>OY757920.1:8409926-8697426 GCA_963585895.1 Sepioteuthis lessoniana
TTATAATTCAGTCAGGTTTGCGTCCATATTCTTAATGCATGAGCATGTCTCTCTCTCTCAATCTATCTATCTATCTATCAATGTACATATAGACATTTATATACACACACACACACACAGACACACACACACACATACACACGCATATATATATATATATATATATATCCTTTCAAAAGCAGAGTAAGTTTTCAAATATAAAGCAATCTCCAGTCAAATTTTCAAGTGAATTGTAATTCAGTCAGGTTTGCGTCCATATTATTCTTAATGCATGGGCATGTCTCTCTCTCTCTCTCTATCTATCTATCTATCAATGTACATATAGACATTTATATATACACACACACACACACATATATATATATATATATATATATATATATATCCCTTCAAAAGCAGAGTAAGTTTTCAAATATAAAGCAATCTCCAGTCAAATTTGTGAGTAAATTATAATTCAATCAGGTTTGCATGCATGTTGAACATTAATTCTAAATTATTCAAATTCTCAATGTAATGAAGATAATGGATATTCTAGTAAGCATCCGACACACTTTTCTAAATAGAGGCATTGATATCACCATCGACCAAAATCACAAAATGAATTTCATAGTTTTTTACTAGATGACCTAAGAATTATTTGGACTCTTGAAGTTATTGTTTTTTATCCTTCAGCTTCTTAAAGATCAAATATACACCTCCATCATAAAAACAAAAAATAAATTCTTGTGCTCATACCTTTCTTCCATAGCGTAATGCCCAAACAGTATGCAGAAGAACTATATATATATATATATATATATATATATATATATATATATATCTTCTTTTTTTTTTTTTAATAAGACAAATAGGAATATTCATTGCATTAATTTATTTTATAATTGTTTTCAACTTGTTTTAACTTTTGGTCATTGTTCTTCCAAGCAGTGGTCATGTCGATACTGCTGTATGGATGCACTACATGGACGCTAATGAAACGGATGGAGAAAAAGCTTGACAGCAACTACACAAGAATGCTGCGAGCAATATTGAATAAGTCCTGGAGGCAACCACTCATCACGAAAACTATCCAAATTAGATGAACCAGACATGCAGGACACTGCTGGAGAAGTAGGGACGAGCTCATAATTGATGTACTCCTATGGACCCCTTCACATGGCCTAGCAAAGTCAGGGAGACCAGCTCACACATACATACAGCAGCTCTGTGAGGATACTGGATGTAGCCCAGAGGACCTGCCGGAAGCGATGAACGATAAGGAGGGGTGGCGAGTGAGTGTCAGGAATATCTGTGCTGATGATACAACATGATGATGATGTGAAAAACCTTTTTGAAGAAGTTTTTTTAAATAGTTTTTAGAAGATTTGATTTTCCGCAAAAGAAACAAAAAGCATGAAATGGTAATGTAGTATATCTACTGGTTGAATGGATTTTTTTTTTTTTGTAAGATTCAACTGTTTGACTTGACCATTCTATGATTTCTACAATCATGAACACCTGATGGTGAGATCTACACTTGGAAGATATTTATTGGATACAATTGGCAAAGTCAAATTGTAATGAAAATTAGAACTCAGATAATATATAAAAATTTTAGTTTCAATAATACTCATTAAAGATTTCCTTTCAAAATTACTTTTTAAGAAATTCTAGTTCATTTGAAGTATAAATCATAGAAGGTGTAAAAGAAAATTTTTTTCTATAATCATAGATGATAGAAAATACATTTATTTTTAGTCTTCAATGATTCAGACCAGAAGAGTGAGAAGAGAGAAAGTGAAAAAACTGGTATATATATATATATATATAATTAACTGATCGTATTATATATATGTATATATATATAATGCGATCAGTAAACTGTCACCATTTTAAGTAATTAATTTTGTGCATATACTTTTTTGTTTAAGATTTAGTCTGCTGAACTGTAAACTAGAATCAGTTGAGCGCTGTCTGTTAGGAAAACAGCACAATTATAAAATTCTCACTTCCAGAAATTCGAAAATGTCATGCAGTACTGCTGGCTATTTGTGCCAAAATCTCCAATACAAAGATTTCACAGCATTTGGGTGTCAATCTGAGGACAGTGCAGAGAATTCAAAAGAGTCAGATGATTCCAATGATAATTAGGAAGGTACAGCAAGATGGAAAGCTGACACTGATCGTTCTGATAAAAAAAAGAACTCCCAAATTTGTTGGTGAGACCCACAATATAATTAATAAAGACCCCAGTAAGTCTATTAGGTCCATAGCCAGGGATATGGGAGTGTCTGATTTTCTTATCAGGCAGGTAGTGCTTGAAGATAATTGTTTTTTCTCATAAAAAATGACAAAAGGACATTTTTTATCATTGTCCATGAAAAACAAGAGGAAAGTGAGCTGCAAAGTTTTTCAACAAACTCAAACACCTCCTCCAACTGAACATGCCTTGGTTTTTTTCAGATAAGAAAATTTTCTGCTATGGTGAACTCACAAGATTATTATTTATGGGTCATGGTTGAGAAAAACACTAACAAGACTCTTGGTAATATCAAAGAAAAACTGAAGGCAAGGATAATCACAACATTTATCAGTCTGAATTTTTATGACGAGACTTGATATGCAATATTTTGTGTGTTATTTTCTCGACAGTTGTCCTGATCTTTATTGTAGTTAGTTGTAACACAGTGTTTCGGCCACTGTATCCTCCGGCCTTCTTCAGGTGTCCCTTGTTTATCTGGGTGTGGAAATGATTCAAACTGGGAAAGCATTTTTAAAGTCAGAGTTGTTGATTGTTATATTTCTTGAACATCTGGTTTGACCGACAGTCAAACTTTAAAAATAATTTCCTGGGTTGAATCATTTCCATACCCAGATAAACAAGGAACACCAGAAGAAGGCTGGAGGATATAGCAGCCAAAACATTGTGTTACAATTAGCAACAATAAAGATGAGGACAACAGTCTGAAAAATAACACACAGAATATTACACAACATTTACCAATTTAAACAAGGAGGGTGTCAAAAAGGCACGCAGAAGATTATGAAGTCATCTGGAGGCCATGAGTAAAGCCAATGGGGATTACCTTGAATTAATCTAGTCGATAGTATTTCAAAATATTTTACTGTTATTTTGGTTAATATATCAGATAAAGTGAGATTTCGGTATTATTTTCCTTTCAACATAATTCATTCAATAATTTACCCATCACAGCCAATGTATACATATGATTTAGGTTAGAGCAGACCACCAAGTGTTATGATCATATAAGTGAGAAACTGACAGTCACCAAGCACTGTTAACTCTGTGTCTATGTTATCCTAAATTAGATATATATGCATTTGCGTAACCTCTCTACATATGCTGTATACGACACAAGGTTAATTCTTTTTTAAGTGGAGTTTAATAGGTTTGAATTCAGAGTTTTCCTTCTCCTAGACCAGTCTGCCCTACTACTTACCCTTAGCTGAAGGGAGAATAGTTGGATGTTTACTTTTCTTAAGGGTATCAGCTCTATGTGAAATGCGTACGGCCTCATCCAGGATTTGAACTCATATCACCATGTGCATTTCCAACAATGATAACCATTACACTACAACAGCCTCCATGAAAATTAGATATATAAGTTCTTTCACTGATATTGAGTACTCTTTATATATAAATATTACCAAGTATCCATTTATGTATATATGCATACATGTGTGTGTGTGTGTTTTGCATGATGTAGACTGGGTGTTGGGTTTTCATCATTGCTGGTACATTTTGTAGGGACAGGGGAAGTAGGGTACATTTTGTAGGGACAGGAGAAAATTCTTCACAGGATGAAAATTGATCGGATATAAGCATTTTAGATAAATGTATATGACTCATCATTTGATTATTCACTCCCCTAAAAATAGCTCCTGTTGGGGCCGAAAGGATTTTAGAAAAATACAGTGCTTTCCTAAATTCATTCTGTTCAAAAGTCAAACATATCTTTTTAATCACACATCATACTTCTCGTCCCCTAGTAAAAAAGAAAAACTCAATCATAGAAAAACCAAAAATTTTTGTTTTAGTCATTTTGTAACTCTTCAGGATACCTAACCCCTCTGCCATGGAAAAGATGAGACACAAGGTAAATTTTTCAGTTCAGAGTTTTCCTTCTGTAGGACTGGTTGTATAATCAAGGCTAAAAAATAAATCTGTCCTGCTATTTACCAATAGCTGGGAGATAAAGAGATAGATTTATGCTTTTCCCAAAGGTATAAGCACAAAATAAATGCCAGCAGTCCCATTTGAACCCCTACAGCCAATTTCCTTTTCAATGATAATAATCATTACACTAATCTTGCCTTTAGTGTTTCATTTTTAAAATGTTTTCAAAAAAATATTAATTTTATTGGAACTGCAAGTTATTTGAGAGAAAAACAGTTAATTAATGAGACTGAAAAATTCTATTCTTTTTTGTATGTTAAAAATGACAGATCTTTTAATTATTTTTTTTAATGAATATTTGGATTAGAAAAGAATTTGATTAAAAAAATGTGACAGGTTCAAATAATTACAAACCAGAATTTAACTAGTTTTTAAAAACAACACATCATAACAATAAAGGGTAGTATCTCCATAGTGTAGTGGTTAACGTGCTAGATTATGATATTGTAGTAAGCAAGTTCAATACCCAGTTACACTATTAGATTCACTTTCAGACAAATATCCTTGGGAAAGGTATGAACCTCTTATCCCTCAAGCAATAGGTTTAATATTATCACAACTGTTCTAAAAGAATGACTTTGGCATTAAATAACTCATGAGGGTTGATATGCCTTTAAATAAAGAAACAAAATCATAGAAGTTAGAACAATTCTATGAGAAATATTGGTAAATGTTTGATTCTCGGTATGACTCTTACTCTATCTATCCATTTTTGATTTACACCAGTAGAAAGTCATTAATTTTAAATAAATCAGTTTGTGCGTGACACATTTGGATGAACAGGCAAGTAAACTTGGTTTTTGGTTTGGTTTGGTTTGGTTTGGTTTTATGGCATATCAACCATTGTTGGTTACTTAATGCCAAATGCTGTCATAACATTTATATAAAATATAAGATTTGGGATCACATTCTGTAGATACACACAGTTAAATAATTAAAAAGTTCCATTTCTAACTATTCAATTTAACATAAGTAAAGTTAAGTAAAGTTGGCGACCTTCGTAAGTAACCCCAAAGCAAACCTGTGAAAGCACAGTAATGGTTCTATTCAACACATAATTAGGAGGATAAGGGGTAGATATCTTTCCCTAGGATATTTATCTGAAACTGAATGTAATATCACGACGAGAGTTCAAAATTGCTTACTCGAAGGCTGGCACATGGCGAGACAAGTATGTCCACCAGTGCACCCTTCTTCGTTTTCCACAAGCTATAAATTCCACTCTCTCGTTTTTCACAGCCTTCTGAATGAAGTCGATTTCTTGCTCAAAGATTTGGAACACTTTAAAACATTTTAATATCTTTGGTTGCAGAAACATGCCATACACCTTTCTGTTGTCTATTTTTGTAATTATTATATTTCCACTTTGTTTAATCATCTTTTTGTATGAGCTGATCGCTGCACTGTTGGTCATTTGTATATCAAGCAAAAGTTGGTGATCGTAGTTGAGGGCAACCAGAAGGCTACCTTTTCAATAGCTTCTACACTGAGGAGTAGGGGAGGGCGCTACTCCTTTCCCTAGATTGCTCCACTTTACCCTTGATATGTACCTTATATTGCTGAGTGATAAGCAAGGGGGTATCAAGCACCATTTTTAAAGTCTTTGGTATGATGTGACCTGGGATTGAACCCAGGTCTCCCAAACCATTGGCAAACACTCTACCCACTAGGCCAACATAAGTCAACAAATTTAAATGATTACAAGTATTGTTATCTATCACTACCAACTCAATTCAACATCAGTCATTTGTTTGCACTGAATTTAAATGTCAAACAGTTCTATTTGACCCCTAGATAGGACCCTTTCAGGAGCTAGCACAGCAGGCCAGAGTGGACCTGGGAGTGATGGCAATGAAGGAGTACTCTGCATTCCCTAAACTCCAGCATTACTGAAGCCTCACCACTAGATTGTTTTATGTCATATCCAGGACACTCGTTGGTGATGGGGTCTTATCCCACTGCAGGATTTGCAGTCGGGTCACCAATTCCATTTCCAAAGCATGGCTCTCAATCATTTATCATCTTTACAACCAGTATTGATTCCTATTTTCATTTATTTTTGAAAACTTTTAGTTACTTTATCTTATGATGCAACCGACCGACCAGCTTGGATGGTGTTATGGTCCCTACCTTACAGACTATAATGAACTCTTCGTATTACTGTGAATAGTAAGTAAAGTAGTTGGCAACCATAGTCAAGGGCGACCAGAAGGCTCCCTTTTCAATAGCTACAACACTGAGGTGGAGGGAATGGTACTACTCCTTTCCCTGGATTGCTCCACTTTACCATTGATACGTACCTTATATTGCTGAGTGTTAAGCAAGGAGGTATCAAGTACCATTTTTAAAGACTTTGGTATGACATGACCTGAGATTGAACCAAGGCCCCCCGAACCATTGGTGAACCCTCTACCCACTAGGCCAATGAACCATTACTAGTACTATGAATACTGGGAGAATATTCATCTCAGTGTTAAGTTAACTCCAGCCTAACATTTTGGCAGTCAGACTGACATTCAACACTCTTTTACCTATGTTGTATTTATACTTTCGTTCAATATACTAGTTTCACGTAATCCCGAGTTTATGTCTTTTCTTCCGGACCTTTTTACAGGTCCACAACAGATGGTCAAGTAGCTGGTTTGTTAAACCATGTTTCCACTAAGCAAAAATGTATGTGATTTACAGTTTCACTTACAGCTTATCCTTTATTATTTTTTTTCCAAATGGTGTCCTTCCTCGTTACTGTAATATAATGGCTGAGGGATTTTGTTTCATGCCTTTGGGTTTAGTTAGGCTGAGAACCTTTCGGCTCAGTGCATGGGTTACTTAAGTGCAACATTAACACAGGTGTTCACACGCGCGTGGGCAGAGCAGACATATCACTCAGAGATATCATAATAGCCCGAGATGGGAAACGGGGGCTAGCGAGTGCAAATGATGTCACACACCGGAAGCATGTGGAGGATTTGGGGAATTTGAAGAAAGTTAATAGAGTTGAGACCTGCCTTGGGAGGAGACGGTTGGCTTTCGCTTACTCACGAAGGCCTTGGGCTGGTGTTGCACAAGATGGGGGGGGGGCAGATGAAAACGCCAGAATAGAAAGATTGTGCCTCTCTCTCCTTATGTCAACGAACCTTTAAACTCAATGGTAATAAAAAGTTTCGTACCTGAACTAAGAAGTCGTAAGTGTTTTTTTGTGTTTAGAGATCCTATGTTCTATCTATATGAATATTATGTGTCCATTTCACAAATTGCCATATCTGGCTATGGTACATTATTGTCAAATGATAATCAGCAATAAAAATCAACTCAAAATTAAAGAAATTAGAGAGAAAAAAATCTTAGAATTAACAATGATAATGATAATAATTATAATAATAATAATAATGATTATTATTATTATTATTATTAATAATAATAATAATGATAATAATAATAAAAAGAAACCGAAAAAGACATACTCTTTTCCATTTCTGCAATTTAAGCCTTTCATGTAAAATGTTTTCCATTTAACCATGCCAAACCTGACACTGAGGCCATTACTCACGCGGCTACATGAATCTCTCAACAGAAATATAAATAAACATACATCACAGAAAAAAAAACAACTCCATAAAAGCTCTTATGCATATTGCAGTAATATGTCTAAGCTGTCTGAGATTCTGACATAAAGCATTTTATTATTACTTGTATTTTATTTCTTTCTCCTGCGCTCTCTCTCTCTCTCTCTCTCTCTCTCTCTCTCTCTCTCTCTCTTTTGCTGTCGTTTTATAGCAGCACTTTTGACTTTCAAATTCAATTGCAGAAATTTTTAGTAAAGTAGCTTTGGCTAGGACTCAGATTTTCATCCCCTACCACAGGAGCTCGTTACGTCATCTTGCTATGCCTGTGGTATTTGGCCACAAAAGTCATTACAATTGCACGTATATTCAGACAGCCCTTTTTTCTTGGTTTATTTTATATTTCATTTACATGAACTGTTAGATGTGGCAATTTTCTACTGCTATGTTTTTTTGTATTTTTTTTTTTGTTTTTTTAAACTGGAAACTGAATATGTAGTAGATGACAATATTTTATTTTCACTCATATTTTCATCTTTTGGTTGCTTCAAAAAGGTGTCAAAATATTTTGTCACTTCCATGGAGCCATCTGGAATATCATTTTGTATGTATGAATCTTGTATATATATATACATATGTATATACACACACACACACACACACACACACACACACACATATATATATATATATATATATATACCAACCCTTCCGCTTGGGCAGGATATGACACAAGGTCAATTTTTAAGTGGAGTTTAACAGGTTTGAATTCAGAGTTTTCCTTCTCCTAGACTCGTTGCCTCACCAAGGCTGAAGAACCAAGTCTGCCTTACTATTTACCCATAGCTGGAGGAAGAATAATATACATGTATATATATATATATATATATGTATTTATATGTATATACATATATATATATATATGTATATATATATATGCATATATATATATATATATATATATATGCATATATACATATATATATATGAGGCATGTCTGAAAAGTAATGGGTCTGGTGTCATAATTTATTTCAATTCCAAACAACAAACTATATGATTTCCTTTTCAAACTAATCCTGCATAATGCGGTTACCCTGCTCTGCTTCTATACACTGCTGGAAGGATTCTTCTGGGATGCCCTTCAGTTTTATTGTTACAGTTTTCTTGATGACCTCTATGCCGTCAAAACAAGTTTCTTTGATGATGCCTTTGATGTTGGGCAAAAAAATCACATAAAGCAAGATAAGGTAAATAAAGAGTTCATTCCAGTACTGTGATGTTCCTCTCAGCCAGAAACTGTCTGATGCTCACCATACCCAGCCCTGTTACTTTTCATATATGCCCAAATATTTGGTGATAATCTCCAAAGCACTGTTCATTTTCTGGCCCAGCTAACTTGCAACTATTTGAATAGTCAACTAGCAATTACTACGCATCAACAGTATAATCCGCTCAATATTGACCTCAGTCATGCTTGTTGAAGGCCTCCCACTCCTTGTGTCATCTTTCATCAACTAAGAGGTGCCTGTGGTGTAGTTGTTATCATCGTAGGAAATGGACACGGTGACACAAGTTCAAATCCTGGACGAGACTGATTGCATTTCACATAGCACTAATACCCTTGGAAAGGTATGAATCCAATTATTCTCCCTCCAGCTATCGGTAAATAGTAGGACAGACTAGGTTCTTCAGCCTTGGTTAGGCAACTAGTCTAGGAGAAGGAAAACTCTGAAATCAAACCCGTTAAACTCCGCTTAAAAATTGACCTTGTGTCATATCCTGCCCGAGCAGAGGGGTTGGGTAAATAGTATCAACTAGTGACCTTTGCTGAACCTCTTATGCTACTCAAAAACATATGTGCATGATATGTCTTTATTTCCATACACTTGCTGAACCATTTCAAGTGCTTATGACAAAGTTTTCCCCTACCAAACCGAAAATTTAAGGTTTATTCATTCCTAAGTGTGTTGTATACTGCTCCTCGAGTTCTTCCAACCAGGTTGCACACAGCAGCTGGACTTGATGACGAAAAAATGGAGAATAGCTGTATATAAAAATATAACTTTTTTTAATTAAACCTCCAGCTTGCTATGCGTGTGGAGACTAAGAGAGAGAGTTTGGTTTATTTGTTTAATGGCATATCAACCTTTGCAGGTTATTTAATGCCAAAGGTATTCTAGAAGAACAGTAGTTGTACTATTTAACCCATAGCTGGGAGGATAAGGGGGTTCATACTTTTCCCAAGAGTATTTGCCAGAAAGTGAACGTAATAGTGCGACTGGAGTACAAACTCGCTTACTACGATTCCGCAGTCCATCATTTTAACAATACACCACGAGGACACCCCCCCTTTAAGAGAGAGAGAGAGAGAGAGAGTAGAAGAGTTCATAAGTGCATGCAGGTTTTGATCAGAGATCTCTTCACTTGGACCATTTGCCAAGATTCTGCCCTGACATCTGAACATGGCTGCTTTTATAAACACATCTACTCGAAGTCGACAACTCACATCTGGTCAATTACCAAGGTATTTTCCTTTCAGCTGGCGACACTCATATTTTTTGCTTCTGGGGTTTTGTCCGCTATTTCCATTTCTGTAGGTCATCTCATTTCTCATTGCAATGGTCACAGAAAGCCGAGATTACTGCTATATACTTCCAAGATAGATGATTAACTAATATGCTCATTAGTCTTTTTTGCCCGTCAGCTGGGGCTGTAGAATACACTAACTGCACCTCTGCAGAAAAGTAATATCCTTCCCCACCAATGAGTGTCATAGATATGACACTATACAATCTGATGGTGAGGTTCCAGTAATGTTTTGGGGAATGCAGAGTACCCCTTCAGTGCCATCGCTCCCAGGTCCATTCAGGCCCGGAGTGGTGGCACCTGATAAAAGTCCTATCTATGGGTCAAATAGAACCAAAAAATGGTTTGAGTTTACTGTTTTTTGCATTTACACAGCATATTTATGCTAAATTGAATTGTTTGAAATAGAACTGTTTTGACATTTAAAACTGTGTACTTATGCTAAACTGAATTGCTCAAAATAGAACTTCATTTGCTTCATTTGACTAAATTGAATAGCTTGAAATCAAAATGTTCTTGACAATTAAACTTTGTATTCATGCTAAACTGAATTGTTTGAAATGGAACTGATTATTTACCTAAAGATGGATTTGGCATTCTGCACAGAACCGCTATATGTAGGTTTGAGCTGGTTGCCCTGCCTTTGCTCGACCATGTGAAGGGGTCCACTTGAGTACATCACTTATGAGCTCGTCCCTACTTCTCTATGTGTTCCACATGTCTGGTTCGTCTAATTTTGATAGTTTTCAGGATGGGTGGTAGGTGGCTGTATAGGTGCTGCTTTTTGGGGTGCTGTCTCCAGGACTTGTTCAATATTGCTTGTAGCATTCTTGTTGTCATGAATACTTTATTACAAATTACTGTAAGAATGTTTGATTATTAAATTAATCTACTAGACATTCGTAAGCTTTATTTGCTGAAAGACATGTAAAACTTTCCTTGAGAAATACTTTGTCTCCATTATTTGTAGGTGAACAGTAAGCACATTCAAAACTTGTAATCTTTTATGCAAATATTTCATAGCAACAAAACTGTTTCACTGTATATCAGTCAACTTATAATTTTTACCGAAAGATTTTTTTTAAAAATCCCAGTTTATCTTGTGTACATACGTGGTGCCTTCAATAAGTTTCAAAACTTTTTTCGTATGGGCATTTAAAATTGTCATAGACTCTTGAGAATTCATTATGTTATTGCTAAACAGCTTATGAGATGACTGACCAATTTTCATGATTTCAGCTTCAAATGAACAGCTACAGCAGCAATTGGAAGACACCCTACTAAAGCCTGATTGTCACAGCAGGTGAATTTCAAAAATGCAATCTGAGATTTTAGAAGAACGATATGCAATAAATCTCTGTTTTAAACTTGGAAAAAATGCCTTGCAATGAAAGCTGGATCTACTGCTATGGCCCAGAGACCAAGAGAGAGTTCCCAGTGGAAGCATGCTGGCTCTCCCAGACCCAAGAAGACAGAGCTAATCCACCCACAAACTTTTGATGACCCTTTTTTTGACAGCACTGCACTGGCATGATCTACATGCACTGGGCTCCCACTGGACTGACAGTAAACAAGCAATACTATGTTGAGGTTTTAAGGGAGTTCAGCAAGAGATTCCTAGAGAAGAGGCCACCACTCTTCAAATCGGATCAGTGGCATTTCCAGCAGGACAATGCACCAGTCCACGACTCCATCCTTGTCACAGACTATTTGACCTAGATGGGCATCAACACAGTTGCTCACCATCCCTATAGTCCAGACCTTGCTCCCTGTGACTTTTGGTTATTCCCTAAGCTCAGAAGCTGTCGTAAATGAGACAATTGAGGAGATGAAAGAGGCTGTGACGAAGGTCATTGACACGCTCACACAAGAGGACTTCCATGGGGCCTTGCAGAAGTTTTGGAACAGTACAAGTGCATTGCAGCCGGAGGAGATTACTTCGAAGGGGACTAGAGTTTCATGTGTGTACTATTAATAAAAGTGCCCATACAAAAAAAGTCTGGAAACCTATTTAATGATCATCATATAATATTTTTGACAAACAGAAATTCTTGAAATATCTTTTATTTTTATTTTCTTTTCTGTATTTTTTTTTTTTTTATAAATTCCAAACACTAAAGATAAAAATCACATCAACTTATGTAGCTCATATCTTTTTTCTTTTCCCCCCGATTTTTTTTTTTTTTTCGCCATAGTCCTTGAAAACCAAATTTTGTGCCAGCTAAAAATTCTATCAGAATTTCTATTGTAAAGATAGGTGATCAAAATGCAAACCTTTCGAAAATGAATTTTCAGTTTGCACAGGGTTTTGGGAATGAACGTCTCTTTAGAAAAAAAAAGCTTTTGGAAAATTCAATTTCCACTGAAAGAAGGGAAAGGTTTTTACAATGGAAAGAAGTGTAGAATGAGATTTTCTAATTTGTTACTGGCACTCAGAGAAATGCTGAATTGATTCTCACAAATAGTTTTTCCATTGCTAAATATTCTAAAAATTGGTTCATAAGGAATATACGTAAGCAAAATAGCTTTGGATTATTTTCTTTAGAAACCTTTTTTTTTAAATCTCAGAAAAATTAAGGTAAAATAAAATCACTGTGTGTGTCCATATATATATATATATATTTATATATATATATATATATATATGTGTACACACACATACATCCATTATTCGATTATCTAAGAAGGAACAAACAATTTACTTTAGATAAATACTTACGTTTCAGTAAAATCTCATTTTACAATGTGGTCAGTTAAGTGGGGAATATTAATTACACTGAAAAAATATAATTCAGTGAGTTCAGATAATATGTCATGTTAGAAACTTATTGAACCCCTTTTTGTGTGTGTATGTGAGTGTGTGTGTTTGTGTGTGTGTGTGTGTGAGAGTGTGTGTGTATGAATGTGTGTGCGTGCGTGTGTGTTAGTGCATGTGTGTGTGTGTATGTGAGTGTGTGTGTGTGTGTGTGTGTGTGTGTGTGTGTGTGTGTGTGTGTGTGTGTGTGTGTGCGTGTGCGTGTGTGAGTGAGGTGTGAATGTGAGTAACTGTGTGTCAGTGTTTGTATGAGTGTGTATGTGAGTGTGTGTGTGTATGTGAGTATGTGCGTGTGTGTGTATGTATGTGAGTGAGTGAGTGTGTGTGTGTATGTGTGTGTGTGTGTGTGTGTGTGTGTGTGTGTGGACAAAATCAGATTTTGCAGAGCCAGTTAATATGTGTATATCATTTTAACATGTTTCTAGTTAATTTTAGTGTTTTAATGTTGGTTTTATTTTTTATTTACGTATTTTATTAATTTTGACTAAACTGAATAGCTTAAAATAGAAATGTTTCAGACAATTAAATCGTACTTACATTTAAACTGGGTACTTATGCTAAACTGAATTATTTGAAAGAGAGCTGTTTTTTGACATTGAAACTGTACTTACACTAAACTGAATTGTTTATCATAGAACCATTTTGACATCTAACTGTGAGCAAACAAAATCTGTACTTATACTAAATTGAATTAGCTGAATTAGAACTGTTTGAATAAACTGAATAGCTTGAAATAGAAATGTTTTTGACAATTAAACTGTGTACTCATGCTAAACTGAATTGTTTGAAATAGAACTGATTATTTGCATAAAAATGAATTTGATATTAAACCTACAAAGATTGATATGCCATAAAACCCAACCAACCAACCATCTAGTTAATTTTCCGTATATCCTTATGGATTGTCGTTTTTCTTTTTCCACAAACATACTTATTAGTAATTTTATTGATTTTTTTTTCTTTAATTCCCCCGAGATCAGAACAAGGAAGTTTATTTAATTTTAATAACACAATCTTTTTTTTAAAAAGTTGAGTTAGATATGCTCCTTGTTGGTCAGAACCATGACAAAAACAGACAAAGAATATTATTAAACATCCTTCACATTGAAGAGGTTGATGTACTTAGAAAGTTTATTTGACAAACTTATAAATTCTCTTTGAAGTCAGTGTCAGTCACGGTCCAAAAATAAAACCTAATAAATTCACCTAGTAGGTTTTATTATAAATTTGTATATAATAAAATTATTTTCAATTCAATCTTCCAAGTAAGCTTCATGCAATATGCTTCATTTTTTAATTCAATTCAATCAAATGATGTAACAATGGCAAATATGTCCTTTTCTGAACTTAGAGTAAAATTCAACTCGATTATATCTGAAAATGAAAGAACTAATTTTCTGTGATTTTCTACTTTGTATAAGGAAGCCATTTGGTGCTTTGATATCACCCCCCCACACGCACACATATACGTGCTGCATACGATAAGTTTCCAGAATGTTTTCATACGGGCACTTAAAATTGTCATAGACTCTTGAAAATTCACTATGTTATTGCTATACATCTTATGAGATGACTGACCAAGTTTTACAATTTCAGCTTCAAATGAACAGCTACAGCAGCAGTTGGAATACACCTTACTAAAGCCTGATAGTCACAGCTGGTGAATTTCAAAAATGCAATCTGACACTTTAGAAGAACTATATGCAATAAAATTGTGTTTTAAACTTGGAAAAAATGCCATGGAAATGTATGGAATGCTTCAGACTGCTTTTCGACCATCTTGCATGAATTGAGCATCAGTTTCTGAGTGGCATAAGAGATTCAATGAAGGCAGGGAGTCTGTGAGGGATGATGAGAGGTCTGGGAGGAGTAAGGAAGTCAATACACCAGAATTGATTGACCAAAGGGTTAGGGTTACGGTTAGGGATACTATGTTGAGGTTTTAAAGGAGTTCAGGAAGAGATTCCGTCGGAAGTGGCCAGCACTCTTCAAATCGGATCAGTGGCATTTCCAGCAGGACAATGCACCAGTCCACAACTCCATCCTTGTCACAGACTATTTGACCTAGATGGGCATCAACACAGTTCTTCACCCTCCCTATAGTCCAGACCTTGGTCCCTGAGACTTTTGGTTATTCTCAAACTTTAGAGGCTGACGTTATGAGACAATTGAGGAGATGAAAGATGCTGTGATGAAGGTCATTGACACGCTCACACAAGAGGACTTCCATGGGGCCTTCCAGAAGTTGTTGGAATGGTACAACAAGTGCATTGCAGCCGGAGGAGATTACTTCAAAGGGGACTAGAGTTTCATATGTGTACTATCAATAAATGTGCCCATACGAAAAAAAGTCTGGAAACTTATCGTATGCACCTTGTACCCAGAGTCCAATCCTGGATGAGGTTGTTTCCATTTCACACAGTGTTAATACTCTAAGGAAATGCATGAATCCAGCTATACTCCTTCCGGTTGTGAGGGTGGCGGTGTAATGGTTAAAGTTACTGCGGAATCGTAGTAAGTGAGTTCGAACTCTGTTCGTGCTATTACGTTCATTTTCAGACAATTTCCCTTCGGAAAGGTATGAACCATCTTATCCTCCCATCTATTGGTTGAATAGCATCACTGCTGTTCTTCTGGTAGGATGGCTTTGACATTAAATAACCCACAAAGGTTGATATGCCATTAAACAAAGAAACCTAAACCTTCCAATTGTGGGTAACTAGTAGGGTCAACTGGAATTATTAATGTTGGTACAGAAATGGTCTAGAAGAAAAACTTTGAAATCTAACTTGTTAAACTCTGCTTTAAAAAAAAAAGGCTTAATACATACATATATATATATATATATATATATATATATATATATATATATATATATATAAAGAAAAAAACAGTATTCGGTCACATTAGGATAATGAATTTATTTCCATCCCGTTTAGAGTATTGATATGTATTAAAGACTCTAAAATAATCTTTAACAGGACTTCATCAGATCCAATATTTTCATATTGAATCTGATGAAGTCCTGTTAAAAATTATTTTAGAATCTTTGATTCGTATCAATGTTCTTAACAGGATGGAAATAAATTTATTATCCTTATGTGACCGAAAACTGATTTTTTCTTGAAATAATATTATTTGCTCTGTGAATTTATTTACATTGAGCTCTTTACCAGGAATATTTAAATATTCGAAATTTGAATAATTTATTTATCCTGACAGAATTGTTCCCCACTTCGCATTTACCAGATTGAAGAATACTATATATATATATATATATATATATTAATGCACAATGACCTAGAATCATAATTTTGGGACATCTCATGACAATAAAACTCATTAAATTAGTCACTTAGCCTGTCAGGTATAGGAAGATATAGAATTCACTGATTTCAACTCCACAGTGACGTAAGACACCCCCCAAACAAGTGTCCAGGCTATGACTCTAAACACTCTGATTGTAAGGCTCCAGAAATGCTGGAGCTTTTGGGAATGCAGAGTACTCCTTCATTGCCATTATTCCCAGGTCGACCTTGACCCAGTGTGGTAGCACTTGATAGGGTTCTATCTATCAGTCAAATAGATCTGTTTGACACTGAACTGATGGCAAACAAATGACTTATACTAAAATGAATTGTTAGAAATAGAACTGTTCAATCATTTAACTGTGTGTAAATAAATGATTGATGTTTAATAAAATTGTTATTGATACATATTAATACTTGGAACCAGTTAACTTTGATCACTTATGTTTACAAATCATATATCTATGATATATGAATAAACAGTATTTGGCATTAAATAACCTATAATGTTTGATATGCCATAAAACCAAACCAAACCTTGCTCAGTTAGCTAGGGCTACAGAATACACTGACTGCATCTTGGCAGAGAGGTAAGATTCCCGAATTAGTGTCCTGATATGACACTAAACAATCTGATGGTGAGAGTCCGGTAATGCTGGAACTTTGGGGAATGGAGAGTACTACTTTATTGCCATCACTAACAGGTACCCTCGGGCTCAAAGTGGTAGCACCTAATAAGGTCCTATCTATGGGTTAGATAGAACTAAATTTTGAAGGAAACTAAGATGACATTGGTAGACTATTTTTTTTATTCAAATTAATTGTAACATGACTGGATATTTTCTCAAAAGACCTAACAATATGTTATATACATACATATATATATATATATATATATATATATATGTATATAACATATTGTTAGGTCTGGATATTTTCTCAAAAGACCTAACAATATGTTATATACATACATATATATATATATGTATGTATATAACATATTGTTAGGTCTTTTGAGAAAATATCCAGTCATGTTACAATTAATTTGAATAAAAAAAATAGTCTACCAATGTCATCTTAGTTTCCTTCAAAATACTCCTTGCAAGACCTAACATTCCTTTGACTTGTCAAAATAAACTGAAAAATCTTCTTCCGATATTATCACTAAGTGGCTAACATGCAAGACTTTGACATTCATGTGTTCACTTTTGGACAAGTAACCTTGGGAAAGGCATGAACCCCCTTGTTACACCAGCTATGGGTTAAATAATATCCCTACTGTTTCTCTACAAGGATTGCTTTGGCATTAAATAACCCATGAAGGTTGATATGCCATTGTTACATTCTTTTTAGTGTTGTATATGATGTTTCTCTGGCAATTTCTATCTTTGGGAAAAGTCAGAAGTCAAATATGAACTATTAAAGGGCTAGGTGATGTAATGTTTAGCTAAGAAAATTTGAGGTGAATAATCTACTCACTTGGTCATTGGGAATGTCACCAGATAAGCAATCTCACTCAATAATGTCTTGGTGGAGTATCTGTGGTGTAGTGGCTGCACTGCAACATCATAGTAAGTCAATAATGTCTCACAGCCAAGCGAGTAATTCAATGGAAGCATATCTTTTCATGAATGTGCAATAAAGCTGCTTCTGATTGGTTGCCAAGTAACATCAAGGCCATGTGACCAGTTATCAAGATATTCAAAATGGTTGGATGTATTCCAAACAAACATCATACAGGATATGCTACCCGAAAACTTGGAGAAACTAAAGCTAAGAAAAGAAAATTAGAGACAATAAAATTTTTTCTGCGGGTGTGATTCAGAGAGACACGAGAAAAGTTTGGCAAGACATGGGAAAGATTGGGTTGCTTGACAGGTGTACTACTTCTTTTTCCCCTTTTTCTTTTTGAATTTGTATTTTTTGTTACTTACCCACACACAAAATCACAGAGCTCTAATTGTTGGCCACTTAGAGATGATCGAACTCACTACACTTGCAAACAGCTTTGCATTGCATGCTGGCAGCTGATAAACATACAAGTTGTCTCCCAAAATACATGTACACTTTCTAATGGCAAATATAGAAACATCTTTATTTATTTCAAGCATCTGAACTGGTGAAAATGTGGACTAATGAAATTGAATGCATAACAAATCACTTATAGAGACACATACAAGGAGCATACAATAAGTTTCCAGACTTTTTTTGTATGGGCACTTTTATTAATAGTACACACATGAAACTCTCGTCCCCTTTGAAGTAATCTCCTCCGGTTGCAATGCACTTGTTGTACCATTCCAACAACTTCTGGAAGGCCCCATGGAAGTCCTCTTGTGTGAGCATGTCAATGACCTTCATCACAGCCTCTTTCAATCTCCTCAATTGTCTCATAACGACAGCCTCTGAGCTTAGGTAAAAACCAAAAGTCTCAGGGAGCAAGGTCTGGACTATAGGGAGTGTGAATAACTGTCTTGATGCCCATCTTGGTCAAATAGTCTGTGACAAGGATGGAGTTGTGGACTGGTGTATTGTCCTCGTGGAAATGCCACTGACTCGATTTGAAGAGTGCTGGCTTCTTCTGATGGAATCTCTTCCTGAACTCCCTTAAAAATTCAACACAGTATTCCTCGTTGACTGTCCAGTGGGAACCCAACTCTGGTGTATTGACTTCCTTACTCCTCCCAGACCTCTCATCATCCCTCACAGATTGCCTGCCTTCCTTGAATCTCTTATGCCATTCAAAAACTGATGCTCAATTCATACAAGATGGTCGAAAAGCAGTCTGAAACATTCCATACGTTTCTGTGACATTTTTTCCAAGTTTAAAACAGAATTTTATTGCATATCGTTCTTCTAAAGTGTCCTCACGTCCAGATTGCATTTTTGAAATTCACCAGCTGTGACAATCAGGCTTTAAGAAGGGTGTATTCCAATTGCTGTTGTAGCTGTTCATTTGAAGCTAAACTCATAAAACTTGGTCAGTCATCTCATAAGATGTATAGCAATAACATACTAAATTTTCAAGAGTCTACAACCATTTTAAATGCCTGTACAAAAAATATCTGCAAACTTATTGAAAGCACTAGTACATAGCGTAATGGTTGAAATGATAAGAAGTAAACCTAGCACACCAAGTTCAAATCCTAGACTAGGCTACTTGCATTTTACTTCAAGCTGATTTCCTTCAGCAAGGCATGAATCCACATATTTTTTCCTATGGTTCTCTTTAGCCTAGTAATGGAAACTAATCTAAGAGAAGGAAAACTCTGAATTCTAACTCTGCTTAAAAAGTGACCTTGTTTTATATTCTACCTATACTGGAGAGGTTGGCAAAATACATACCTTTGAGCTGCATAATGAAATCTCACAGCACGAAATAAGTTATTCAGCCCAGTGGACTGGTGTCATAGAATATATTGATCAGAACTCTGTAGAGGGGTAAGACTGCCCAAATGAGGGTTATGGATATGACATTAAACTGCAATGTTGGAACTCAAGGGAATTATGAGTACTCCTTTATCACCATTACTCCCAGGTCCACTTCGACTCAGAGTGGTAGCATCTGTTAGGGTCCCATCTATGGGTCAAATAAAACCGTTCTACCATTTAAGTGTGAGCAAAAAAATAACTGATGTTAAATTGAATTATTAGTGTTACATAGCAATATTTGAAACAATTTAACTGTGTGCAAACAAATAAATAATCCTGAATATAATTATTAGTACTAAATAGCAATACTTGAAACCATTTAACTGTGTTCAAACAAATGATTAATACTAATTAGAATTATTACTATTAGATTGGAATACTTGAAACCATTTAACTAATTACAAACAAATGAGCTCTGGCTCATTTAAAAACAATTTTTCCGAGCCAGCAAATGATTAATATAAGATAAAATTATTAGTGTTAGATAGAAATACTTGAAACCATTCAACTGTGGGAAAACATAAGATTAATACTAAATAGAATTATTAGTGTAAGAAATACTTGAAACCATTTAACTGTGTTCAAAATATGAGTTCTTGTCTGTTTAAAATGTTTCCTGCAAACTATTCATTTACAAATTATATATATATATATATATATATATATATATATATATATATACATATTGTCGTCCACAGATAGATCTGTTTCGTTCAATCAGAACTCATCAGTGTGGCTAGACATACTACATTCCTGGAGCTGGGATTGAAACCCAGTTGACTCAAACGCCAATCCAAGATTCTACCCCTCAGCCTCAAGGAAACCAGCAGCAGTGAAGTAAATTTTAAACGGTTATGAATCACAATTACTATTGTTTACATACATCTACTTAACGGCTACCGAGAGCTCAATTCATATGAAGAGCCTTGCATATCGCTAATGGCAATGCGATTACTTCATTCACAAGAGAGCTCAACCCTACAGGTGTAGGAGAGTGTGTGCATGTTTATGTGTGTGTGTGTGTGTGTGTGTGCGTGTGTGTGTGTGTGTGTGTGTATGTGTGAACAGGATTTGGCCTTAAATAACCTACAAGGGTTGATAAGCCATAAAAACCCAACCAACCAAATAAGTTATTATAAATATTACAAGTGATTGTGCTGCTGTGCATGTGGATCAATAAATTGTACACATTATAAATCACTTTTTTAAAATACTGTAAATTTGCAGAGAACAAGTCAATATAGCATAAAAGTCAATCTTGCAATATACAGGAGGCCAAAATTTACCCAGCAGGCCTAAACGAGGATAAGCTCAGATAACTGATCAAAATCATATAAGTATATTGGATATTATCTATCAAAATTTTACCGATAAAATTTGATAATTTTTATCCTTTGGCACATTCAGATTATAGTCTTTTCATGAACACAACAATGTTTTGACCAATATGCTCTCTGGCCTTCTTCCATTCTTCCAGAGTTTCTTGTAAAACTCAGGAACCTACACAGAGCATAGAACAGATTCCTTTATTCAATCTTTACGAATTGATTGTTCTGATTCCATTGACCATAACTGGGTACAAGAGTTAAGCTATAATAAGTATTCTGTCTCATTGGCCCAGTGGATAGAGTGTTTGCCAATGGTCCCGAAGACCTGGGTTCAATCCCAGGTTGCATCATACTAAAGACTTTAAAAAGGGTACTTGATACCTCCTTGCTTAACTCTCAGCAACATAACAAACATATCAAGGGTAAAGTGGGGCAATCCAGGGAAAGGAGTAGCACCCTCCCCTACAGCTCAGTGTAGTAGCTATTGAAAAGGGAGTCTTCTGGTCGCCCTCGACTACGGTCGCCAACTTTACTGTAAACTGGCTCATTGGTCTATTGGGTAGAGTGTTCGCCAATGGTTTAGGAGACCTGGCTTCAATCCAAGGTTGCATCATACCAAAGACTCTAAAAATAGTACTTGATACTTCCTTGTTTAACACTCAGCAATATAAGGTATGTATCAAGGGTAAAGTAGAGCAATCCAAGGAAAGAAGTAGTGCCCTCCCCTACACCTAGGTGTAGTAGTTATTGAAAAGGGAGCCTTCTCTTTCTAAAGGAGCTCACAGTTTGTTGTAAGTTTGAAAGATAGATGGAGAGATATATACTTAGAGAGGGGACTTCTTCTTATCCCATATCTTCTTCCCCGAGCCAGGGAGTGCCAACGCTTGGACCCCCTTGCAAGCTGTATCGTCAGAGACGACACTAACGCCTCTGATCGGCAGCATATCCCTCGCTCGACTGTCAATTCTGACTGGATTCTGATTGAACTGACTGTCTAAATCTGACCACGTGATTCTCATATCATGTGGTCTCCTTCCAGTTACACACCTGCTCGACTGGCCAACCCTGAGGCACTGCTATCCCACTGTTTACTAATCACAACATGATACTCGTCAAAGCATACGGGGTCACCAGGAACAAACCCCAAATCCATGTCAACAGTCATTATATAACAATAACAATAAAGATGAAGACAATAATTGTAGTTTCAATCATACATCTTAGATGCATCAGGGAGGTCTTCAGTGATGCGCTGTCTTCATTGCCGATTTCGGGTTATTCCTGCATCATATCAGCTCCGACAGTAACCCCGGCTTGACTTTAAAAGAGCCAAGCCACCTCCGTGATCGTGACGTGCTACGCTCGTGCCTCTACCAAAGCAAAGAAAAAATAAATAAAAAGCCGGACTTCAGCCGTTCTTATAGACATCTGTCTTTTAGTAAACAGCCAATGAAAACAGGGCATTCCACACTCCTCTGCTATATAGTACCATCTTTACCTCATCCGGTTTCTCCCTGCTACTTCCGGAATCGGTACCGAGGTAAGATGTTATTTTAATACTCGTCAAAGCATACGGAGTCACCAGGAACAAACCCAAAATCCATGTCAACAGTCATTATATAACAATAACAATAAAGATGAAGACAATATTTGTAGTAGTAATGCCACAAACAATCTTACCTCAAAGAAACAGAACATGTGCTCTCTCTGCTGCCGGCACATGGAAATCAGAAGAAGAAAAAAGAGCAAGAGGTGTGACTTGTTTTATGGAGGAGAACGAGATAAACCTACGTGAAGTAATGAGATTTGATGAAGATAAAAGAGACTAAGTTTGAAGTGGAAAACTGCAGCATTTTGCTGATGTCTGATTGGTGCACGTCCATCAGTTCATTTTTGCAAGTTAAGCGAGTTGACTAGCATCCAGTAGGTTGATTCTTCTTCGATGAGACTTCTGAAACCAACTACAATTATCTAAATTCACTAAATGATAAAAGTTTTAAGAAGTTTAACTTTATGAATGTCTTTGAGTAAATACTTTCAAAATTACAGTTGGGTATCTGAGCATTAAGGTTTTAATCATCAATAAAATAACCATCAAGAGACTATTATTTAGAATGTTAAGCCATATAAGAACAGATATATTTACCAATGTAAATATATTCAGTAGACTACTAACAATTGTGTCTCATTAAACTGTCATTACTCTAGAAGAGAATGGTGTACATAATTTTTCTCTGAAATCAGAATTACATCAACCAGAAATGAAATATGCAAATGTTACACTTGAGAGATTATATTCGTATGATTCACAATCTACATACATCATGAAATTACACAGATAAACAACATACCATCATTTTCTGACTAGATACCTGGTTGCTGTGATATTCCATTTAGTGTTTTCAGTTAGTGTATTGACTGTTGAAAATGGTGTGTGACATAGCATTAATACGATATTTAATTTGTATTAGAGCTTCATTATTTTATATCAATCTCTGCAATAATGTGTTGAATATGTTCACCAAAAATCAGTTTCAGTTGAAAATCTTTGTGACAGCCGGCAAGTAAGTAAATAAAGTAGGCAACCATAGTCGAGGGTGACCAGAAGGCTCCCTTTTTAATTGCTACTACACCAAGGTGTAAGAGAGGGTGCTACTTCTTTTCCTGGATTGCTCCACTTTACCCTTGATACATACCTTATATTGCTGAGTGTTAAATAAGGAAGTATCAAGTATCATTTTTAAAGTCTTTGGTATGACGCGAACTGGGATTGAAGCCAGGTCTCCCAGACCATTGGTGAACACTCTACCCACTGGGCCAATGAGCTGCAAGTAAGTGGTGTATATTGATTGTTAAGAGAACTGTTCCTCTGGTCAACCTCTGAAATCATTTGAATTTTAATCCTGCTATGTATGTCAACCCCTTTGTAATGTATTGCAACAAGGCATGCATTAAGACACAAGACTGATAATCTGGGTACATTCAAGTTTATATATAGTGTTGTACAAAACACATGTTTACTTACTGAAGTCCTGAGGAGAAAGAGAGTGAACCTTAGTTTCTATCTCTAGAGTGACATCATTGAAGTGTTCCACTCAAGAGGAACAACTTGATGTGACTATATTACACCTGTGTTTTGTAGAAATTTTCTCAGGCTTGTATCCTGCAATTTATGGTAATCAACAAAGTCTTCTTTTGAGATTGCACATGTTACAAATCATTTCATTTGGTATTTGGGTGCATTCACTTTTTGTATTTTCTTCCATCCAATTGACTTTTATCACTTTTGTACAATGAGCCTTATATTTGACGTGTCCTCATATGAAAAATGTTCAGTTGAGACGAAAACAGAAGGTATTCAGTGCTGCCTCTTCGTTTAATCTGTAGATTTTCATCAAGAAAGGCAATCACATCACAATGGTCAGGATCTTCTTTAATTGAGGGTGTTGATTAATGTCAGAACAAACCTATTCCAATTTATCCTCTTCCAAATACAATAGCATCAATTTTAGAATATAATGTGAAAATACATTTTCTTGAAAATTGCTGGTAATATCCCAGCAGCTTTTCTGCAGTCTTCCAGAACAATGCTTGTAAATACCATTAACAGTTCCTTCTTCTTCTTCAAACTTCTGTAATGCAAATGTAAAATTTGCTACTCAGCAATATTCTTACCTTTCCAGAAACACTTATAAATGAATTTCCTTTTCTCAAAGCTTAGTTATGTTTCCACCATTATTTTCCAATTTAGAATCTGCAAAATACTATGAAATCAATGTTAAATCATAAGCAAAACCTAAATTTAGTATAGCCTCGGCACAATCTCCATCATTTTGGAGCTTGGGTATAAAAATGATGATGGCATGCCCGGTTACTGAAGATCGCAACTCTATAACAGCACCGCCTCATCACATTAAAGAGAGAGTCATAATCTAAACTTAACCAGCTGAGGTCATAAAGACAAGTCAATTTTTCTTTCTACTATTGAATGTGTAAAACCCCACATTAAACTGAATCCAATGCCTCATTTAAACTCAAAAGAAGGCAACTCCTGTTACTAGGCCATCAACAATACAGCATGGAATAAAATTGGAATGAAAACGCAATGGCAGAAAGGTCAGGAATAAGAACTATACGTTATGATAATGAATAGAAGAGTTTAAATGTTTAAAGATATCCATAAAAGTTGTCATTTACTTTGTATAGCACAAGGTCAGAATTATGAAACACACAGTGAGAATTGAATTCATAATGGTCTGCTTGCCTAGTATGTTAACCACTAACTCTCACAATGTACCCAACGATGAAAGTGAATTCCTTATGCTCTATACTAAATGGCATATACGACTCTCTCTTTCCCTAAAATTGACTTCAAAATATTTCCTGGTTCTTAAAAGGCAAAGTAACTTATTTGCTAAGTTGATTATTATTATAAATAGAATAAATATACATGTTAAATAAATATCTACTAACATGTCATAGGTTAACTGTATTTTTACCTAACTTCATAATACATTTATATGGTTGGTTGGTTGGTTGGTTGGTTGGTTTTATGGCATATCAGCCTTTGTAGGTTATTTAATGCCAAATCCATTTTTATGTAAATAATCAGTTCTATTTCAAACAATTCAGTTTAGCATGAATACACAGTTTGTCAAATACATTTCTATTTCAAACTATTCAGTTTATTCAAACAGTTCTAATTCAGCTAATTCAGTTTAGCGTAAGTACAGATTTTGTTTACAGTAAAATGTCAAAACAGTTCTATATATAACAATTCAGTTTGATATAAATAGTTTCAATGTCAAAAATACAGTTCTATTTTAAATAATTCAGTTTAGCATAAGCATGCAGTTTAAATGTAAGTATGGTTCAATTGTCAAAAACATTTCTATTTTAAGCTATTCAGTTTAGTCAAACAGTTCAGTTTAAGTATGCCGTTAGTTCTATTTAACCCATATATAGGGCCCTATTAGGTACTACCATGCCAGGTCAGAGCGGACCTGGGAGCGATGGCAATAAAGGGGTACTCTATATTCCCCAAAGCTCCAGCATTACCGGAACCTCACCATCAGATCATTTAATGTCATATTCAGGACACTCAATTGGGGAGGTCTTACCCCTCTGCAGAGGTGCTGCCGGTGTATTCTACAGCCCCAGTCAATTGGGCAAACTACATTTAAAGTAAAGGTTAATCCTATTTACCAACCCCTCCGCTCGGGCAGGATATGACACAAGGTCAATTTTTAAGCGGAGTTTAACAGGTTTGAATTCAGAGTTATCCTTCTCCTAGACTCACCAAGGCTGAATAAGTCAGTCTGTCCTACTATTTCCCCATAGCCGGAGGGAGAATAATTGGATTCATACCTTTCCCAAGGGTATTAGTGCTATGTGAAATGCAATCAGTCTCGTCCACGATTTGAACTCGAGTCACCGTGTCCATTTCCTACGACTATAACCATTACACCACGGGTACCTCCTTTATAGTAAAGGTTAATAGAGGGTAAGATTTTATATAACTAGCCACGAATACAGTCATTGATGGCAGAAATTGAAAGTATATCTGAAATGTCTGCTTTTTTCTTAAATCTTGTGATTTAATTTAACAACCAAACAAAAAAAAATGACTACAAAATGGTGTAATCAAATACAAAAATAGATAAAATATCTCATCAATAGAGGAAGATTGAATTTTTTTCCAAGCAAAATTGTCATTCTTTCTTCCACCTGCAACTTCTCTTTGTTGAATAATTCTTTTATTTGTTTTTTGTTTTTTGGGTTTTTTTTTAATTCCCTGGAAATGTTTTCATTCTTAAAGAGTTGTCATCCAATCATACGCCAGCTTACTTTGGACTCATAGTCAGACATCTTGGTCAAGTCGTGGGGACAGATTAAAAGCTTAAAAACAAATAAAAATAAGTTAATAGTATTCAAGTGTAATTTTTCAGAAAATATAACAAGTACAAAAAACTGACAACACAATAAAACAAAATACTTGTATCTGTCTTTGCTCTTGAAAGTGTGGTTCAACAGTTAAAAAATAACTTTGTAACACAGATGTTCTATCTTTGATATTAACGTAATCACACTCTTTTCTTTATTTACCTTCTTTTTCTTAGTTTCAGTCATCATAATTATTTCTGAGTTAGATTCACTATTTTTCCAGATTTTTCACCCTAAAAGTTGAGGGTGTGTATGATATACAAAAACAGTACAATTAACTTTTTTCCTGCCAGATGTCACATCATATTCACATGATGATCAAAAGTATGTAATATCAATAGTCCGAATTAATGTGTTTACCGAGAAACATCGACTTGAATGTGTGCCTATTTATAATTTTGTTTTTCTTAATACGAGTTTAATTTTCTGCAAGCTTGTTGCATTTTGGTGGGAACATGTCTGTGTGTTTGCTCTAAATACTGAGTATATTTTGTGTTTTAAGACATAATTTAATCTATATGAATTCTTATTTGTCGTCAGGATGTACCAATAAAAAGTTGAATAAATACTAAATTCAGCTTTAATTTAGCTGCAACAAATTATAAAAAAATCAGTGCATATTATGTACAAGAATTTTTTTCCTGGAATCATTACGAAAATTTCTCTCCGTCAATATTTTTCTCTTTCAAACTTCTTTCTAATAACCTGTTTTTTAAATTGGTGTACTCCAGTGCACATTAAAACTGTATCTACCACTATTGATAGATCCCAAATAGGTCAACATGTCATTAAAACCAATCAATCAATCAATCATTGCATACACGATGGTAACAATGCTGAAATAACAGCTTATACAATAAATTCTTTCTGATAAAACCTATGCTAGGAGAATAGAAACCAGCTATCGGAAAGTTCAGAAAGTCACTATATTCTCAATGTGCACTGGTCTCACAAGATTTATGCACTCCTTTACACTCAAATAAAAAGAACAAACGCAATATATATAATGCCAAACAACTTATACTGTTAAACATTTTTTCATTGAATGCAGAGATTTAGCTTCTGTTCAACATTTTATCTTGCCCAGTTGGCTGGGGCTGTAGAATTCACCCACTACACCTCTGCAGAGGGGTAAGACCCCCCCACTCAATGATTGTCCAGGATATGACACTAAACAATCTGATGGTGAGGTTCCAGTGATGCTGGAGATTTGGGGAATGTGGAGCACTCCTTCATTGCCATTGCTGCCAGGTCCACTCTGGCCTGGAGTGGTAGCATCTGATAGGGTCCTATCTATGGGTTAAATAAAACTAAACTGCATACTTATGCTAAACAGAGTTGTTAGAATTAGAACTGTTTGACCAAACTGAATTGCTTAAAATAGAAATGTTTTTGACCAATAAACTGTGTACTTACATTTAAATTGCATGCTTATGCTAAACTGAATTGTTTGAAATGGAACTTTTTTCACATTGAAACTGTACTTACACTAAATTGAATTGTTTAAAATAGAAGTGTTTTGACATTTAACTGTGTGTAAACAAAATTTGTGCTTATACAAAACGGAATTGGCTGAATTAGAACTGTTTTGACATTTAAACTGAATTGTTTGAAATAGAGCTGACTATTGCATAAAAATTGATTTGGTGTTAAATAACCAAGAAAAGTTGATATGCCATAAAATCCAATCAAACCAACCTACCAACCATTATTTTATGAACTCAAATAATACAAAGGATCTGCAGGAATGAATGATTTTTTGTTTTTCTTTGGAGAAATAAAATTATACCAAAAATTTTAAATGTAAACTGGATCAATATCATATAAAGTAAATATTAGACAACAATCCCATGGCTCAGTTGGCTGGGGCTGTAGAATATACTGACTGCATTTCTGCAGAGGGCTCAGTGAATAGGGAGTACCCCTTCATTGCCATTGCTCCCAGGTCCACTCTTTGGGATTTAAAATGTGTACTCATGCAAAATTGAATTGTTTGAAATAGAATTGTTCGATCATTTTACTGTGTGTAAACAAATCACTGATGTCTTAATTGAATTGTTCGTGTTAAATAACAATACTTGAAAACATTTAATAACGGGCAAGCAAATGAATAATAGTCAATAAAATTATTCGTATAAGAAAGAAATTAGCAAATCTATTTAACTGAGTGCAGAAAAAAGAGCTCAGGTTCATTTAAAAATGTTATCTACAAAATATGTCGAGAAATCCTATATTTGATATATATGTATAAAAAGAATTTAGCATTTGATAAACAGCAATGGTTGATGTGCCATAAAACCAAACCCAACCAAACCAAACAATCCCATGTGATTTTGACTTATTGTTATGATGAAATGAAAACAGATAAGAACAAATTTCGCAAAATATAAACGTAAATACAAATGAACAAGGTATATGATTCCCTAACCTCAAGGCATAAAATAACCCTGGATTGGTTGACATGCCATTAAAATCAATCACTCAGTCAATCAATCTATCTACTGATTGATGTTAACTCCTTCACTCTGTATTTCATTCACTACATATCAATTATACATCAACAGATGAATAAATTATAACCTGAGAGACGTCCCCATGACGTAATGTCTTAAGTGTTTGACAATGGCCTTGAAGTGAGTGAGTTTGAACACCAGTCTCACTATAATTTTCACTTACAGACTAATATTCTTGGGATTGGTATTGAATCCCCTTATACCCCACCCAACTATGGGTTAAATAGTAACACTACTGTTCTTCTACAAAGATGTCTTTGGCATTAAATAACCCAAAAAGGTTATAATGCCATTAAACAAAGAAACTTAACCAAATTATAATCTAAGAACACAAGATGGTTTTGAAGTGTTAATTAACAGAGTTCACTTGGTTTTAATGATTTTGAAGACTTTCCTGAAAAAATAGTTCATAATTTTTCTGGTTTGGTTTGGTTTGGTTGTGTTTTATGGCATATCAATCCTTTTAAGTAATTTAATGCCAGATTCTATCAATACATATATATGATTTGCTAGCCAATAGTTTGTTGTTAATATTTTCAAATGAGCCAGAGCTAATTTGTTTGCACACAGTTAAATGGTTTCAAGTATTGTTATCTAACACTAATAATTCTATTTATTATGAGTTTGTTTACACACAGATTAATCATTTGTTTGTACACAGTTAAATGGTTTCAAATATCATTATGCAACACAAACAATTCAATTTACCATCAGTCATTTGATGCACTCATTTAAATGGTTAAACACTTCTATTTGACCCATAAACTGGACCCTAATAGGTACTACCAATCTGGGTCTGTAGACCTGAGAGTAATAGCCATGAAGGGGTAATTCACATTCTCTAAAGAGTCAGGACTGAACCCACACCATCAGTTGTAATTCAGTGTCATATCCAGGACACTCTTGAAGAGGGTCTTTATCCTCTGCAGAGATGTAGTTTGTATATTCTAAAGCATCAACTGACTAGGGTTAATCTTGCTGGATATATACATATAAAGTAAAGCAAAGTTGGCAACCTTAGTTGAGGGTGACCAGAAGGCTCCCTTTTCAATAGCTACTATACCAAGGTGTTGGGGAGGGTGCTACTCCTTTCCCTGGATTGCTCCACTTTTACTCTTGATCCATACCTTATAATGCTGAGTGTTACGTAAGGCAGCATCAAGTACCATTTTTTAAGTCTTTGGTATGACTCAACCTTGGATTGAACCCTGGTCTCCTGGACCATTGGTGAACACTCTATTCATTGTGTGTGTGTGTGTGTGTGTGTGTGTGTGTGTGTGTGTGTGTGTGTGTGTGTGTGTGTTTCTTGGTGTTTTTTTAATATTTTTGCGAGATTATCAATAAACAATAATGGTTAAATCTCCTGCGATTCTATCAAGAAGAGGTTCAAAACCAATACGTTTATATGCTTGTCTGTGATGGTAGCTAGATAAAAAAAAAAAAAAAAGGAAAAGACTTAAGAATAAAAATGAAGGTGGAACCAAAAATAAAAAAAAAATTGGGTATTCACAAATTCTGTGACTTCAAAGAAACTGCTTCTTTTGTGGTTTGAATGTTTTTTTGTATCTTTATTTTCTTATATCTTTTTACCTCCCAACACTCAGCATTAATTTTTTTTTTCTTTCAATCTTTTTATCATTCTTTCCCTTTTTCTTTCATACTTCCCCATTTATCTCTCCATCATTTTTGATTTTTTATGTTTCCATTTTTTTTCTCTTATATCAACCAACTAACCGACCAATCAAATTGCTTTTTTCATAGCATAAAATGAAATATTCACTTTTTTATTTTATAGATGCTAAGAAATTTTAAACTGTTTTCAAAACATAAAAATATAAAGAAAGTCTTAAAGCTAAACACCTAAGCTGTGATCTAAGTATTTAAAAATATTACATAACTACTGGGACTATTGTCTTTATTTTCCGATAAGTATCTTAGCAAATAAAGTTTCCCTCTATTGTTTTAAGTTTTTATAAGATATTTTTCATACTATAAGTAACCTATACATATGACAAAAATATTATTACTTATAATAAAAAAAAAACACTCTTTTTCTGAACTTTATTATTTGCTGCAGCCTTGTCCGCCATTATTTCTTTTTTTTTTTTTTCATTCATCTTAATTTTTGTTGGTTTTCATTGAAAGTACTCAGGTCATCATTCTCCAGCTCTTAGTAAACAATGCAGATCAGAAATATAGACTTTTTTTTTTAATCCATATGTTTTTATCATTTAATATAGTGGCAATAAAAAGCACAAGAAATTACAATGAAAAAATAGCAATTTCATTTATGGTAAAGAAAAAAAATAATAATATTCCAAGTCATGTAGAAGTCATGTCGATTTATACAGAAGAAAATCTTTCTTCAATGTAAATTTACATGACTTCTAAAAACAGAAATATATGTGATTAATTTTTTTTTTTTATGTATACATGAGACTGATGAATTCTTACTTTTAGAAAAATTAATATTTTTTAAACCTCCTAGGTCTTACATATTCTGAGGTTTCTATCACATATATATATATATATATATATATATATATATATCTTGTTGGCCGAGCAGTCTGATACTAAAACTAATGTAAAGTTGGGCAGGTTTCAATCCCAGCTTCAAGCATCCTATGTGTCTAGCCACACTGAAGAGTTGAGAAACAACGAAACAGTCTGTATGTGGATGACAATATATATACGCTCCCCCATGGGAATTGAGAACTCTTGCAAAGGAATTTTCGGCTGCCGCTCGCATAATGCAAAGCTCTTTTAACGAATTGAGCTCTCTGGTATCCGGTAAGGTATAAAATGTACATAAACAAACACAGCTGCTGCTGCTGCTGCTGCTGTTGCTACATAATACCTTATAATTCCCTGACTGATGTGGTACACTTGTTGGCCGAGTGGTCTGATACTAAGTCTAACGTAAAGTTGGGCGGGTTTCGATCCCAGCTTCAAGTGTCCTACGTGTCTAGCCACACTGAAGAGTTGTGAAACAACGAAACAGAAGAAAATCTTTCTTCGATGTAAATTTACATGACTTCTAAAAACAGAAATATATGTGATTATTTTTTTTATGTATGAATGAGACTGATGAATTCTTACTTTTAGAAAAATAAAACACAAGTCTCATTAATATTTTTTAAACCACCAAGGTTTTACATATTCTGAGGTTTCTATCATATATATATATCTTGTTGGCCGAGCAGTCTGATACTAAGTCTAACGTAAAGTTGGGCGGGTTTCAATCCCTGCTTCAAGCGTCCTACGTGTCTAGCCACACAGAAGAGCTGGGAAACAACGAAACAGCCTGTCTGTGGATGACAATATATATACGCTCCCCCATGGGGATAGAGAATAGAGAATAGAGATTACTTTTTTTTTATGTATGAATGAGACTGATGAATTCTTACTTTCAGAAAAATAAAACACAAGTCTCATTAATATTTTTTAAACCTCCTAGGTCTTACATATTCTGAGGTTTCTATCATATATATATATATATATATATCTTGTTGGCCAAGCGGTCTGATACTAAGTCTAACATAAAGTTGGGCGGGTTTTGATCCCAGCTTCAAGCGTCCTACACGTCTAGCCGCACTGAAGAGTTGTGATACAATGAAACAGTCTGTCTGTGGATGACAATATATATATATATATATATATATAATGTGGTTTACTATATTTATAAATAAAGGGTGCTTAATATCAATGATACAGCATATATATTCAAGTTAAGATAGCATAAACACAGTCAATGGTGTTGGGTGACTGTCAGTTCCTCATCTATGTGATCATCCATTCGTATGGTTCCTCTATATGTCTTTAAATACTGTTCATGTTCTACAACATGAACCGTAGATAAAGACAAATTGTCGTTATATACTGTTGTGTTGGTCATGATGGGAAGGGTGGTCTAGTTTTTTGGCATTCTGGGAAGGGTGGTCGAGTTTATGCTGCATCGTTATTTACCTTATTTACCAACCCCTCTGCTTGGGTAGGATATGACACAAGATCAATTTTTTTTTAAAGCGTGGCTTAACAGGTTTGAATTCAGAGTTTTCCTTCTCCTAGACTAGTTGCCTCATCAAGGATGAAGAACCTAGTCTGCCCTACTATTTACCCATAGCTGGAGGGAGAATAACTGGATTCATACCTTTCCCAAGGGTATTAGTGCTATGTGAAATGCAATCAGTGTCATCCAGGATTTGAACTCGTATCGCCGTGTACATTTCCTACGACAATAACTATTACACCACAGGCACCTGCATCATTATTTACCTGTCAATATTGATTTGGTGGTCTGTTAATTAATTTACTCTTATGTTTGAATAATTATTTCCAAGTATTTTATTATCTCCATAATTCTGTTCAATTTATTTTTGTTTATTATTTTTTGCCTTTGGAGTCATGAATTTTCTGCTGTCTTACTTGGAATTTGTTTTCATACCTACATTTAGATATATATTCTGATTATCTATCTATCTATCTATCTATCTTCCAGGGAAAGGAGTAGTGCCCTCTCTGACACTTTGGTGTTATAGCTATTGAAAAAGGAGCTTTTGGGTCACTGTTGACAACAGTTGGTCTGCCACTAGCATAATGCAAGGCTCTTCAAATGAATTGAGCTCTTGGTAGCCGTTAAGCAGATATATGTAAACAAAAACAAATGTGATACATAAGCGTTTAAATTTCCTTTGCTTCCGCTGGTTTCCTTGTGGCCGAATGGTAGAATCCTGGATTAGCGTTTCAATCAGCCAGGTTTCAATCCCATCTTCAGGAATCTAGCCTGTCTAGCCACACTGAAGAGTTCTGATAGACTGAAACAGGTCTGTCTGAGGATGACAATATATATATATATATATGTGTATGTGTGTGTGTGTGTGTGTGTATAATGCCCCATTGGTATCTTTTAGAAGTCTGCTAAAACATCACAAAAATTGATTTTCCCATTTTTTCAATAGTAATAGTATAAAACATAAATATAGTTTGCATGACACAATTGAACAGGAAAAACTTGCTAGCAAAGGAGCCTGCTACATCCATTGGGATGAATAAATTGTCAAGAATTTGTTTTATGCATAACAGAATTAAAGACAGGTTTGTGTAGAAAAACCATTATTTTATTTTGCGTTATTTCCACATATGGGCGAACTTTGTCTTGAGAGACATTTTAAACAGGTTATATAGTTCCAAAAGACCTTTTTTTTTGGCTTTCTTTATAAGCTTAGTTGTGAAAGGTTTATATTAAATATCTGTGACTGCTTCTATTTTAGTGTGGCATTGTTCCTTCTTGTGGTTCACTTCATAGTTGAAATAATTATATATTTCCCCACAGGTGTCAGCAGTCAGGTTTCAATCTATAATTTTAAATACCATTTTTCAAGGAAGTCTTGTACAACACAACCTTCCTTCCATGATTTCAACTTATTTGACCTTGTTCAGAACATGGTGAAGCTAAATAAATTTCCTATCATGATGATAATATGATGATGACCATGATGCAAGCCTGACAAAATTTGTTCAAAGCTTGATGAAAAAAACGACAAAATAATAATTCAAATTGATTCTTCATCATCAAAATGACTGAATTTACCATCACCACACTTTTATTCTTTTATTTTTCATTCATTTTTTTGTTGATTGTCTATAATTATTATTTTTAATTTTAATTAGTATTTTTCTCCACCTTCTTTTGCTTTTTTTATTTATTTATTAAATAATCGCAACTCACTCGCGTCATTATCTCCATGACAGTAAGAGGAAGAAAAATACTTGTTGAAAATAATAATGATTATCAAGTTTGTTTTCTGCTTTTTTTTAATTCAAAATAAATCATACAAAATAATTGTCCATCTTGCGAGCTAAAATTTACATTGTTTTTATATTTTTGAACCAAAGATTTTTATTTCAACTTGCTTTATTGGACAAATAAAAAAAGAATTTCAGAAATGTGAAATAAAAAAAATGATTTGTTTTAGCCATGAAATAACCAGGCAGAACCATTAATTTTTGATTTGGACTTCTTTCACACAAGCTTCAGCTGTTTTTCATCACAATAATTCAGGTCATTCTATGGAAGTTAGTAAACAATAATGATCAGAAATAAAGAACAAGTTTTATTTTAAACAATTCACTTTAACATAAGAGCACAGTTTAAATGTTAGAAACAGTTCTATTTCAAACAATTCAGTTAAGCATAAGTACACAATTTTGTTCTATTTGACCAATAGATAGGACACTATCAGGTGCTACCACTCCGGGCCAGAGTTTACCCAGGAGTAATGACAATAAAGAAGTACTCCACATTCCCCAAAGTTCTAGCATTACTTATGCTTAACTGAATTGTTTGAAATAGAACTGTTTATATGTATTAAAATGGATTTGGCATTAAATAACCTACAGTGGTTGATATGCCAGAAAAACCAAACCAAGTCAAACCAAAGTGGTAGTATCTATTAGTATCCCATCTATGGGTTAAATAGATCTATTTAAAAATCATTTGTATTCAATCGGATACTGTACAAAGAAAAGAAACTCTTAAAAAAACAGCTATATCAAAAATGTAAATTTTAACATACAATGGATACACTTCCCAAACCTCAAGACATGAAATAACCATACATGCCATAAAAATCAATCAATCAAATTGTTTAAGTCGAATCGCTGCTCTACAACATGAACAAAAATTGATGATGATTGAAAATGCTTTATCTAATAATAGCAAAATTAAAGATAATATTACGCCAAATACTACGAGTGCAGTAGTTTTGCCTTTTTATTCATTTATTTATGCTTCTTGAATGTTAACTTTGGTATAAACTAAAAGAATTGAACCAAACGATACAATGAAATGGGAATTAAGTTTAGAAGATCCAATTTTTCATTTCAAACCAAAACTTTCTTTAAATCCTAAATATCAAAGATGATGATATTAGTCCATGTGAAATAGATCCTATTTTAGTTTTCATAGTCTGCAAAATGTGTCTATCAAAATAGATGATTTTATTGTTATTAAAATAGATAAAATTGATCTCTACTTTAAATTCCTAACAGTATGAAGCGACATTTACTTAGTTTCGTTTAATATGGCACAAATCCAGAAAAAGTTGAAAGATTGTGTTGTGCCACGTTTCTAAATGGGCAAAGAACTGCCTGCTTTGAAAATCAACAAGTAAAATCACGGTAATTAATTCTCCTCATGCTTATTAAATTCTAAATTGAGAATTATGGCCCTCAAGCTGGTGATGTAACATGATCGTTATATATGAACCAGTTCTCACAACTTTTCTTTTGCTCAGGATAAATAATATTTTTTAAAAATCTGCATTAGTTTTTCTAGTTTTATAAGAAGTGGGAGGATGCGGCCACACCAAAAATGTTCACTTATGGCTCTTCTTTCCAGGTGAGGCTTAGTTGGAAATTTTTGAATGAACCCCATATATCATACAGAATGTGGAAAATTCCAAAAAGCACCTGTCAAAAACAAGTTAATTCAATTACATATGTGCAGTAAGAATTAATCTATCTTCAAACATTGACTTGTAGCACTCGTGATAAATATACGTGGTGCCTTCAATAAGTTTCCAGACTTTTTTGTACAGCCATTTAAAATTGTTGTAGACTCTTGAAAATTCCCTATGTTATTGCTATACATCTTATGAGATGACTGACCAATTTTTATGATTTCAGCTTCAAATCAACAGCTACAGCAGCAATTGGAATACACCCTACTAAAGCCTGATTATCACAGCTGCTGAATTTCAAAAATCCAATCTGGACATGAGGACACTTTAGAAGAACGATATACAATAAAATTCTATTTTAAACTTGGAAAAAATGCCACAGAAACTTATAGAATGCTTCAGACTGCTTTTTGATCATCTTGCATGAATTGAGCATCAGTTTTTGAGTAGCATCAGAGATTCAATGAAGGCAGGGAGTCTGTGAGGGATGATGAGAGATGTGGGAGGAGTAAGGAAGTCAATACACCAGAGTTGATTGCGCAAAGTGTTAGGGTTAGGGTTACTATGTTGAGGTTTTAAGGGAGTTCAGGAAGAGGTTCCTTGGGAAGAGGCCAGCACTCTTCAAATCGGGTCAGTGGCATTTCCACCAGTTCAATACACCAGTGTACAACTCCATCCTTGTCACTGACTATTTGATCAAGATGGACATCAAGACAGTTCCTCAACCTCCCTATAGTCCAGACCTTGCTCCCTGTGACTTTTGGTTATTCCCTAAGCTCAGAGGCTGTTGTAAATGAGACAATTGAGGAGATGAATGAGGTTGTGATGAAGGTCATTGACACGCTCACACAAGAGGACTTCCATGGGGCCTTGCAGAAGTTGTTGGAACAGTACAACAAGTGCATTGCAGCCAGAGGAGCTTACTTCGAAGGGGACTAGAGTTTCATGTGTGTACTATCAATAAAAGTGCCCGTACGAAAAAAGTCTGGAAACTTATTTAATGATCCTCATACAACTACTCTAGCCACCAAACAGATGAGTTTTTTAAACTTTAGTTTAGTCTGGTACAAGATCTATAACACTGGGTACCTTATAAGGATCAAACTTATTTCAACAATAATGGTTAGAGACGGTTTATCATGACTCAACAAATATGAATAATATCAAGATATGGAATTATTGTAATATTTTTTATACATGGCGTATTTAGGAGATAATGATAATAAAATAATAGGAGCATTATTATCACTAGAAAAATACTGATTTGTCAAAGATTTGTCTCTACATTTTTGACAATCATAAAAATAGATTGAACTCTGAGCCCTCCTTGTTTATGCCCACTTTCCCTGGGCCCCAAGCTAAAAAAATTGATTTACCCAGTTGGCTGAGGCTGTAGAATATGCTGACTGCATCTCTGCAAAGGGGTAAGACCACCCGCCAATGAGTGTCCTGCATATAACACTAAACAATCTGATGATGAGGTCCCAGTAATGCTGGGGCCTTGGAGAATACGGAGAACCCCTTCATTGACCTTTGCTCCCAGGTCCACTCTAGCCTGGCGTGGTAGCACCTGTTAGGGCCCTATCAATGGGTTAAATAGAGCTAACAGCATACTTATGCTAAACTGAATTGTTTGATTAAACTGAATAGCTTGAAATAGAAATATTTTTGACAATTGAACCGTGCTTACATTTGAACTGCATACTTATGCTAAACTGAATTATTTCAAATAGAACTGTTTTTTTGTCATTGAAACTGTATTTACACTAAACTGAATTGTTTAACATAGAACTGTTTTGACATTTAACAGTGTATAAACAAAATCTGTACTTATACTAAACTGAATTAGCTGAATTAGAACTGCTTGACTTAACTGAATAACTCGAAATAGAAATGTTTTTACAATTAAACTGTATTTACATTTACAACTGTGTGCTTATGCTAAACTGAATTGTTTGAAATTGAACTGTTTTTGACATTGAAACTGTACTTAAACTAAACTGAATTGTTATATATAACTGCTTGAATAGTTTGAAATAGAAATGTTATAGACAATTAAACTGTGTACTCATGCTGAACTGAATTGTTATAAATAAAACTGATTGTTTACATAAAAACAGATTTGGCGTTAAACAACCTACAAAGGTTGATATGGCATAAAACCCAACAAACCAAACCAAACCAAAAAAATAGATGAAAATGTTGTTATCCATTATTTAATATCTTGTAAGGCTATTAGATAACAGAATTCATTCTATAAGCAAAAGCCGTATAGAAATGGGGATTCCCTGACTGAGATTAAGGATTTTCAATATAGGAACTTGTTGGTCACAACAGAAATACTGGCTGAATGTGCAGGACACATCTGATTGGCTGTATTGTTGCTAGGCAATAATAATGTTGAAATGGAGATTCCTTGGCTGGAATTTAGGCTGCCCTGGGATATAGACTTCTAAGTAACAGCTAAAATAACTGTCCCATGGGATCTAAAGGTAAAAAATATGAACAGAAAATCTTTAACTAACATATTGATTCAAAATACTGATTGTTTTCTTTTCCTTTAAAAAAAAAAACAGTACTCCTCCCAAGACGAGTTCTTTGGAATTTGTATGCTAGAGCTGATCATTAAGTTGCTCAATTGGCTTTAGTTTGGTTTCTTTGTTTAATGGCATATCAACCTTTGCAGGTTATTTAATGCCAAAGCCATTCTTCTAGAAGAACAGTAGTGGTACTATTTAACCCATAGCTGGGAGGATAAGGGGGTTCGTACCTTTCCCTAGGGTATTTGCCCGAAAGTAAACGTAATAGCGCAACTGGAATACGAACTCGTGTACTACGATTCCACAGTCCATCGCTTTAACCATTACACCATGAGGACACCCCAATTGGCTTTGGGTTTGGACTTTCTTATAACTTATACATTCAGTAAGTTAGTTTTATTGGGTTGAGTAGAAGGTTAATTCTTCATTGGAAAATCTTTTTAAAAAATAGAGAAGAGAAATTGGTGAACTATGAAATATGTTTATGACAATGTCCCTCCATTTTTTTTGTTTAATGTAATTATTTCAGAAAATGGAAAAACATACATATATTCAAGCACGCACCTTTGGGTGGGCGAGCTGCAACCTTTGTCTCCTATGTATAGCACTAGACCTTGCTGTCTAGTTTAAGCTATAACCCGGCATACATGCCCGAATCCAAATTTGGATTCGTGAAACTGCTTGCCTCATTAGAGCCACATTGCACTTCGTGGATCGATGAGCAGCACAGACCAGCAGGGTTGGAGTCAATCCCGACCTTCTTTTATCCCCGCTTTAATCGGCCTTCGGGCTTTTGACCTTGTGTCAAGTTCTGTCTGGTGGGAGGCAGTGACAAATACAATACAAATATTCAAGCACATTTAGTTTTTAAAGGCCCTTAACTGAACCAAATGAAACTTCCTGATCCATGAAAATTCCAACCTTCTAAATTGCTGAACTACAAAGAAACTGTAGATTTAACTTAAAAGAATTTTATTTTCCATTTTTCCTCAATAGATTTTATCTTTCTTTCCAAAATTTATTTCAACAGCAAAAAATGTTTGTACGAAAAAATCTATACATTGCCAAAATATTCATTATATTTGTATATATGTATATAACCATAAACAAACAGAAACAACTCATCAGAGATTTTTTTGCTGATTTCATATGTTGAAACATTACTTTTATAATGAACTTTAAATGCTTTCAGAGGATAAAGAAAGCTCCAGTTTAATCTGCGATAAAATCATAATTCAATCTTCATCTGTGCTGAAAGTTTGTTTATTGAAATTCACTAGAAAACAGATATGAGAGCCGTTCAAAAAGTTCTCAGTGTCACCCAGTTTTATATTTATCATACTCCTCACAACTTTGCATGGGCCTCACCGGAACAGAAATTACAACAAATCCAAATTAGTTTTTCTAGTTTTAAAAGTAGATGTGTGTTGACACAACAAAAATTTTCCACTTAAGCTTTTCTTTCTGGGTAAGGCTTAGAACTTTTTGAATGACTAGCATACCAATGAAATTCTAATGAGAATCTTTCATTGCCTCCAGAAACAGAAGCATTAGTATCATCATGGATGGCTGTTCCAATAGCTTTATTCTTTAAGTAAGAATATTTTCAGTGTATTACTCTTTACACCAGGCCATTGGCCTAATGAGTTGGATGTTCTCCAATGGTCCAGGAGATTGGGGTTTAATCTCTGGTCGAGTCATACCATAGACTTGATGCCACCTTGCTTAACACTCAGCATTATCAGGTAGGGATTACAGGTAAAGTGGAGCAATCCAGAGAATGGAGTAGTGCCCTCCACTACACCTTGGTGTAGTAGCTATTGAAAGGGGAGCTTTCGGGTCCCTTTCAAATAAGGTCACTTCATCGATACTGCTATATGGCTGCACTACATGGACGCTAACAAAACGGCTGGAGAAGAAGCTAGACGGCAATTACACAAGAATGCTACGTGCAATCTTAAACAAGTCCTGCCGGCAACACCCCACAAGACACCAACTGTACGGCCACCTGCCCCCTATCACGAAAACTATTCAAGTTAGACGAGCCAGACATGCAGGACACTGCTGGAGAAGCAGGGACGAACTCATAAGAGATGTACTCTTATGGACCCCCACACATGGCCGTGCAAAAGCAGGACGACTAGCACGAACATACATTCAGCAGCTACGTGAGGATACGGGATGTTGTCCAGAAGATCTACCTAGGGCGATGAATGATAGGGAGGAGTGGCGAGAGAGAGTCAGGGATATCCGTGCTACCAGCGTGATATGATGATGATGACTCAATAAATACATGGATCCCTTTACATAGACAAGCAAGTGTGGGCAACTTGCTAGAACCTATCTACAACAGCTCTCTAATGATAAAGGATGTATACGGAAAAACTAATGGGTGTGATAGATGATAGAGATGAGTAGAAAGAGAGGGTCAGGGAAATCCATGTTAACAGCTTGTCATGATAATTACGAGGGTTCTCTTTAGCCCATTTTAACTTTTTATACTTCTGTTTGCGGGCTCGCACTGGTTTTTATTTGCCTTTTATCTATGTGAAACTCTTTTCATTCAGCCAATTTCTTACAGTGCTGTCGCACACACTGACTCCTGTTTTGATCCTTCTATTGTACATTTTTTATGGGGGTGTCCGCGTGGTGTAATGGTTAAAGCAATGGACTGCAAAATTGTAGTAAGCGAGTTCGAACTCCAGTCGTGCTATTACGTTCCCTTTCGGGTAAATACCCTTGGGAAAGGCATGAACCCCCTTATCCTCCCAGCTATGGGTTAAATAATACCACTACTGTTCTTCTTGGAGAATGGCTTTGGCATTAAATAACCTACAAAGGTTGATATGCCATTAAACAAAGAAACCAAACCAAACATTTTTTTTTAATATTAAAGCATACTGCTTTGATTTTTCTTTACTGATGCTTTGATATCTTTCACGATCAACGAGTTTGTTTTTCTTTTGTAAACACCCTATTTCTTTTATATTTACAATAAAATTTTGACACTGCTGACTGAAAACAACCAAAATTTTTCACCACACTCCAATGTGTATTGTATTCTTGAATATGTTTTATAATCCTTTCTATTGTTTCAATTTATAGTCCTTTTGTTGGAGCTATGTTTTCTTTCAATTAGCTTTGCTCAATTACTTGCTAAGGTAATCAAGAACTGTCTTTTAATTGTAGACTCAGCTTGCATAACTTGGCTTCCGCTGGTATTCATTTTAAAAATCCAAATTAGAAGATCATTTCATTTTGGAGGATGGCATTTAAACACAAGTAATAAAGACAGTGCAGACAAAAGGAAATTTCATAACAATGTGAATGTTAAAACAGATATTCCTTTATAACAAAAACACTAATGAGACAAAGTAAGACAAGTAGTAAATGTGCAAATATGTTTGTACGACATTTGTGCGTGTGGGTGTGTATAATACAAATATTATGTGAATGCAAGTGCATGTTTTTTGTACATATCTTTGTATATGTGTGTTAACCATTAGGACAGGGGGTTGAAAAGTAAGAAGTCCTTCTTACAAATATATATATATATATTTATATATATATATTTGTATGAAGGACTTCTATGAACTAATAGCTAGGTGTAGACATAGGGCTAAATTTTAACTATAAATATTTAACCAAATTTTTTTTATAAAAACATAGAGTTAATTTTGAGAATTAGAGTTAATTTTGAGAATAAATAAAATAAATTCTTAGATAGAAAATTGTGAAAAAGCATATAATACATACGTACTATGCATAAAAAGTGGAACTGATTAATGCTTTCTAAATATTTTTGAAATGGTAAAATATAGTAAATAAATTAAATATTTGTTTTTGTTTTTAGTTTTAATATATCTATTACTGTATCTTTATGTGAGCTTATTATTTAAGTTTAAATCTAATTCAACAAAAAAAATCTGTAATTTAGGTCTAAATGTAATTAAAAAATTATTAATTAAAGAAAAAAAATTTTAAAAACATTTTTACTACATTGCTAACCGAAATTTAAATTTAAAACGGAAGTGGGCTTAATGAAGAGGTAACTCTTCACCCCTCTTCTATCCCCTCCCACTCTTCTATCCCCTCCCACTCTTATGTGTCTATTCTAGTTTTTTTATCAAAAAGATCTGAAGAAGTCCTGTTAATTTTTTTCGTGTTTTTGGAAATTTCAAAAATGCGTAGCAGGATTGAAATAAATTTATAATCCTATTTGACCGGTTTCGTTGTTTTTTCTAAAAGAGTATATATATATATATATATACATATGTGTAGAAATGTGAGTACGTAGCAATGAAATATTTGTTTGCCCACTTCCTGAAGGAGCCTTTATGTAAGATGACTTCGATGTCTATGGAAAGTTTAGTACACTGAAAGATGGTAAAGGTACTAATTTCAATATGACTATGAACATAGTTTTGCTGGCTGTATGTTCTCCCAATTTTTCTGGCCATGTGTCCAAAGATGTCAAATTGTTTGGAGCTGTGGGTTGCTCACTGGAGAGAACTAAGAAGAAGAGAGTGAGAGCTTTTGAAAGCATAGGTATCCATCTCATGTAACCGGCTCCAAATACCTGATTTATTTTTGTGTGGGACAAATTCAAAACGCACGTAGTTGAAAGCACCAGCACATAACCACATTGATCAGTCAGGTTCCCAAAACTATTTAATTTATTTTGACGCCTTACTATTTCTGCTCCACGTGTTCTTTGCCAACCTTTTAAAAAATATAGGAAGGTAAATACTGCACCATAACTTTTTCTGTAATATTGGGTAATTCAATAATATTTTCCTCTTCATAGTTTTGAAAAATATATTATTAATTTAGATAACTGAATTTGGTTTAAGGAATATTTTATTAAGCCAGAATGTTTAGCTATTAAAGAAATACTATTATTAGTTTATTTACTGCTAAAAAAACCCTAAGTGAACATCTTATAAGTGTGTCAATTCCATAGTTTTTACCAAGTGTTGTGCATATATATATATATAGTCATCCCCAGATGGACTGTTTTGTTCTATCACAACTCTTCAGTGTGGCTAGACACACAAGATGCTTCAAGCTGGGATCAAAACCCGGCTGACTTTAAGTTAATTGGATATCTTACCCCAAAACTATCATCTTTCTCAGCATAAGTGAATGAATTTTTTTTACATATAAGCTATTGGCTATTGTAGTGCTCAATTCCTGAGAAGAGCTTTGTATTCATAAATATGTGGCAGCCAGCAATTCCCCACTCAAGGGGGGAAGCACATATTGTCATCCACAGACAGACTGTTTCATCGTATCACCACTCTTTAGTGGAGCTAGACATGCAAGATGCTTCAAGCTGGAATATATATAAATATTTATAAACATGATAATTTCAGAAATAAATAGATTTTCTTTTATGACTTACACATAAACTTTTACTTTTTGTGTCAATGTTTAGAATACCAAGGAGTTGTTATTTGTAACATTGTAGATCAACAGTTCTGTATTTTAGTCATAGACGAATATTACAAGATCTGCTTATTGACAGGAAAAGTTTTGTATTTCCTACTAATGTCAATATTCACTATTTGAAGCCACAATTTTCAATAAACATGTTTAAAGAAAACAGGCATTTCATATGAGAACATCAATACAACTCAATCTTCATATCCCCAATTATCTTTATCCATCATTATCATCGTCATGTCATACCGCCAGCACGGATATCCCTGACCCCCTTTCACCACTTTTCCCTATCGTTCATCGCCTCAGGCAGGTCTTCTGGACAACATCCCGTATCCTCACATAGTTGCTGAATGTATGTTCGTGCTGGTCGTCCTGCTTTTGCACGGCCATGTGTGGGGGTCCATAAGAGTACATCTCTTATGAGTTCGTCACTGCTTCTCCAGCAGTGTCCTGCATGTCTGGTTCGTCTAACTTGAATAGTTTTCGTGATAGGAGGTAGGTGGCCGTACAGTTGGTGTCTTGTGGGATGTTGCCGCCAGGACTTGTCCAATATTGCTCGCAGCATTCTTGTGTAATTGCCGTCTAGCTTCTTCTCCAGCCATTTTGTGAGAGTCTATGTCGTGCATCCATATAGCAGTATTGATGCGACCGCTGCCTGGAAGAAACTGCGTTTCATTTTATCGGTTAGGTCTGATTTCCATATGATCGATAGCCTATTGATAGCTGTCCATGCTTTTGTTAACCTTGTGTCAATGTCCTTTTTGGTTGATGCGACGCTACTTCCTAGGTAAGTGAATTTGTCTACTAGTTTAAGAGGGGTTCCATCTAGAGTGGACATATCACCTGTTTGATTATAGCACATATATTCCGTTTTGTGTGCATTGACAGAATATATGTGCTATAATCAAACGGGTGATATCTCCACTCTAGACGGAACCCCAGTCTTCTAAATTAAGATATGTGGTACATTCAATAAGTTTTCAGACTTTTTTGCACAGGTATTTAGATTTGTCATAGACTCTTGAAAATTCTCAATGTTATTGTTATACATTTTATGAGATGACTGATCAAGTTTTATCATTTCAGCTTCAAATCAACAGCTACAGCAGCAATTGGAATACACTCTACTAAAGCCTGGTTATCACAGCTGCTGAATTTCAAATCTGGAAGTGAGGACACTTTAGAAGAACGATATGCAATAAAATTCTGTTTTAAACTTGAAAAAAATGCCACAGAAACTTATAGAATGCTTCAGACTGCTTTTTGACCATTTTGCATGAATTGAGCATCAGTTTTTGAGTAGCATAAGAGATTCAAGGAAGGCAGGGAGTCTGTGAGGGATGATGAGAGACGTGGGAGGAGTAAGGAAGTCAATACACCAGAGTTGATTAGCCAAAGGGTTAGGGTTAGGGTTACTATGTTGAGGTTTTAAGGGAGTTCAGGAAGAGATTCCATTAGAAGAGGCCAGCACTCTTCAAATCGGGTCAGTGGCATTTCCACCAGTTCAATGCACCAGTCCACAACCCCATCCTTGTCACAGACTATTTGACCAAGATCGGCATCAAGACAGTTCCTCAGCTTCCCTATAGTCCAGACCTTGCTCCCTGTGACTTTTAGTTATTCCCTAAGCTCAAGGAAAACCTTAGAGGCTGTCATAGTGAGACAATTGAGGAGATGAAAGAGGCTGTGACAAAGGTCATTGATATGCTCACACAAGGGGGTTTCCATGGGGCCTTCCAGAAGTTGTTGGAACGGTAGACCAAGTGCATTGCAGCCAGAGGAGATTACTTCGAAAGGGACTAGAGTTTCATGTGTGTACTATCAATAAAAGTGACCATACAAAAAAAGTCTGGAAACTTATTTAATGATCCATGTAAGTTTGAAAAAAAAAAAGTGCTTTCCTGTGATTGGGAGAAATTCACATTTTCACATGGAACTAGCGGTTGAATGAAGGTAAACTTTGATTTAGGACAAGACTGAGAAGATTAACACAACAATTTTCTTTATCCTCATTTCCCTTTTCATTTTACTAAGTTGAGTTTGATAAATCTCTATGAAAAAAGGAAAACTCAGACTTGAATAATTTGAATCAAACTGGATTATTCTTCTTTCCATTTGTTTGGACAGAGAAAAACAGTTCTTTGTATTTGTAGATAGGGAATTATTTATGCACTGAAGACTGTAGTCTGGGCAATGTTTATCTTAATTGGCACTGGGGATTGATTCAACCAAAACCTCCCCACCCCTAATTGAAACATAAAATGAATATGTGCTTTACAATTGGAGTAGAACTAATTTGCCCTTTATAAGTTCATTCTTCCTTAATGAACAATTTATTAATCTCACCCAAAACCCTTTCTTAGTAACTTTTAGGGTGTTTATCAGTACAACTTGTTTTTTTTAAGAAAATTCTCTGTTTGGATAATTAAATATAATTCTAAGATAGACAAGCTGGCTGTTAGTAATGGGAGGAAAACTTGAAATAATTTAGGCAGAGATATGGAAGATTACCTTTCCACTCCCCTGGAGAGGGTCATGTTTTTATTTCATTTGATAAGCACCCAAACATTTTCTGTATTTGGAAATATGGGTCATCATAATTACATATACTGAAGTGAAGTCAACCAGAAAATTAAATATATATATATATATATATGTGTGTGTGTGTGTGTGTGTGTGTGTGTGTGTGTGTGTGTGTGTGTGTGTGTATTACTACACAACAATTTGATTTAATTTGTGGTATAATTGATGACATACTTTTTTTAGAAATTACAAAACATTTAAAATGCATAAATAGATTTTTATATGTACATCAAATGGACTAAATTTTTCAGTGAGAGAAACAAAACAGATAAAACGTTATATAAGAACTGAGGGAAATTGATGTTTCCTCTTTCTCTGTTTATCAGGCATCATTTGAAATTATTTGAACAAGAATAACTAAAAGCTGTTCCAACTTTTTTTTCCATCAAGATATTTTTCTTGCATTCTTAAAATTATTTTTCTTTTCATTAATATTCATTTACAACATGAGAATTTGAAACCAATTTTATGATATCAAGGAATCAGTAAACCCTCAGATTCAATTCTTTTTTTGCAGCAAGATATGACAAACTTGATTGATTGATTTTTACAGCATGTCAACACATCCCGTGTTATTTCATGCTTAAAGGTTAGGAAATACATTCATTGTATGTTCATATTTACATTGTTTTGTGTAGTTGTTACTTGATTTTTTTTTTGCATATGCTCATATTGAATATAAGTAATTTTTAAACAGATCTCTTTCACCCATAAATTGGATCTTAACATTCACAGATACTCTGAGTGAACCTGGAAGTAATGTTAATAAAAGACTACTCCACATGTCAAGATATCTAGAACTGGAGCTCTAGCATCAGATATAGTTTAGTGTCATTCCCAGGAAACCCCCTTTACGGGTTCTTACCCCTCTTAAAGGGATATAGTTAGTATCATTCCCAGAACACCCCATTTAGAGGTCCATACCCCTCTAAAAGGGATATAGTTAGTATCATTCCCAGGACACCCCCTTTAGAGGTCCATACCCCTCTAAAATGGATATAGTTAGTATCATTCCCAAGATACCCCCTTTAGGGGTTCTTACCCCTCTTAAAGGGATATAGTTTAGTGCCATTCCCAAGACACCCTCTTTAGGGGTTCATATCCATTTAAAAGTGATATAGTTAGTGTCATTCCCAGGACACCCCCTTTAGAGGTTCATACCCCTCTAAAAGGGATATATTTGGTATAATTCCTAGGGAACCCCCTTTAGGGGTTCATACCCCTCTAAAAGGGATATAGTTAGTATCATTCCCTGGACACCCCCTTTATGGGTTCATACCTCTCTGAAAGGAATTTAATCTGAGTTATCTACACCCCTACAACAGGATGTGTTAAATGTGTCAAGTACCAAAATTTTCATTGATTTATTTTATAAATCATCCTGAGAGAAAATTCTGTTCATAATTTAATTCTTATACTTTCAACAAGAGGAGACAAATCCTTGAAAACTCTTCTTACTATTTTGGTTGTGATTTTTCAGACTGTTGGTCCCCATCTTTATTGTCGTAAGTTGAAACAAAATTTCGGTCCCTGTATCCTCCGGCCTTCCTCAGGTGTCCCTTGTTTATCTGGACATAGAAATGATTCAACCTGGGAAATCATTTTTAAAGTTTAACTTAAAATTTGATTTCCCAGGTGGACTCATTTCTATGTTCAGATAAACCAGGGACACCTGAGGAAGGCTGGAGGATACATTGGCCGAATCGTTGTGTTTCAACTTACGACAATAAAGATGAGGACAACAGTCTGAAAAATCACGATTAGAATAATACACATCAAAACTCATCCCAAACATTCAGATAGATAACTCTTTTTAAACCGAAACATTAAGTTTTGTCATTTTAAAACAATTTTCAAAAATTGTTTTTGTTCTTCAAAATTAGATCAAAAGGCATTGTAAATTGTGAGAAATTGATGTATAATATTATTCTGTTTGTTTATTTACACAAACCTTTTCATTTTCTGTCTTGAATCAGCAAATCATCTGCCATTTTGAACTAATGAGTAGAGTGTTCACCAATGGTCCAGGAGATCGGGGTTCAATCCCAGATTCAGTCATACCAAAGACTCAAAAAATGATACTTGATGATACATTTGCATAACATTCAGCACTATAAGGTAAAGATCAAGGGTAAAGTGGAGCAATCCAGGGACTGGAGTTGCCCTCTCTCCTACACCTCGATGTAGTAGCTATTGAAAAAGGAAACTTCGGGTCAACCTCGACTAAGGTCACCGACTTTACTTTTTTTTATATATTAACTGGAAAAAAATTTGACTAAACAAAAATCAAAGAAGAGACTAGTGGGTAAATGGAGCGGTAAGAAAATTTGAGGAAAATAACAAAATCAGATGAAATGAAAAGTGTATATATATATATATATATATATATATGGAAGTAAATACAATAGTATGAAGAAAATAGAAAAACAAAATAATCCAAACGTGATGAATTCATTATGATGGAAAATCAATGTCAATACATTTACGTTTTAATAAACATTCATCACGACTTTAAGGTGGTGAAAAATGTTACTTTGACAGTGATGGATGTTTTATTGAAATAACTGGAGAAGAGAAAATATATATACAAAGAAATTCAACACATTTTAAACATCATTTGTCAATGAGAATCACATGATAGTTATTCCAAAATGGATGCTAATTGAACGGTTATAAGCTCTTTCCTAGGATATATATTTTCTCTTCTGTTATTTTAAGAGACCATCCATTGCTGTACAAGCAACATTTTTCATCATCTTAAAGTCTTGATGAAGGTTTTTTAAAACCCAAAATGTTTTAACATTGACTTTCAATTATAATAAATTCATCCCTTTTGGATTAATTTGTTTTTCTATTTTCTTCATATATATATAGTGCAATTTGAAGAAAGCTCGAACCAGGTAGAGTTGTCATCATAAATTTATTTCACTGGAGAATATTATTATACTCTCCATCTCGCCAGATGACTTTTTACATATTAGACTCGAGGTTGCAGAACAGCAAATGTGGAATTACAATTCATATGTACGCAGTAAAAAAATTAAAAAAAAAAAATTTTAATTCTTCAGATACCGACTGGATATTACTAATATATATATATATATATATATATATATATATATATATATTACTGAGTGTTCTTCAATGGTCCAAGAGACTGGGGTTCAATCCCAGGTCGCATCATACCGAAGACTTTAAAAATGGTACTTGATACCGCCTTGCTTAACACTCGGCAATATAAGGTATGTATCGAGAGTAAAGTGGAGCAATCCAGGGAAAGGAGTAGCACCCTCCTCTACACCTTGGTGTAGTAGCTGTTGAAAAGGGAGCATTCTGTCACTCTCTACTACGGTCGCCAACTTTTCTTTACTTACTCTATATATATACATATATATATATATATGCACACACAAACACACACACATACACACACACACATACATACTGAGAGAGAGAAAAGATGGAGATGAAAGAAAAACAGTCTTGTTTGTTTAATAGGGACAATAAAGAAAAAACTCAAATTATAGATGAGAAAGTAAAAAAAAAATTGTTTGTGGAAAGACAGTAAACAAAAATGAGGCAGAAGAAAATATTTGTGCATTTCTTATCCACATATGAAAGTAAATCCATAATAATATTAGATTTAGATAAAAATATGGACAGGCAACAAAGATTGGACAGGATAAGAGAAAGAATGAAAAGATACAGGCAAAGGAAAACAGAGGCATAAGATAATGGATAATATTAGTTGTCAGCACCTGTGGAATTTCCATGGATCCTGCTCTGATAAATAATTATTGTAGTTGGTTGTATTGATCTGACATGCTTCCGTTGAAGAAAAATAGCCAATATGAATGTCAAAAAGAATGATGAATACAAACTAAGCACTGATGATAAATGAAATATTTATAAACCTATTTTATCAGGACTTAATACGAGAATGAATAATTTGAAATGTAGTTGCAATAAGGTTCGGTGTATTTGTTTACCGGCATATCAGTTTTCATGGGTTATTTGATGCCAAAGCCATCCTTCTAGAAGAACAGATGTGGTACTATTTAACTCATACCTGGGGGGAAAAGGGGGCTCATGCCTTTCCCATGGGTATTTGTCTTAAAGTGAACGTGACAGTGCAAATGGAGTTCAAACTTGCTTACTACGATTCAGTAGTCCGGCAATTTAACCATTACACCACCAGGACAACCTCCTTATAAGATATTTTTATTTAATTTCAAGTCTTTTAACATTGAAGCTATATCATAATAATCTGATATTATTGGTATATTATTGTTATACAATAAAATTGGTATATTGTAGTAAAATATTTGTCAGCCTAATAACATTAACAAGATCTTAGAAAATAAAACAATTTCAAAACTTTAATTTTTAATAATAGTATGTGGTTTGTATTTTCTCATTCTCCTTGATCAATTTAATTTCTCAAGGAATATAACCATCGATTGAAAATTTCAGAGTTGTTGTGTTTATTTATTTGCAATTATAATATAAATTCTATGAATTAGATTTTGAGGTTGCTGGTACTTTTTAAGTGAGTAGTAAATTTATAAAAATGTTAGAAAATGAAATGGATTTCTAAAGATGTTGCTTTTATTTTAAAATGAAGTTTATATATCTAGAAATTCTTCAATATTTTATCGTACACCATAATTACCTGTCATTGTATTTAAATTTTATCATTCAAAAATAGTCCCCCATTTTACTCCCGAGGTAAGTATTGCTTAACTTGCATCCTAGAGTGCCTGAAGTACACAAAGCTTGTAGATTTCTTTATGAAAAAGAAGAAACTTCTTCAAACTTGCATTAGCTCTTTGTACAACAATCTAACTTTTGGGGGATTCACTTTGGTTATTTTGACAAGAAAAGTTAAATTCCAGCCTTAAGAATGGAAAAATAGAACAAAAATAAAGAACAATGGAATATAAAGTATGAACGAAATGTGAACTAATGTAATGTGATATACCACTTGGCTATAAGACTTACATTAGGACTTTTCTGTTGGGTAATTTATTATATCAGCTTTTCTGATGGCCTTCTATCTTATCTGACCAGAGTCATGGACTCTCCTTCCCATTTGAAATGGAAGTGGGGTTTTTTTAGCCTTGCAAACTTTTGGGGGATTCACTGTATATTTTGCATTGAAAAATCAGGAAGAAATTGAGTGTCAATTCAAATCTTACGGATGGAATGAAGATGTCATATTTGGTTGGACTGATCTGTTGAAGAAAGAGATCCAATGTAAATGGCAAAAAGGAAGATTAATTCAAACTGTAAATAGCTTTTACAATATAATCAATGGTTTATATATGAATGAATACTTTGAAATTTAGTCCCAATAAATGCAAATATTCTGGTTCATTTAGTTGAACTTACCAATAAAAAAATTCAGCATACAAAATGTTTCTATCGCATGAGAAATTATATAAAAAAATATTATCTTTATCCTCTAAACATTTATAAATCTCAGTATTTCATAAAATATTAGCAATCAGCGATATTACACCAACTTCTGTGGAAATTTGTTTAATGGGATTTGTCATTTTGTAATGATTTTTATCTAAGTTTCGAATATTTTTTGATATGAAACGTGAATGCTTTCAGCTGTCTGAAGGGAATTACTGAATTCTTAAATTTTCTTTTTACCACATTTTCGGACAAAAATGTTTCCTGTTTAAAAAATGCAAGCTCAAATTTTTGCCAAAATTAAAAATCCTAAGTCAAACATGAAAAAAATCACCATCATCATCATCATCATCATGTCGTGCTGGTAGCACGGATATCCCTGACCCTCTCTCGCCACTTTTCCCTATCGTTCATCACCTCAGGCAGGTCTTCTGGACAACATCCCGTATCCTTACATAGTTGCTGAATGTATGTTCGTGCTGGTCGTCATGCTTTTGCACGGCCATGTGTGGGGGTCCACAAGTTAGTAAAAGAAATTGTATAGAACAAGTGTAAATTGTTTTGGTTTCCTCAGCCAGAATCAAAACAATTTTCTCGCTTCCTTATTATGTAAACATTTAAGATTCTGTACTTACGAATCTTTAACTTTCTGGCATGTATCATCATCATCATCATCATGTCGTGCTATCAGCATGGATATTTCTGACCCTCTCTCGCCACCCCTCTCTATCGTCCATTGCTTTTGGCAGGTCTCCAAGGCTACATCCAGTATCTGCACAGAGCTGCTGTATATATGTTCAAGCTGAATGTCCTGCCTTTGCTTGTCTCTGTGAAGATTTCCACAGGAGTACATCCCTTACAAGCTCGTCCCTACTTCTTCAGCGTATCAGGTTCGTCTAATTTTGATAGTTTTCGTGATGGGTGGTAAGTGGCCATGCAGTTGCTGTTTTCTGGAGTGCTGTCTCTAGGACTTGTTCAGTATTGCTCGCAGCAGTCTTGTGTAATTGCCGTCAAGTTTTTTCTCCATACGTTTGGTTAGCATCCACATGGTACATCCATATATTAGTATTGATACTATGGCTGCTTGGAAGAAATTGAGCTTCATTGTATCGGTCGGGTCTGACTTCCATACAACCGATAGCCTAGCGATAGCTGTCCATGCCTTTGCTAGTCGTGTGTCAATGTCTGTCTCGGTTGATGAGACTCTAGGTAGGTAAACTTATCAACTAGTTTCAGAGTGCAACCGTTTTATATTAAATTCAAATCACAAGGTCCTGGCAAGAAAAATAATGTATGTGACATCCTCTTAGAAAGTATAGGAATGTAGATTCAGGTCTTTCCCAAGGAAATTACAGAATCAACTGTAGCATAGTCACTTATGACAACAATGTTGGTGATGGTTAATCATCAGCTGAGGGAAGAGAACTAAAACGTACAACTTATCTCTGTGGTTTTATTCTCTCTATTCATTTACTGAAACCATAAAAGGCAATGACAGATATGTGTATGGTAATTTCTTTGTTCTTGTTTGAACCAGCTCTTCCAGTATTTTTGGAAGGTTCACACACTTTTCATACACAAGCATTTGTCCTCATACCCCAGCCACCAAAAAGAGAGGGGGAATTGAGAAATCCCATAATCTTATGGTTCACAGAACAAGTGAATAACACTTCCACCTCACAGAGATTATCCAGCCACTTAGGCTTTACATAGCTGATATCCATCCTATCACCATTTAGACGACCATTTGAGTCTGGTGACCTTGACAAGTCCTGATTAACAGCTTTTTTTAGTTTCAGATACTAAATCAAGTATATCTTGTTACTCACTCACTGGATGTGATGAGGAACTAAGTCAACTAGTCCCCTTTGACTGGTGGTAATTTTTGATATTTTTTCTGTATCATAGTACCTTTCACTTTCACTATTACTGAATACAATTAGCTTCAATTCAAATCTAAATTTGGTTTGGTTTGGTTTGTTGGGTTTTATGGCATATCAACCTTTGTAGGTTATTTAACGCCAAATCCATTTTTATGTAAATAATCAGTTCTATTTAAAACAATTCAGTTTAGCATAAGTACACAGTTTAATGGTCAAAACATTTCCATTTCTAACTATTCAAGCAGTTGTATGTAACAATTCGGTTAAGTGTAAATACAGTTTTAATGTCGAAAAAACAGTTCTATTCCAAATAATTCAGTTAAGCATAAGCACGCAGTTTAAATGTAAGTACGGTTTAATTGTAAAAGTCAGTTCTATTTCAAACTATTCAGTTTTACTCAAACAATTCATTTTAGCATAAGTATGCTGTTAGTTCTATTTAACCCATACATAGGACCCTTATCAAATGCTACCACGCCGGGCCAGAGTGGACCTAGGAGCAATGGCAATGAAGGGGTACTCTGCATTCCCCAAAGCTCCAGCATTGCTGGAACCTCACCATCAGATTGTTTAGTGTCATATCCAGCACACTCGTTAGTGGGGGTCTTACCCCTCTGCAGAGGTGCAGTCAGAGTATTCTACAGCCCCAGCTGACTCGGCAAATTGAAATTTGGTTTGCCCGTTTCCTTTTTCATGATAACCACTTTACAATCTGACTTATAGTCAAGTTAGACGGAAAGAATTGGTTCGCGCAAGATATTAACATTAAAATCCTGTTCAGTACTTTGATGATTGACCTCTTAATAAGAGCAGATTCAACGATCCCCCTAAAGCCGGAGAGCCTGATAGATAGATTGAATTTTATGGGGGGGGGGTCTTCGTGGTGTAATGGTTAAAGCGATGCACTGTGGAATCGTAGTAAGAATAATTGGATTCATACCTTTAGCATTAAATAACCTACAAAAGTTGATATGCCATTAAACAAAGAATCCAAACCAAACCGAATTTGATGGCATGTCAACTTGTTTAAAGTTATTTTATGCCGAGGGGTTTGGGAATTGCATTCATATTTACATTTTTTGAGTAATTGTTTCTTAGAAAGTTTTTTTTTCTTGAATATGTTCCCATCAAATACGAATAACTTTTAAATGGATCTATTTGACCCATTGATGGAACCCCAACAGGTACGACTACTTTGGCTCAAAGTGGACCTGGGAGTAATGGTTATGAAGGGTCTACTTCTCACTCCCCGAATTTCCAGAATTGAAACCTCATCATCAGATACTGTTTATTCTTCGGGGGTGCAGTCTTATCTGTTTGCAAAGGATACAATATATTCTGAGGCTCATTGACAGGAAGACTTTCATGTAAGATAAATTAAATCTTACAGAATCAAAATCATTGTATCTTCTGGCTAATCAATATATTTACCACAAAACCAAATCACAGAATGAATGTTTTTCTAAGATTTACTACCTCTTATTAGAAAGAAAAAATAGTTGAATATAATTTCTGCTATCAACGATTTTTGCCTTTTCAAAAAAAGACTTAGTTATGCCCATTAAAAATTCCTAAAAGGAAGTTAAAAGTTTAATGACAATTTTTAATTTCCCATGAAATGTTGAATAGTATTTTTATATAGCTCTACAAAAATAGAAATAAGATTTTATATATTTTGTTCCTTAGAAAAAATATCAGGTTTTATTTTGTTCAATTAGCCATAGATGCATAATTAATTAGACCAAACAATACACAAACTTCAAACATGATTAGTTCCTATTAATTAGAAATCATATTTGCTGACTGAGTTTGATTTCAAACTAAAGAAATACGAAAAACAAACAAAAAATCGTTTCGTAATTTTGATAATTATTTTTACATCAAAATATGTTATTAATGAAGCTGATAAAAAAATGTTGAAAAAAGTCCAAAGATTTGATTAACCTAAGCGTTGACCTTTTAAAGAGTTATCTCCCTTGCAAGAACTTATGGTTGAACAAAAAACAGTAATTATATAAGTAAATGCAGCTCTAAAGAATATTTCATGTTATTTATATTTGTTCTTGGCAAACATTTAGAAGTAGTTTTAATTCACTTGAAAATTTAAAAAAGTCAGTGTAGACGATCAACTTCCTTGCAGCAAAGAAGATTGTTAGGTGTGAAGTGAGAAACGTGGTAAACATTTGGACAATGAGTGTTATGGTAAATGTTTAGAGTCAGAGTAAACAAACAGTTTCGAAGAGAAAGGAAGCTGCATGAATCTATAGAAAGAGGAATCTGTTAGAATAAGATAAAAATAATTTTAATATATTTGTCTGAGAGAAGACCAACATGTTACAAGAAAACCAGTTTACCTGTTTGAATACTGAAGACAGAGAACAAAATAAAATAGAAACGATTTAACCCTTTTGCAGACATAATTTTTCTTATCCTTGAATGGGCAAATTATTTTAGGGAATTCGGTCTAACAAATCAATCATACATTGTTGTTTAAAAAGAAAAGGATAGAAGACAAGTTCACCAACAATTGTGTCCCTTTTAATTATGATATTTGGCAAAACAACCTTTAAAATCTTACACCACACTAGGGCCTCCAAGTAATCTTTCTATGCATTAACACTAAATTGGTCAATGAAGAGCCAATAAGAAAATGCCTTAGATTGAGCTACAGGTAAAATGACAAAAAATGTCACTACCTGCAAAAGGATGAAGCAAATATCAGGGAATCATTCTATATGGAAAGAGATTGTGGGGATTTAAGAATTAACAATAAAACTCCCAACCAGATGTTGACTCGTCGGCTGCCACATACAAAATGTATAAACGCGTCGCTACGCATAAGGCTCCACGCATCCATCCGGTTAAAAATCAGAAAAAAAGAAAAATGATAAAAAGTAAAGTAGCCAATGGGAAGCGGTCGCGCCAAAATTAGAAGGATTTTGGAGTGGCGAATTTGGAGCCGGTGGAGAGAGATAAATACTCAGGTTTTCTGTGAACCGGGTCAGTGAGGACAAAAAGAGACCCAAGGAAGCACGTAAATACGATAACCAGTAGAGAAGTAACGTCCGCCCTCGAGTTAAGAGCCGAAACTACCTCTCTGCTTGTTCCACTGCCTGACCATAAAAAAAGAGAAGAAAAGAAAAGAAAAAGGAATAAGTACTCTTTAAAAACATTCTCCTCCTTTCCCCTTTTTTTGATATCTGACTCTCTACCACTTCGAAAATTTACTACTTGCAAAGGGGAACTTCAGAACATTCAAATCCAAGTTGACGTTTTTTGTTTTATAAAAATTGTTTAAATATTAGATGTTCCTTGTTTGTCTTGTGTTAAATGAAGTTTTTTCCCATTGTATGTTGTAACACTCCAAAACCCAACCAACAGGCCAGAAGATACATGTTTGTATATTTAAGGACATCAGATTCTATAAAGGCAAGAAGAAATAAAATGAACACTTTACACCCTCTATAACAAGTTTATTTTATATAACAATTTTATGGAAAAAAATTGTTTTAATTTTTGTTAAGACTTTTTAAAAAATATTTCTTTCTTTCTCCCTTTGAGGAAGTATTAGTATGCATTCATCTCAGGAAATATGTTTGGCGAAACATTTATCTTGTGGGGGTTGAATGTAATTTGGTTATTTCAGTAGATGTGCGTCCGTAATTTACGGGTATTGCTCTCTAAATTATTCCCACCACAAATACAACACAAAACTTTACAATCGCGTAAAAGAAATGGAATAGAACACAACGAACATCAAACAACAAACAATTTAATATGCATATAACAGAATATGAAAACAAACAAAATACATGATGTGTAAATGGCCTTTTGGAAAATAAAGTGTGGCAAGAAGAAAATAAATTTGTTTAAAGATGTGTGTATGTTCATGTTAACGGAGTCCGTAAATAAGTCGTTCTAACTTACATTAAGTTCATAGCGGGTTTTATGATTGTGGCGACAGCGTGTCGCGTTGATGAAAGAAAGTTTGTCGGGTTTTTCTTTTGAATGTGATTCTCTGCCATCTGAAGAGAGGTCATGAACTTTAGTTGAGGAAGGAAAGGAATTTGCAGGACACAGTATCGGCTACTGCTTTACTGGCTTAGTGGCTTGTCTTCGTCTGTGTGTAAGCTTGTGTTGGTCTGTGTGAATGGCTCCCTAACTCTGTGTTATTTATATCCTACAGGTGGATCAAAGAATCGTCCTAAAATTTTGGCGCGTAGACATTTATTGACCAATCAGATTTGTATTTTACTATTTTATTTTCGAGCCTAAATATTTTTCGTTAGTTGACTTCCGATCCTATTTTTCTAGAATGTTCTATTCTATGTTTTTAGCTGATTGGTTGAAAAATATAAAAATATAATTTAAATGCTGATACGGTTTTGATCCTAAATTTCTAGAATGTTCTTAAGTATGTTTTTATTGCGTATTTTACGACTAGAAAAAATGTGTATCCTATAATCAATAGAAATTGAATTTGTAACTCAAGTTCAAATTGATGAGGCTTTTAGCATTTCATTTTACACAAATACCCTTGGAAAAGGCATGAACTTGTCTGTTCTCCTCCTTGGTTCCGGTTAAATAATAGGACAGACCGAGTTCTTTATATGACAATACGAAGTATTCACTCGAGCTAAAAACTTATGGAGAGTATAATGGCGTAATGGTTATCGTCATAGAAAATGGACACGGCGACACGAGTTCAAATCCTGGACCAGACTGATTGCATTTCACATAACACTAATACCCTTGGGAAACGTATGAATCCAATTGTTCTCCCTCCAGCTACGGGTAAATAGTAGGACAGACTAAGTTCTTCAGCCTTGGTGAGACAACTAGTCTAGGAGAAGGAAACTCTGAATTCAAACCTGTTAAATTTCGCTAAAAAATTGACCATGTGTCATATCCTACGCGAGCGGAGGGGTTGGTAAATTTAGTATAAAGCATTTTTTTTATTTAAGAAAATGTAATTTTCCATTTATAAAAATATAAACAGACTTATTGACTTATTGAAAGAAATTCAAAAGTTAATTTTAAAAAGTCAGTTAGGAACTAGTACAATTCAAACTTTCAAATGGTAACAACAAAAAGTAAGCAGGCTGGGTGTTTTGTCGGTGCATAGATCCATTTTAAATAATGACATCTCTTGCCCACCTGTTGGAATTAGAAGGTCAAATATTTGGATAGATAAATCAGATCTTTGATTTTTGTTTTGGTTAATGTGAAACGAGATACTCTCCCAAAAGGAGTGGGCTGGAACCCTTGATTAATCAAGCACCTATATTAGGGTTTGATTGGATGAACAATTAAATATGATACGTAGAAGGGATACTCTTCCCACAGACGTAGATCTGCGCATTTGATTGGCTGACCAGTCAAAAACTAGTAGAAAAATACGAAATGATCTGTGATTGGTTAGATAATCGGGAATATTTGTTCCGAGAGGAATCCTCTATTAAAGTAGATGTTTTTAGAGTTAGATGAGAGAAGAGATCCGATGTCCATACCAAAGACAAGAAAATAAGAAGGGAAATCTCTTCAAGAACTAAAACCTCCTTGGCAAAGGTCTCATTCTCCGAAAAACTGAGTAAAATAGAAAGACCTCACCAGCCAGATCCTAATTTGACTGTCTCTCAAAGCCACAGTTTAAGCAGCGGTCGTGTCGATACTGCTAAATGGATGCACTACATGGACGCTAACTAAACGGCTGGAGAAAAAGCTTGACGGCAACTACACAAGAATGCTGCGAGCAATAATGAACAAGTCCAGGAGGCAAGACCCCACAAAGCAGTAGCTGTACGGCCACCTACCACCTATCACGAAAACTATCAAAGTTAGACGAACCAGACATGCTAGAGAAGTAGGGACGAGCTCATTAGTGATATACTCCTTTGGACCCCTTCGCATGGTCGTGCAAAAGAAGTGCGGCCGGCTCGAACCTACATACAGCAGCTATGTAAGGATACAGGGTGTAGCCCTGAGGACCTACCGAAAGCGATGAACGATAGGGAGGGGTGGTGAGAGAGGGCCAGGGATATCCGTGCAGATGGCACGACAAGATGATGATGATATATTTATGTATTATTGTTATACCATTGTGTTTCAAAAAATAGTCGTTAATTTTTTATGGAGAGTTTTCTTGTCTTTCAGTTGCCAACACTCGGACAACATGTGCCAACGAACCACTCCGGCCGTCAGAAGAAGTTCCAGATAGATTCTGTCATCCTCCATCTGTGTATATTTCAAACACAATGTGTGCACAAAGGGAGTTGATAAACCTACTCGTCGGAAATGTGTGTGGTAATAATGGAACTAAGGCCACAATCAAGTAACGTAATTAGAGTAGGACAACATTTAACGTAAAAATATGCGTAAACCATCATTGCTGCACGGACTGGTACGTCGCAACCGATTTAAAACATGACTTTATATTTCCAACTGAAATAGCGTTAACGACAAAGCGTCCAGATATTGTCATTTGGCCCGTTAAAGCAAAAAAAGTTTTCGTTATTTAGTTAACGGTCCCTTTTGAAGAAAGTTTCGACTGGGCACACCAGCGTAAGTTGGAAAAATATGAGGATCTGCGAGAACAATGTGTCAGAAATGACTGGATAACAAATGTATTTCCTATTGAAGTCGGATGCAAATGTTTTATTGTCAACTCAACCTCCGTTTTCTTGACTAATCTTGGACTTCCTCCAAAAGACAAAAGGAAATACATGGAAAAGACACAAGATAAGGCTCTAACGGCATCAGCGTGGATATGGCAATCCCATTGAGTGACAACAATCTGACAAAGACTGGTGGTGTCATGAGATACTGCTCAGACGCTCTGGGCTAGTGGTAATGATGCTTCGGCCCCGAAACCATGTCTGAACCCACTCATCATCTGATGAATGCTGAGCAATGCTGTTGTATAAACATCAGTTATTGTATGATACCTACTAACTTTACTTAGTTAACTAGTCTAGGAGCAAAACTAAATTCAAAACTGGATGTACTCTGCTAAAAAAAATTGACCGTGTGCCATATCCTATCATCAGTGGAGAGGGTGGGTAAAATACTTTGGTCGATTTAAGTTTGTGTTTTCATCTTGATTCTTACAGTCACAATGTTTCAACTTCTGTACCTTTCTTCGGTATGTTGTATTCAGAAACCTTTTAGGAATTTTGAAGAGAACCTTTTCTTCAACCAACAGTGGTAAAATGATATCATTCTGCTGCCCATTTTAGGGGATATCTCATATCATGTAATGTTTGATTTTAATGTCACTTGTTTTTGTTTGTCAAGGGAGAGGGCAAAACCTGAGAATATGAATTTCATTGCCTGAAGCAGGGACTGAATTCTGTGATCGTGAGCTCAATCTATTTCAAGAAATGCAAAGCTTGTTTGATGTCAATGATGGAAAAATGGCAAAGTGCTTTCAGAGAAGAAAAGAACAACGAAATGGTATGAGCAAAAATGTGTGGATGCTTTACCTGTATTTGAATAAAAGAAATAACTTTCAAAGATATAATTATACTTTATCAGGACAGATTTACATCGATAAAAATGTTGACCCCCAACCAAATAAAATGGATTCTCTCATAGTTAGTACCTGAGGAACCAATATTTGAGTCAAACTAGAAGTAAATACGCTCACATGACCAAGGAATCCTCATTTCCACAGTGCTATTACCGAGGAATAATACTGCTATTGAATAACAGATAAAACCATTCTGAACTTTCCGTTATTTTCAAGAATACCAGGATGGGGGACCTACAAGCAGAGAAGCGGCTAAGGTTTCTAGGAATTAATAACTACAATAGAATTACACATACTTCATTATGGACTTTTTCAATTATTTGGAAAACTTGTATAAGACTAGCTTATGAGTAATAAAGAAGAAGAAGAAGAAGAAGAAGAAGAAGAAGAAGAAGAAGAAGAAGAAGAAGAAGAAGAAGCTTGAACCAATAAGTTTAGAGTGTCTGCATGCCTTGAAAATCAGTCTTCAAGATCCTGGCTTTTATATCAATCATTGACAGTATGTATGACTACTGTAACCACAGCTTTGTGTCAGTAATTATTTTAAAAAAATTACTTAAGATAAACAATAGTATATATCAAAAATAGAAAAACTTAAAAGAATCCACTTAGAATTGTTAAAAATTCATAGAAACATTTGTCTACAAGAAATGGTTCTGTCAGGGTTTTTTTTTTATTGATTTATAAATTTTCTACGGTTAGAAAATATTCGTCATGATCATCATCATCATCATCAAGGTTTAGGTTTAGTTTGGGTTTTTTTTTGTTTAATGGCATACCAACCTTCGTGGGTTATTCAATGCCAAAGCCATTCTTCTAGAAGAACAGCAGTGATGCTATTGAACCCATTGCTGGGGATCATCATCACGTCGCGCTGCAAACACGGATTTCCCAGACTCTCTCTCTCTTTCTCTCTCTCTCTCTCTCTTAATCTGTCCCTATCGTCCATCGCTTTCGACATGTCCTCTAAACCGCATCCTTTGTCTGCTCAGAGCTTTTATTGGTACGTTCTTGATGGTCAGCCAGCACTGACACGTCACTTATGAGCTCACTCTTGCTTCTCCAGCAATGTTTGTTTTACTTGTATATTTTTACTGATGGATGGTAAGTGGTCGTACAGCTGTAGTTTCCTGGTGTGTTGTTTCCATAATTTCTTTCAGAATGACTCGTAGCGTTCTTGTGAAGTTCTCATTTGGTTTTTCTTCTCTTGGCATTTTGTCAGCGTCCATGTGGTGCATCCATAGAGTAGTACTGACACAACTGCTGCTTGGAACAAATCCAATTTTATTTTATCGGATAGAACAGACTTCCAAATGATTGATAGCCTATCGATAGCAGTCCACACCTTCGCTTGGCGAATACTGACATTATTTTCAGTAGATGAGATACTGCTGCCGAGGTACATGAACTTGTCTACTAATTCCAGGGGACGGCCATTTTGAGTGGAGATGGCTCCTTCTCGGTTAAAATGCAAGTACTCTGTTTTGTTTTTACGTCCACGTCTCCTGCTGCCTGTTTCAAGCTCTGCAGCAGGGATTCGGCCTGGGCAGGTGTGTTTGCTTGAAGCGCTATGTTATCTGCATAGTCTGCGCCCCTTATAGTTTCCAGGAGATATCGTCTATTAAATGCCTTTTTTAATTTAAAGCCATTTTCATTATTAAATCTATCGACATTCGAAGTACGTTGTCTAGACAGATTATGAACAGGTATGGAGCTAATGTATGCTCTTGCAGAACTCCAGCTACAATATCGAAGAACTCTGTATCTCCATCTGATGAGCGTACCACGACTTTCATGTTTCTATAGAACATCTTCATGGATGTAGCAGTTTTTTTGGAGAGACCATAAGCTAGAAGAATTTACACAATCATTCTTCTTTGTATGGAATCAAATGTCTTGGAAAAATCTACAAACAATAGTGCTGTATCGAGATTTTCTGCTCAGACTCCTTTGAATATTCGACGGATTGTTAGAATCTGTGATGTTGTGGATCGTTTTCTCCGTGGTGTAATGGTTATCGTCACAGGATATGGACACGGCGATACGAGTTCAATTCCCGGATAAGACTGATTGCATTTCACATAGCACTAATACCCTTGGGAAAGGTATGAATCCAATTATTCTCCCTCCAGCTATGGGTAAATAGTAGGGCAGACTACGTTCTTCAGCCTTGGTGAGGCAGCTAGTCTAGGTGAAGGAAAAACTCTGAATTCAAACCTGTTAAACTCCGCTTTAAAAAATTGACCTTGTGTCATATCCTGCCCGAGCGGAGGGGTTGGGTAAATAGGATCGTTTTCTCCGAAAACCATTCTGATTCTTCCGAAGAACTTTTTCAATTCCTGGTTCAATGGAATTGAGAAGCAGATCATTATGAATTTTGCCCGATATAGATGTAAGAGTTAAGTCTCTGTAGTTTTTGGTGATTCACCAAGAACTACAGAGGTCACCTTTCTAAGGAAATGGTAGGATGCAGACTTTTGTCCATCTCTATTGCATTCTGTTTATATATGACGTGGAAAAATCGAAGTCGTAAGTCATCAAATTTCATTGTCTTCCATACATCTGGGACGGTGGGGGTTACTTCGTCGAGGCCTGCAGTTTTTCTGTTTTTAATTTTTCTAAGTGCTTCATGGAGTTCTTCTTTTGTAAAATGTTCTTGTTTGATATTTATTTGGCTATGGATAATTTTGTGATAGATTTATCTATGACTTTTGGGGAGTTTCCAAAGAAATTCTTAAAATGTTCTTTCCACATCTGTATTCGTTCTTCTTGGCTGGCAGCTTTTAGCTTTGCTCTCTAGGTGCTCTTCCTTTTGCTCACTTCATTTACTGTCGGACACACTATTCGCAATTGTCTATCTTAAACCGAGTTTCTTACCTTATTGATCTGACTTTGAATGTATTCTTCTTCTTTTTAGTATGTGCTTTTTTGTTCTCTAAACCCATCAAATGCTAACGCGCAAATTATTTGTATTTGGAATACTTGATATCATAACTGTGCAAAACTTCCAAGAGACAAAATGTAAGTGTAAATGTATAATGAATATGGATCCCTAATCTTAGAAGACCTATTTCCCGGAAACTAATGCACATTTCGCCTTAGATCTGCTTTCCGATAAACTAATTATTGTTGAATGCACAGTGAAATCAAATGAGGTTGAAAACTTTGATTTACGGAAATTTTGCAAATGGAATGTCTTCTAGAGTTAAAAATCACAATTCAAATGATTGTCTCTTATCTGATCTTAAGCAATAATCTTTTTCCTAGGTTAAATATGCAACTATTCCAGCAACAGTGTAGGTTAAGTCTGCTTCTACAAATGAGATGCTTGAGATACTTGACGTTTTGGAAATTAATGTTTTGTTTACAATGAAAATAACCATCAAATAAGATATCAAATAAAAATAAGACATTAAGAATATCAAATAAGATATATTTAATAACTATGAAACCTGACGATTCCATGAAATGACTTTTGCTTACAGACAATAAAATATGTTTGCATATCTTATTTTTTATCAATATACATTTTTAACTGTCCATCTTTAACACTTTTACGTTTGGATACATTAAAATTCAAATTAACTTTTGCCTGGTTCCAAATGCCGCAGAGAGATACGCAACTCTTCCAGTCATAGAGCAACCAAGACTACTTTTATGAATGATTATAGGTGCTTGACATTTGATGTTTTAAGAAATAGATGCTTGATTAATTTTATCATTATTATTTTTTTTTTACCTGACTATTCCATAAAATATTTTCTTATAGATAAAATATATGTACATATCTTTATTCATGTATTTTTTAACTCTCGATTTTTTACATTTTTATCTTTGGATTCACTAAAGGTTTTGATAACCACAAAGATAATTACTATTCTATTCTTTCATAGATTTAACATCATTGTCGGCAGGGTTTGGACACTGCCGACTGTATCCTCTGCAGAGGACTAAGACCACTAAAAAAAAGGTAGTCCTGAATATGATCTTAAACTGTATCTGATGGTGAGGCTCCAGTTCTGCATATCTATAGGGTGTCTCAATATACATGGGACTCAAATCACTGCTAATAACTCTACTAAAAATAATGTATTCTTTTTTTGTTTCAGATTTGAAAATAGAATACAACAACTATTAATCCTCCATCACAATGCTTTGGACAAGAGAGGAAAAAATATTTTGCGTTGCTACTTATTTGGAGAAAAAAATCATTCAAAACTGTCTAAAAATAGAAGTAACCCATTAATATGATAATGATTTATTACTGAAACAAGAAACAAAAAAAAAATATTGCATGTCCTGGAAGCTGATATAACAATCAAAAAAACATTGATTTGATGTCTCTAGCACAAAGGATGAATATTTTACAGAACGTGTTTCAACTTATCATCATTGCATTCGTCTCGGTAATAAATCATTATTATATTAATGGGTTGCATCTATTTTGAGACACCCAGTAGGAAACGTAGAGTACACCCTTCATCACTATTACTCAAAAGTCCCGTGGTGTAAAGGTTATCGTCGCAGGATATGGATACGGCGACAAGAGTTCAAATCCTGGACCTGACTGATTGCATTTGACATAGCATTAATACCCTTGGGAAAGGTATGAATCCAATTATTCTCCCTCCAGCTATGGGTAAATAGTAGGGCAGACTAGGTTCTTCAGCCTTGGTGAGGCAACTAGTCTAGGAGAAGGAAAACTGTGAATTCAAACCTGTTAAACTCCGCTTTAAAAAATTGACCTTGTGTCATATCCTGCCCGAGCGGAGGGTTGGGTAAATATGATTACTCAAAAGTCCATTCAGACCCAAAGCAGTAGTACCTGTTAGGATCTTATCTATGGCTCAAATAGATCTGTTTAAGAATTATTTGTATTTTATATAGCTGTAAATTATTTGTATTAAGAGTTACTTGAAACTATAATTGTTTACTTAGGATTATTAGTTACTCAAGATCATATTACTGTACAAACAAATGACTTATTAAATAGAAGTAGTTACGTAAACCATATAATTATTAGATGGTAATACTTGAAATTATACAACTGTGTGCAAATTATTTGTATTAGATAGGAATACTTGAAACCATATAAATGTGTGCAAATTATTTGTGTTACATAGGAATACTTGAAACCATATAAATGTGTGCAAATTATTTGTATTTGATAGGAATACTTGAAACCATACAAATGTGTGCAAATTATTTGTATTACATAGAAATACTTGAAACCATACAACTGTGTGCAAATTATTTGTATTAGATAGGAATACTTGAAACCATACAACTGTGTGCAAATTATTTGTATTAGATAGGAATACTTGAAACCATAAAAAATTGTGCAAATTATTTGTGTTTGATAGGAATACTTGAAACCATACAACTGTGTGCAAATTATTTGTATTAGATAGGAATACTTGAAACCATAAAAAATTGTGCAAATTATTTGTGTTTGATAGGAATACTTGAAACCATACAACTGTTATTTGTATTAGGAATACTTGATATCATAACTGCTCAAAACTTCCAAGAAACAAAATGTAAGTGTAAATATATAATAAATGCGAATCCCTAATCTTTAGGAGAAAATTAATTCTTGACAGTTTGACATGCCGTTAAAATCAATCAATCCACAAATTCGAAAATTATTAAATGTCAAAATGTCATGCTGATCGATAAAATGAAATGTAAAAAAACTGATTTTGTCTATGAGAGGTGAATTTTTTTATTGTGAAGACGGTATGAGATAATAATTTATGGAGAAAAATTGAAAAACAAAATAATCCAAAGTGATGAATTTATTGTGAAAGAAAGTCAACATAAAAACGTTTCGGTTTTAATGAGATAATAATTTATCGAGAAAAATTGAAAAACAAAGTAATCCAAAGTGATGAATTTATTGTGAAAGAAAGTCAACATTATAACGTTTCGGTTTTAATAGACCATCGTCAGGACTATAAAAATGATTATACCAAGTTTTGATAGATCAACATCGTTGATTACTTTATTTTTCAATTTTTCTCCATCCTGTCGGATTTTTTTTCCATTATTTGCTTCCATAGTAATTTATCCACGTCCTCGCTCACTCTTTTTTCCCTAAACTAAAATGAGATGACAGTGATTAGACAAGCAGATTCATGCATTTATAAAGGGTATTAGTAGGAAGTAAGCAAACATCCAGAATTCGAGGGAGTCCCGTGGCGCAATGGCTTAGGTGTGTGTCTGCGACATCGTATTGAGCCAATTCAAACACGAGTCGGTCTATTACGTTCACTTTCGGAGTAATGCCCTTGAGAAAAGTATGAACCCCCGTATATCTCCCGGACTGGCAGTTAATAGTACCACTACTATTCTTCTACAATAATGGTTTTGGTATTGAGAAGTGTTGGCGTGGTATTAGTTGTCTAAATTTCTGAGACGAAGCTTGATTTTTATCATTAAGGGTTTTCGGACTATTGTCTTCATCTTCATTGTTATTTCCACAAAGTTTCGGCCGATATGTCCTCCGGCCTTCTTCAGGTGTTTGTCGAATTCGGGAACCTTCACGAAATTTCGAACTGCATCCTTTATTGAATCCACGAGGGTCGCCTGTTCTGAAAGTTGAAATAATTGATGGGGCTGAACATTGGAGAATTAGACGCCTTAAGGAATCAGCACATATGTTGGGCTACAATGACCTGCTGAGTAGACCAAGTATAGAGATGAATACAATATGGGAACTGATAATTAAGATGGTTTAACAGGCGACATCCGTGGATTCAATAAAGGACGTAGTTCGAAGTTCCGTGAAGGTTCCCGAGTTCGACAAACACCCGAAGAAGGCTGTAGGACATATCGGTCGAAATGTCGTGGAAATAACAATAAAGATGAAGACAATAGTCCGAAAACCCTTAATGGTAGACATTGTAATTCACCCCTCCACGGTAAACACATAGAGCTTCCCTCTTATTTTCCAGACTTGAGATAAGTGGTTTCCACCTTTTTTCTGAGTGGACTTTTCTGTTTGTTCCTTGAACGCATGTGACTCTTGTATAGCCTAAGGAAGGGGGCTGTGTTCCTGTCTCGTATTGTGTACAATTAGAATTCTTTTATAAATCGACTTCTTTTGTGTTCTACCGAATATTCTGTATTAGATTACTCTCCTTGAGATAACCTAATGCATTTTAAGAAACGGGCTGTTCACGTATTAACACCTTGTTAAACCTTATAGTATTAAATAACCCTTGAAGGTTGATATGTCATTAAACAAAGAAACTAAACTAAAATCCGAACTACGTTCACCAGTTTCATTTTCCCTGCAAATAACAAACAAACGACCGCGTCAAGAGGAATACAGGAATAGTTACATTACTTATATTATAGCTATGGGTCTGTCTCAAATTCTGTCTATATTTCCTCTGTTAATTTGTATGTCTGGCTGGATAGAGATCAATGCAAGAAATTCAGCTGTGCCATAAATAGGTTATATTTCATTGAAAGTCTTGGAAAGATTATGTTCACTTTTCGACAGCAAGACGCTAAGTGGTGACTTCAGTTTTGTCCAACTGGCGGGAAATATTAACAGATATTAATGAAAATTTGTTGGTAAAATTCAGAAAGATGTTTCTGAATCAACAAGGCTGAACTTTCATCTGCTTCGGCCCTTCCCTGAAAATATTTGATTAAGAAAAATATAAAAGAATGTATATATATATATATATATATATACACGAGGGTGTGCTGAAAAGCTCATATCTGACTTTTTTTTTACTAATGGAAGAATAGTGCGCACTACAACGGGGACTGGTAAAAAGTAAACTTCATTTGGTTACATTCCATGGGGTTATCTTGGTCAGCCGATGAATTTTTCAGCCGCCCATATACATATATATATAAAGTAAAGTTGGTGACCGAAGTTGAGGTCGACCGGAATGCTCCCTTTTCAATAGCTACTGCACCGAGGTGTTGGGGAGGCGCTACTCCTTTCCCTGGATTGCTCCACTTTAACGTTTGATACGTACCTTATATTGCAGCGTGTTAAGTAAGGAGGTATCAAGTAACATTTTTAAATTCTGACGCGACCAAGGATTGAACCTGAACACTCTACCCAATTCGCCAATTAGTATATATATATATATATATATATATATTAAAATAGGACGGTCCACGAAGAGATGTGCATTTTTTTAATTTATTTATTTTGTTCTTACAAACGTGTTATATATGTATGTTTATAGCTTGTTGCTTTCGTCAGAGAACATGTGTGGCACAATATCTTTTTAATGAGGTACTCAATGAGACTTGAACTCACTCTTTTTTCCAGTATAAATTACCCTTGGCTGGTCAAACTGGTTTATATAGGGATCGTTGTTCCTCTTTCCTGGGGTGTGTTTACTTTGGTCTACTCTACCTGTCTATGATATTTGATATGTTTATAGTTGTGTGTGTGTGTGTGTTGGCGTTGGAGTGGTTTTGAGTTTCACTAACAGCTTTTTTTTGTGTGAGTAAAAAAGGCTTTGTGCCACACATGTTCTCTGACGAAAGCAACAAGCTAGAAACATATATATATATATATATATATATATATATATATATGACACGTATGTAAGAACAAAATGAATAAATTCAAAAAATGCAAATCTCTTCGTGGACCTTCCTATTTTACAATATATCCTTATTCTTTCTTTGGACGTACAACAACCATCTTTATATATATATATATATATATGTGTGTGTGTGTGTGTGTGTGTTTTTAAAAAAATAAGAGTCCGATATTGAGTGACCCTAGGTTATAGGGAAATCTAGCACTGTAAATGAATTAGTACATCATTTCTGAAACTGTTTTAAGTCTTGTTTTTTTGTGTGTGCGTTATCTATTGGCCATTTTTCAGCCTTGGTGAGATAACTTGTCTAGGAGAAGGAAAACTCTGAATTTGAACCTGTTAAACTCCGCTTAAGAAATTGACCTTGTGTCATATCCTGCCCGAGCGGAGGGGTTGGGTAAATATGATTATCTATTTGTTGCATAGCCATGATACAACTATACGTATACATTTATATGCGGAAACATAATCAACAATAATGACGAATGAACACACTTCCTTAGAAAAATATACCTTTCACACTTCATTCAAAAGGTTTGCGAAAGGGTTGCGAAAGGGTTGTGTGTCAGAGGTGAGTTGGAGACTGAACAGACTCCAACATATTGACCCCAAGTTCCTCTGTCATTAGCATCACTTCTTTCTCATTAGCACTTCTTTCTCATTAGCTGGGCTGCTCAACCGGGGGTCCTGAGGGCCCAAGCCCTCTGCTGGGAGCTGGTTCTCACTGCCTCGAACAGCAACGAACTCCAACTAACTGACTCCAATTAACTCTGTGGCACCAGGTTATATAATTGTTTGACACCCACCTGCTTCTCGTGGGCGTCGCAATTTCACCGAATTCAACCTGTCCACGGTCAAGGTTATATCTTGATATCTTCGACCGGATGAACCTGTTCCTTGATTGACAGCTGGGTCGAAGGTCAATATGTTACATATTGGCCATTCAGATTGCAATTCCCACTTAACTTACATTTGTTTAGAATTACGCCGGGTAGACAATAATATACATGAATTTGATGATATAATTTTTTGTTAATTGACAGATGAGTGCCTCAGGTTGTGTGATGGTTCACAAGCTAGACTTACAGATCTACGCAAGTGAGTTCGAGTTTCACTGGTTGCCTGATTCTTTTGGCCTTATGCCGCATTTAAGCAAAAAGCTTAGTAAATTTCTACAAGACAGATACAAAAGAAAAAGGCTTCTCTTCCTCCCCCTCTCTCTTAGGCAAGTTTTATGTCAACTAACCTGCGATCATTTACGGATGACTAAAAAAATCATTTTTCTATATCCATCTACATTTAATAAAAGCTAAAGTTTCATATGTGTTCCCAGGCGTTTCGACAAAAATATGGCTGTCATATGCAGCGTGTGTATTTGCGTGTTTTTTTATTATGAAAATTCATTTTGATAAAAAACGAAGGCGTTTAAGTAACTTTCTACTCATACTTTAAAGAAAGAAAAGAAAGAACAAGAGGTTTTCTATGCCGTACACTGAATGAATCTTTATTTATAAGGGACATGTTAAAATAAGGTCTTTTTTTTAAATAATACCAATTTAGAGAAACAAATATACACATTACAATTCTAGAATCAAAATCATTGAAAATGAAATTTCGATTTTAAACTCAATCTATTCAAAAAGTTTAAAAAGATAACAAATCTGTTGCTGGTGGGAATCTCAAATGTATATCAGTCATTACAAAAATTTTAGTAAATACTCTACACATACTAGAGGCAATATATTACTCCAGGCAAAAGAAAAAATGGATTCACCACGCTTTGACAAATATTTCTTCCGTTATTTTTATTTCAAGAAAAAAAAACTGAGAACAAACTCCAATAAAAGTTATTCTATTTGATAGCCACACTTTCTAGATCCATGTACGCGTAACATACCTCAAATGAATTAATAAATTATGAAAATTGATTTTTTCCACATAAAAGGTAAAGGAACAAATTATGGAATCAGAGAATTAAAAAGAAAAATTGTTGATTATGGTTTGCTTTTAAGGCATATCATCCTTCGTAGGTTATTCAATGCCAAATCCTGTTTATATATATATATATATATATATATATATATATATATATATATATATATATATATATATATATATATATTTGTAAACATTTTGTAGATAACATCTTAAAATGAGCCCGAGCTCTTTTTGTACACAGGTTTCAAGTATTCCAATATAAATCACAATTTAACATTTGTCATTTGCTTACTTATAGTTTGTAGGGAATTTCATTTTTGAAATGGTTGGTTGGTTGGTTGGTTGTTTTATGGCATATCAACCTTTGTAGATTATTTAATACCAATTCAATTTTTATTCAAATAATCAGTTATATTTCAAACAATTCAGTTTAGCATGAGTACACAGTTTAATTGTCAAAATATTTCTATTTTAAGCTATTCACTCACGTCAAACAGTTCTAATGCAAACAATTGATTTTAGCGTAAGTATAGTTTCAATATCAAAAACAGTTTTATATCAAACAATTCAGTTTAGCATAAGTACGCAGTTTAAATATCAAAACAGTTCTATTTCAAGTACTTTAAGTACGCAGATTAGTTTCATTCAACCAATAGATAGGGCCCTATCAGAGGATAACTTTCCGAGCCAGAGTGAACCTGGAAGCGATAGCAATGAAGGGGTGCTCCACATTCCCCAAAGTTCAAGTATCACTGGATCTTCCCAATCAGTTTGTTTAGTATCATATACTGGACACTTGTTTTTTTTACCCCTCTGCAGAGGTGCAGTCGGTGTATTCTACAGGCCCAGCCGACTGGGCAATTTTGAATGAAAAATAATTTGTTTGTACACAATATTGCTATTGTTTAAACCCAGTTAAATGGGTTCAATTATTGCTATCAAACACTAATAAGGGGAAACATGTTTTGTAAATGATTAATATGAAAATGAATCTTGGCGCCTTTCGACCGACACTTCAACAAAAGTCATCAAAACTTATCGCCTCAAATACCAGTGCGATGTTCACAATTCAGGTAAAACTATCCATCGATTAGGTTAGAATTGCCCAACATGTCTCGGGTTCTATCAGTAGGAATACTAAAATTAACATCAACCGGGTATTGACAGACACCCGAGGGTACCGTTGGTATACATGCAGAGTCAATTGTTCCGCACAGGGTTCCGACGAAGCACATCATGGAAGCTGCTATGATACATAACATCTAATTGTGTAGACAGAGCTCAAACACAAATTAAGAATATTCGTGAGTCATTGACTTGATAGAATTTTTTTTTTTTGCTTCCTCCCAATTTTAAGATTCTTTCCTTTTAAAAAAAATTCCTTCATTTGTAAATACCGACGATTATCTTTTGAAGAAGTGTCCTGCGTTTAAGTTTTGTATTCGTTTTAATCTTTGTTAAAAGGATGTTTCCCATTTTATAACTTATATATAAAATGAGATCTCAAAGTCCATTTTTCAAAGTTTCTTAAGCATCACATATCAGACGAAAGGATCATTCGTGTTTTATCCTTTTCAGAGTTTATATGTGTGCATTTCGTGTTTTTGGTTTACATCAGAAAGACATAACAGGATGGAAATAAATTTATAATCCTAAAGTAACCGGTCTTTGGTTTTTTTCTTAAAGAAAGTATTGCTCTGTAATATTAGTTACATTGAGCTCTCTACCAGGAAAATTTAAATGTTCAGTTTTTGAATGATTTTCTTGTCCTGAAGGAATTACTCCCAACTCTAGTTTAACTGGACCGAATAATACCGATATATATATATGTATATATACATATATACATATATCAATCTTTGGAATGAACATGGAAGATGGTTGGTTAGTTGTGTGGGTTTTATGGCATATCAACCTTTGCAGGTTATTTAACGCCAAATTCATTTTCATGCAAATATTCAGTTCTATTTCAAACAATTCAATTTAATATGAGTACACAGTATAATTGTCAAAAACATTTCTATTTCAAGCTATTCAGTTTATTCAAACAGTTCTAATTCCGCTAAATCAGTTTAGTATAAGAACAGATTTTGTTTACACACAGTTAAATGTCAAAACAGTTCGATATTAAACAATCTAGTGTAAGTACAGTTTCAATGTCAAAAACAGTTCTATTTCAAGCAATTAAGTTTAGCATAAGCACGCAGTTTAAATTTAAGTACATAGTTAAATTGTCAAAAACATTTTTATTTCAAAATATTCAAGCAATTCAGTTTCGCATAACTATGCAGTTTAGTTCTATTTAATCTATAGATAGGGCCCAACCAAGTGCTACCATTCCAGGCCAGAGTGGACCTGGGAGCAATGGCAATGAAGGGGTGCTCCGCATTCTCCAAAGCTCCGGCATTACTGGAACCTCACCTTCAGATTGTTTAGTGTCATATCCAGGACACTCGTTGGTGGGGTCTTACCCCTCTGCAGAGGTGTAGTCGGTATATTCTACAGCCCCAGCCGACTTGGCAAGAACATGAAGGAGTCGTCAGCGATGTCATTCTTGGGTTCTTTGAAAATTTTGAGTCTCAATATCATATTTCTTCATCCAAGTAATCAAATTTGGGCAGATCAGACTGATTCCCCACCACCACCACAACAAACTTTTACAAAAATATGAACAAAAAGAATTTTGTACCCAAATATTGTCCATGGCTGTACAAAAAAAAAAAAAAAAACGGGGAAGAGGCTGGTTGTTACTATGCTTACGTTAATTTAACTAATTCCATTAGTTAAAACTGACCCAAAACAATCTCTTCACTGCGACGACCCATTTCTGCGATTCTTTGGCACAACAATCACCTAAATGAGCTCGTAATTACGATTGTCTTACCTAATCCCATATTTATTTATCATATTTACCCAACCCCTCCGCTCATGCAGGATATGACACATGGTCAATTTTTAAGCGGAGTTTAACAGGTTTTAATTCAGAGTTTTCCTTCTCCTAGACTAGTTGCCTCACCAAGGCTGAAGAACCTAGTCTGCCCTACTATTTACCCATAGCTGGAGGGAGAATAATTGGATTCATACCTTTCCCAAGGGTATTAGTGCTATGTCAAATGCAATCAGTCTTGTCAAGGATTTGAACTCGTGTCGCCGTGTCCATTTCCTACGACGATAACCTTTACACCACGGGCCCCTACATGTTTATTTATATACTTAGGTGGTAGGGAGTAATTTAAAATTTTATTTACGAAAATCGAACGAAAAAATAAAACTCAAACTTAAATGAACGTTAGTTTTGTATCTTCTTGCCCAGTCGACTAGGGCTGTAGAATATACCTACTGCACCTCTGCAGGAAATGCAGTTTGGGACCCGAGTTCAAATCCTGAACAAGGCTGTTTGCTTTTCATTTTTGGCTAATTCCTAATGAAACATAAATACATAATATTTAACACCAGCTATAGGAAAATAAGGTTGGACATTGGCCTAGGGGTTAGAGTGTTCGCCAATGGCCTGGGAGACCTGGGTTCAATCCCAGGTCGAGTCATACCAAAGACTCAAAAAATGGTACTTGATGCTTCCTTGCTTAGCACTCAGCATTATAAGGTACGGATCAAGGGTAAAGTAGAGCAATCCAGGAAAGGAGTAGCGCCCTCCCCTACACATTGGTGTAGTAGCTATCGAAAAGGGAGCCTTCGGGTTACCCTCGACTATGGTCGCCAACTTTACTTACTTACTACATGTCTTAAGAGAAGAAAAACTCTGAATTCAAACCAGTTTTACTCTGCTTAAAAAATGACCTTGTGTCACACCCTGCCAGTAAAGGAATGTATAAATACGTGCCCATGGTTGATGAGGATAAGAAATGGCTTCATGTTTTTCTTGTAAAATGAATCAAAATAATGTCATAAGTAATTTGAGTTCAGCTGATCAGTTTAGTTTTCCACAGGGATGAATTGCCCAGTCGACTGGGGCCATAGAATACATTGAATGCACCTCTATAGAAGGGTAAGACGAATGTCCTGATTAAGACACTAAATAATCTGATGGTGAGGTTCCAGTAATGCTGGGATTTTGGAGAATGCGAGACACCTCTTCATTGCCATTGCTCCCAGGTCTACTCTGGCACGACGTTGTAACACCTGATAGGGCCCTATCTATAGGTTAAATAGAACTAACGACATACTTATGCTAAAGTGAATTGTTTGAAATAGAAATGTTTTTGACAATTAAACCGTACTTACATTTAAACTGCGTGCTTTAGCTAAACTGAATTATTTGCAATGTAACTGTTTTTTGACATTGAAACTGTACTTACACTAAACTGAATTGTTTAATATTGAACTGTTTTGACATTTAACTGTGGGTAAACAAAATCTGTACTCATACTAAACTGAATTATCTGAATTAGAACTGCTTAACTAAACTGAATAGCGTGAAATGGAAATGTTTTTGACAAATAAACTGTACTTACATTTAAACTGCGTACTTCTGCTGGACTGAATTGTTTGAAATAGAACTATTTTCATAAAAATGGATTTGGCGTTATATAACCTACAAAGTTTGATATGCCATAAAACCCAAACAACTAACCAACCAGCTTAGCACCCCTCTTCACAGATTAACATGGCAGAAAAACTGGTTCCTGGTTTGGAAAACTGCGCATAGAAAGTTTCTCTCACTCAATCAGAGAACTCGACTCGGTCATTCAATAGGAGAGGGAAGGTGTCAGAAAAACGGGTAGTAAAAATAAAAATGGGGCCCATAAGTCAACATATCAAGCTAAGTTAAATCGATTTTTAAAACAAGGACAAAGGACTAGTCTCAGTTTTCCAGGATCCCGAAATCCTTTGTCAACCTGGATCCCACCCATCTCTTGCCAGCCCAAGACCATGTCAGGAAACCAACGGTCCTATTCGTAGATCCATATCCCATCTCTTGAAATGAATTCGTTCTGAGCGAAACCTCCCATATCCTGCTGAAACGTTAATTTCAGTGTCCTATACAAGGAAGGGCATACATATAAAGGGACCCTTCACCCTGAGACATTTAGTAATAAGGAACGAGAGTTGGCCGAAGAACTGACTGACTTCAAATGGTTATTGCTCTCTTATCCCGTCCTTATTACAGTTAATACCCGAGTATTGGGAAATTTTCTGAAATCCTCAACATTTTCCCCATCAATTTAAAAAACTGTGGAGGATCATTTGGCCATTAGATTACTGTGGCTGGAATTGATGTTTCCTCTCCTGGACGTCTTCCTTGATCTTTCTTTGTTTGGACAGCTCATCCTCACGCTGCCTTTTTTTTGGTGTGGCCAACAGTGGAGGGGTTACAGATTTATTTGATATTAGCCAATTTAAGTTGAGGGTGACATATCTTCTGGCCAGGTGGTGTTAGATGAGGCCGGGGTGTCCGTGGCTTTGGTGAGGATGGGATGGCGCGGAAACTATATGGAGAGTGGACCGATGTTTGGGCCTTGTCCAGCCACTTCTTCCATTCGAGAAGTTTAAACTTCGTCCCCGGACTCATCATCGTCATCATGTCGTGCCGGCAGCACGGATATCCCCGACCCTCTCTCGCCACTTCTCCCTACCATCCATCGCTTTTGGCAGGTCTTCAGGGTTACATCCCGTATCCTCACGTAGCTGCTCTATGTATGTTCGAGCTGGTCGTCCTGCTTTTGCTTGGCCATGTGCGGGGTCCATAAGAGTACATCACTGATGAGCTCATCCTTGCTTCTCCAGCAGTGTCCTGCGTGTCTGGTTCGTCTAACTTGTATAGTTTTCGTGATGGGAGGCAAGTGGCCGTGTAGTTGGTGTCTTGTAGGGTGTTGTCGCCAGGACTTATTCAATATTGCTCTCAACATTCTTGTGTAATTGCCGTCTAGTTTCTTCTTCAGCCGTTTAGTTAGCGTCCAAGTAGTGCATCCATATAGCAGTATCGATACGACCGCTGCCAGGATGAAACTGCGTTTAATTTTATGGGTCAGGTCTGATTTCTATATAATCGAGAGCCTATCGATATCTGTCCATGCTTTCGTTAGTCGTGTGTCGATGTCTTTTTCGGTTAATGAGACGCTACTTCCAAGGTAGGTGAATTTGTCTACTAGTTTCAGAGAGGACGCATTTAATTTTTGCTGTTCCTGCGTACGACTGCGAGGTTTCTTCAATTTTGTCCGTGTAGACCGCTTTATTTTCATCAATAAGGTTGCTAGGAACCTTATATATTGCTATCGTGGCTCTTCGTCGTCCTAGATATTCTACCTTGAAAGTATAGTTTTAGATTCCTGGGTTTTCCTGGTAAGGACGATGGCATCTTCTTTACCATCATAGTGGATTCTCGGTGCGGAGATTTGTTGGACTTGGTAATATATCGCACACTGCCTGCACTAGGAACTTTAGTTGGTTATAATCAGAATGCCATATGTCCAACCATTTCATTCTCCGTTTGATCATTTCCTTCCACCTTATCTCGGCTCCTTGTTGGCTTAGCCAGGCCGATTTTGTAATAATTCTTTCCACTCCTGGACGAATTTCTTGTATTTGGTGGTATCAGTCCTTTCCTTGAATTATCTGTATTTGTAGTTTGCATAACCTGAGCCTGCCAGTCCTTTGACGAGAGTAGCTATGAGTTTGTTTTTTTTTATTTTGTCACTTTTAACTCCTTTGTGGCAGTCCGTTTTCTTCTCGATCGAAGCTTGATACTCGCCTCACTTTACATTCTTGTTCTAATGACAATTTATTTTTCTACTAGACTGCCGGATGGAATTTGTATCTCATTTGATTTTCTACATCAAAAGCACATGTAAATAAAAATAATGGAAATACACGCAAAAACGTACAGGCCTGCCAATTTCCTTGGTTTTATTAGTTCGACTGATATGTCATGTCAAGATAAAATACGTGGTGCCTTCAATAAGTTGCCAGACATTTTTTGTAATGAGATTTTAAATTGTCGTAGACTCTTGAAAATTCACTATGTTATTGCTATACATCTTATGAGATGACTGACCAATTTTTATAATTTCAACTTCCAATGAACAACTACAGCAACAATTGGAATACACCCTACTAAAGCCAGCTGGTGAATTTCAAAAATGCAATCTGGACGTGAGGAGACTTTAGAAGAACGATATGCAATAAAATTGTGTTTTAAACTTGGAAAAAATGCCATGCAATGAAAGCTGGATCTACTGCTATGACCCAGAGACCAAGACACAGAGTTCCCGGTGGAAGCATGCTGGCTCACCCAGACCCAAGAAGGCCAGACAGAGCAAATCCACCCACAAACTTTTGATGATCCCTTTTTTTAACAGCACTGGTATGAAATACATGCACTGGGTTCCCACTGGACAGACAGTCAACAAGGAATACTATGTTGAGGTTTTAAGGGAGTTCAGGAAGAGATTCCGTCGGAAGAGGCCAGCACTGTTCAAATCGGGTCAGTGGCATTTCCGCCAGGACAATGCACCAGTCGACAACTCCATCCTTGTAACAGACTATTTGACCAAGATGGGAATCAAGACAGTTCCTCACCCTCCCTATAGTCCAGACCTTGGTCCCAGTGACTTTTGGTTATTCCCTAAGCTCAAGGAAAAACTTAGAGGCTGTCGTTATGAGACAATTGAGGAGAGGAAAGAGGCTGTGACGAAGGTCATTGACACACCCACACAAGAGGACTTCCATGGGGCCTTCCAGAAGTTATTGGAACGGTACACCAAGTGCATTGCAGCCGGAGGAGATTACTTTGAAGGGGACTAGAGTTTCATGTGTGTACTATCAATAAAAGTGCCCATACGAAAAAAGGTCTGGAAACTTATTTAATGATCCTCGTATATGCTTTAAAGCAACCGGATAATCCAGATTTATCAACCTTACTCTGCCAGATTTAGAGGTCTTTGGGGTTTTTTTTCGATTGCTGTAGTATCTCTTAACGTATCAAACTTTTCGCTAACCTTTTAACTTTTGTCTCAACGTTGTTATTGCTTCTTCGGCTACTGTATAGTGAATCTTTTCAGATACCTGCCTTACTTCAAAACTTATAAGTTTTATTTAGTCGGATTGAAACTAATCCTCGTTCACAAAATGAGTTCATCTAGGCTTTTAAATTCATCTAGGCTTTTAAATTCATCTAGGCTTTTGAATATATATATATATATATATATATATATATATAGTGGCCTAATGAGTAGAGTTTTCACTAATGGGCCGGGAGACCTGGGTTCTATATATATATATATATGTGTGTGTGTGTGTGTGTGTGTGTGTGCGTATATATTGTAATCCTTCATCAGGTCTTTAAGACTTCTTTTTTAGAACATTACACACATTCTAATTGGTGCCACAGTGTTATATTAACAAAATATTTTGACTGAACCGATCTCAGGTCTTGTTTGGTGTATACTCTTTTACTCATGGATTATACACCTGGTAAATATTGAAGACTAAAACTGATGACCATTATTGAGAATTCGAAGAAAAGGTTCTATAGTTTTTAATGTATTTGGCATTAATATATCAAACTTTACTCTTCTCTGTAATAAATTGTACTTGATTTGTAAAAATCATTTTAGTAATTTATGCATTATTGTGATATTTTTCCAATTGATTAATCAAAATCGGACAAATTTTAAATTTATCAATTTTTATCCTGAGATGAAGTTTTGTCAGTCATATGTTTGAATGTTGCATCCTATCATCACTTTAGATTAATTAAGGGCAAAAAAAGAAAGCAAATATAATAAAAAAAAAGAAGGAAAAGAGAAAAGAAAGATGAAGCAATAACACTGTACATCAGACACTTAACATCTGCTTCAATGGAATGAAAAGAAGAAAGAAAAACCATATAACGATTCAATCAGCGTTCTTTTTTGAAAAACTTTCACGTCATTGGCCCAGGCAATAATGTTTGAATGTATAGAATTCTTGGGGAAGGAAGTTCCTTACCAAGTAACAGAAACTCACCAAAAAGTGCGCGGATAGAAAATGTTCCTTTGGCCATTGGACACACAACAGACAGAAAGATGATAAACGCTACAATCTTTTTTTCTATTTTTTCATATATCGTGTTTATATGTACAAACATGATTTGGCATTAAATAACCCACAAGGGTTCAAATGCCATGAAATTAAGATATATCCATTTCTTTTAACGTATATTAATTGCTAATATTCTTTTTATTGTACATCGCTTCATGAATCTCTGCATTTGTTTTAGGTGAGTATTCGGGTAGGTTATAAATCTTCTCATCTTCATTACCAACCCATTTCTTATTCTACTTGCATGCAGACGTTCATCAATCAATAGCCACAATGATATGATAAGATATTTTCGATCTATCAGTAAACCACCTTCTATTTATATATAACTGTCTACCTATCTTTACCCGATGATCTACTGTATTAAGATGACTGTATTTAATAGTAATATAAAATCTATTTATCAATTTCTACATTCTATAAGATCTATTTATTGCAAGGAGCACAACTAGAGATAATAACTATCAACATGTTTGCTTACGCTGTTGAGCATTTCTATATTTTTCACCTCTTTTTCGGTTATGGCGTTGTCTTTTTGTCTTTTCTTTTTTGCGTGTGTCTTCAAACGTTTGTATTTCTTGCTCATAGCTTCGTATTTATTCAGCTTCGTTTAGTTTGGTAAGAGGCCAAATAGCGAGAAATCGAAAGACAGCGTTCTGCCCCTCTTCTAAAGAAGTACGAACAACCTGCTTTGAAAATCCTCGTGCAAATTCCTGGCTTGGACTTGAACACCGAATAAAGGGGTCACTCGTGGCGTAATGGTTATTGTCGTAGTAAATGGAATCAGTTAACTGTTCAAATCCTGGATGAAGCTGTGTTTGTGTTTTCCTTCGCGTTAATGCCCCAGTTACAGGTAAATCATAGAATAGAATGGTCTATTTAGCCTTAATACGGTAACCAGTCTAAAAGAAGGAAAACTTTGAATTCAAACCAGTCGTATTCCGCATAGAATTGACCTTTTGTCATCATGCCAGAGGCAGAGATGTTGGGTAAATATATGCCGACCTTCTGCATTAGTAGGAAACGGGATTCTTTGTCAAGAAACAGATCATAGCAGTGGTTCTGTATATTGCTATCAACAAAGCTTCCTTTAATCTGGCACAAGGCTGTAAAGCGGAAGTACTGGGCTAAGATCATCATCTGAAATTCTTTGTGTCTAGGCCCAAACATCGACCTTTGACATCGATATCAAGCGGAAATTGGCAACCTTTTTTCTTTCAATGTTTCATGTATTTACCGAACCTTTCAGTACGAGCAGGAAGCGGAATTTAACAAAATTGTATTTAGTTTTCTCCTAGACAGGTTGCTATACCAAGGTTAAAGAGCTCAATCTGCCCTTCAATTCACCCATAGCTGGGGGTTATGAGAATCGTTGGATTAATACTTTTCCCAAGTTAATCAAGGCTATGTGAAATGCTAACGGCCTCGTTCATGATTTGAACCTGGGTCACTTCAATGTTTTGTTACAAATAATAATAAGAGATCGAGCAGAAAACTGAGAAGAGTCCTGGAGAGTTGAAACTTGCTGTCACTCAGTTTCCAGTGAAAAACAATCAGCTAACGCTTGTGTGAACAACTCTCAAAAGAGAAAAATAATAAATTTGTTGATGAAGTATTGTCTTTAATTAAAGCCGTACACATGCGTATATTTATTTAAGCCCTCCCTCCATTACTTGTCGGATGTGACACAAGGTCATTTTTAAGCGGAGTACAGCTGATTTAAATTCAGTTTTCCTTCTCCTAGACTGATTGCTTTTTGAAAGTTCGGCTAGATAATCAGTTCTCTGCATCAGTATATGCCATCATTTTTCGGTGTTTACTAATGGTACGCTGGAGCTTGTTTTAAGAATTTTGATTCTAAGATATTAAGTTTTTAGGGGGGTTCAATTAAAGAATTAATTTTGAATAAGACCCTTACGTTATGGTCATCAGGTTGACAAAACATAATCTGTCTTTTTATTTAACCGTATAGATTAGACGTCTAAATGAAAATTTCGTCTCCAGGAAGCAATTACGATCTTTCGTGGATAATTTTTTTATATGGCCTTTTCCGGCTCCTGGAAAATGAAGACTTAATGTTTTGTTTACTTTTGCAGCTAGAAAGGTTAACCAATCGACGACGTTTAATAACTGATGAGACAATTCAGTGTTACCAGGTTGGAATTATCAGCTGAAATAGTCGCTAATGTATGTACTAGGTTCGGTGAGAAATTCACCGAACTACTTCCACTTTTCTACGCGACGGCGTGTCACGTGACTTGTCTAAAGACACCACATATTTTGGCGGCCAATTTGTATTCCCCTTCCCTTTACTACTTTGTTCTCCCCTTTTATCAGCTAATAAAGCTTGTGTACACACGTGCATATCGTTCTCTCCCTCAGATACCCGTCTATCCTTATTTTGTACTAACACTATGAGTTGTCCTACTATGTAAACTTTAAAATCCCAGCTTAAAATCACATCTTACTTTTAATTCCCCACCCAAGAAATTGTGACAACATTTTCAAAAATGTTTTTATAACTATTTGGACTTAAAAATGTGTTAATTTTCATGATTGGCGTTTTTTTAAGAGACCATTCCTCAATGGGACTTAGAAGAATTAACGGAGCAGATGGTCGAATAAGTAAGAAAAACAATAAGGTATTTCCATGAAAGTAAATATTTTCCTTTTAATTATATTTTACTCATCACACCTTCACGGTGAGTGGGTCGGAATAAATAATAGAATAGTTTCAGGAAGACCTTCCACCTCTGGCAGCACCAACCCCCTTCATCTAATAGGTTGGTTGGTTTCTTTGTTTAATGGCATATCAACCTTTGTAGGTTATTTAATGCCAAAGCTATTCTCCTCGAAGAACAGTAATGGTACTATTCAACCCGTAGCTGGGAGGATAAGGGGGTTCATACCTTTCCCAAGGGTATTTGCCCGAAAGTGAATGTAATACCGCGACTGGAGTACGAACTCGCTTATCGTCTAATAGGGCTAAGGGCTGGTTTTATTGTTCAGGTATGAGGTGCCCCTTTAGGAAAATGTCGATAGAATCGAAGTAATTTTTACGCCGTCCCACGGGAAGTTTGTTGGTTGCGGCGTAACAACTGACATTGTCACATTTTGGGCTCAGAGGAGCCAAATAGACACATACTTCAATTATGTGTTTATCTTCAACAAATATACAAATTAATGAATCCTAAGTTCCGTAACAAACTGTCAACTCAAGAGTTGGTTATAACAGAGGTACGTTTTGCTTAAATAAACAATGAGTTAAAAGTTGGTTACACCTCAAAAAATATAGGGCTATTAAAATTACTTTGTTTTTACAGCCTATCATGTGATTTTAAATTTATTTTTTATTTTGTCCTTTCGCCTGTCTTGATTGTAATTGTCCTAATCCCTTTTCGAATGGATAAAGCAATGTTATTGTATGTATATAAAAAAAACGTATATATTCATGTATAAGTCGAAACTTTTTAAAACTAAGTTTCTATCAAAAATTATGTTTCGTCAATGGCCTAAAGGACTTTGAAGAACTGTTAGCTACATTATCTGTAAACAACGGCAACGTTATATTTAACCCTTAATATTCCCTTTAGTAGTTACAAAAAATATTTAACTATTATTGATAAGTCGTGCAGTGGCTTCATTAAAATAAAATAAAAACTTTTACAAAGGGTATTTATAATATGTGTTATCGTCGTAGGATAATGGAATCGGTGACACAAATTTAAACCCTGGATGGTGCTGTTTGTATTCATACTAATGCTGTTTGCGTCATACTAATGCTTTTGGGAAAGACCTGAAAAGAGCTGTTTTCTCTCCACTTATAGGTAAATAGTAGGATAGCCTGAATTTTTGGCTTTGGCTAGGCAACTTATCTTGGAGAAAAAAATTCATTATTAAACACAGTCTTACAGTAATTTTGAATAAAATAATGTTCATAGGGAAAACTAGGCCTTTTTGCCTTGGTAGCCCAACAGTTTATGAGAAGGACTACTCTAAATTCAAACCAGCTATACTCTACTTAAAAATTGACTTTGTTTTATATCTCATCGGAGAGACAGTTAATACATTCTTATAGCAAGACTTTTTTTAAATTTTCATTTGTCTTCAAACACAGGTGAATTTATAACAATCACGTGTGCTATCGCATAAATCTACGGAAAATAAAAATTACTTTGATGTTTTCATAATATTTTAATCCTCACCAAATTGATATTATCATTTACACAGATGCCTGAACATGATTAGTCTTACATCTTAGAGATCTAGACTGTACGGAAAATGCTTCCAAAATGTCACAAACCCTGTAAGTCTGTATTAAATATAATCAACTTCAAAGAGAACGTTTCTATAGAAATGGTAAATGTGTATAATGCATTACTGATCACATGAATTCCTCAGTTAAACAAAACAAAAAAAAAAAGAAAAAATAGTTGGTTCGAGCTTTTCTTTGACTCAAGAGTTGTCAATTAAAATATGAAGAATATATGGCCTTGTGCCAAATCTCAGTTGCGTTTAGTAAATAACGAAATGGTGCAGAATAAGACAATGCTTCACTATGTAGTAATGGTTAGTATGCTTGTCTTATAGGTTATTACTCATGTAGTGAGTAAGATCCTGACTGGGTGCCTCCTGTTTGCTGTCTTGTGATAAGCTAACCTTTTGTTTGAATTTCTGAGATTAAAATGATTATTCTCCGATGTAGTTAGACAAATGTTTTCGTCTTAATTATTTGTCTAATTTACGATGATGTAGCAGTCCAACACGTTTTTTTTTAACGCCACGAGGGCTCCTCTTTGTTTTTTGTTAAAACATTAAAGCTTTTCTACCCTTCGGCTTTTACAATACCATATTCATAAATATCAACAACCAAACCTTTTTTTTCATCTTATAGCGATGGGAATATTATCATTATTATTATTATTGGGTTTTTGGTTTAAGGTTTAAGTTGGTTTTGTTGGTACTACATTGGTTGCGTTGGTATTACGTTGGTTGCGTTGGTATTTCGTTGGTAGCGTTGGTATTTCGTTGGTTGTTATCCCCTCGCTAAATGTTGATGGAAAATAAAGGTGGTGGAGAAGAACGAAGACGTCGTTAGGTTTTAAATGAAGGTTTTAATGGCAGCATGAAGTAGGGGTTTACGCTGGTATGCTACGAGGCTCGTAGGAAGGAAAGAAGGTAGGAAGTTGTTAGAGTGTATCATCTAACTTGTTTTTAACTAGGATCCCTTGGTCTAGAAGAATAGACCCAAGGGGTCCATAAACTAGATGGCTCTCCTCATAGAGTATGATGCTGCTACTGCTATTCAGGAGCAGACGAATAGACGTCTGTTCCCATTGAGGATTTCTGAGGGAGAGAGGGTTTCGCGGGCTTTCTTCAATTTTTAGTGCTGCTAAGAAATATGGTCCGGACTGAATAGGACAGGTCATCCTGATTGGGTGAAAATGTTCGGCGACTCTAACGGTTAATTAAATTACGCGCCAAACAAAAAATACAGGTTTCTTTCTGCTACACTCTAACACAGTTGTTTAATGAAATCGGTGTTAATTTTGCTGTCGTTAAGGGACCATTTCGACCAACATGTTTGCGTATCAAATAATCAAATCCCAAGGCAGAGTTTCCGTGACATGCAGGACTGCGGCATTGTTGTGAATGGGTTCGAACTCCGGTCACGGTGTTACAATCACTTTCGGATTAACCCCACCATCCTTCTTGCGAAGGGTTGAGTATTACCTCAACTGTTCATCTAAAAGGGGTGATTTTGGCATTAGATAACCTACGAAGGTTGATATACCGTTAAGCAAAGAAACTAACCAAAATAAATCCTAACGTTTTGTTGTAAAATGCGGCAAGGAGTTTTAAGTCAAAGTTATAAAGGATTATACTGTATCATCCATAAACAACAATACTACAGTGTAATGTTGTCGCCGCTCGAGGATGGCTTGGATTAAAAACACAGGCGGAGAGTAAACGTATGCGTTCTTTATTTATTTGGAAACAGGAAGTGGGTTTTGAAAAAATAAAGGGGTAGATGATTACCGGAAGTAGTAAATGTAAACGATGAATATTATGATCGCATGCGATGATATGCTAATGCAGCATTCAGCCACTTTATTTGAAAATTAAGTTTGTTTATTGTATCTTTGGTAGAAAAGAAAACAATGACTAAAACCAACAACTGTGAAACATTCTAAACAACAATAAAATCGCAATACCTCGATTAAAAAAAAAAATATTCATTTACTCACATATGTTAGGATAGCATAGGTACAATCAACGACGCTTAGTGATAGTCAGTGTAGAGAAGAGGAAAATCTCGTATTTTGTTTTGGCGCGCTATTTAATTCAACACTAAATTTCACCCAATCAGGATGACTTATCCCATTCAGCCCGGACCTTCATTTCCGGCTAGCAAAACGCGTGAGCGGCCAAACACACTCTCTTCAACTTGAGACGGCGACCAGCACGGACGTGTCTCTGGTCGCCCCTGCTTAGCGATGCCCTTTAGCTAAACAAGCCACCCAGTTCGGACATATCATTGTGGCTTTAACCCTAGCAGCAGCAACATGGACACTCAGCGAGGGAACCTTCTAATTTATGGATTCTTTGCGTCTAATATATTTTAGACCAAGGAATCCCAGTTGAATATAAATTAGATACGTTCAGCATACCTTCCACACGCACCACAAAAATTTACTATGTCGATCCGAGCGCCACTCCGCTCTCGACACAAAACTACACTGTGGCCTTGAATACTTCCCTCACACGTCCAACGACACGCTGCCATTTCCAGCATCCCGCTAAGCCATTTCGTCTTAAACATCCAGCAAGCCTAACCACCACGAGTTTTGCAGCACCAAGAACAAACCGCCTCAAAGCTGCAAATAAAAACTTTCGCTGTTGTGTGTTGTTAAAGAAAAGTCTCGTAATTCACATTTGTGTGCCTTAAAAAATATAGCGTTAAACAATAACCACTTCACCTGTGTTGTCTTCAAAACCGCTATATCAGTTTCTCGCCTATGCGATTAGCAGACCAAGAGGTTCCCATAAAATAGGTATCTTTGTTTTATCATCGACATTGAAGAGTTTTTTTAATAGATAAAGACAGGAAAAAACCAAGATGATACAATTTGTAAAAAAATTACACAAACTGATATTTGGTGAAAAAATTCAATAAAAAAGGAGACTAGAAACATTCATACTGCTTGTAAATAATCAGAACATACGGACATACCCTACCAAATGATGTGTCATGGGTATGACACGAAACTACATTTGATCTGGGGAGTGTAAAGCACCCCTTCATTGTCATTATTCCCAGATCCACTCTGATCAGGGGTGGTAATATCTGTTAGAGTACCATGTATGGGTCAAAAAATTATGTTTTCAAATTATCAGTATTACATAAAAATACTTGATGCTATAAAAACGTGTGGAAAAAAATTAAATAAATAAAGAAAATAATTAATATAAATGTAGGATGTACTCAATTCTCCAACGTCAGACTGATTGACATGCTTTTAAAATCAACCAGTCTATCATGTTGCATAATGTTTAACAAATATTTAATCTGTCGTGCTCAGAGGCTAATAGTGTACCTGGAATATTGTGAATTTAATGAAGAGATGTCAGCCATTTTTATAATGTCAAATAAAATCAAAGTGTTCAAGTGACCTATTCCGAGATTTTTTGAAAGATGATAAATTTTCTTTAAAAGCTTTTTAGTGTCTGTTTATAGCAACAATATGAATAATGATCTGTTTAGCTATTTACAAAGGAAATGCGTCTCCACCCCAAAAAACCTTATTAGTGTGTTTAAAAGCCGAAAAGAATATCAATGCATTCAAGTAACTTAAATTTCAAGTCTTGGAAATGGCGTATAAGTTTTTTAAGATAATAACGATGCCTTTAAGGTATTTTTTATCTAATTTATTAAATATTTATAACTATGCCATAAGCTAAGGAACAGGGTAAATATTTTTTTAAATAAGAAAATGAGTTTATAAGATTAAAAGCACCCCCCACACACTTAAGTCGTTGAAATTCTTTAATAGTTTCCATCAGTCACGAGAATCGATGGTTAATTCCACTAAAAATCATCATCATCATCATCATTATCATCATCATGTCGTGCCGCCAGAACGGATATTCCTGACCCTCACTCCCCATTTCTCCCTATCATTCATCGCTTTTGGCAGGTCTTCAGGGTTACATCCCGTATCCTCACATAGCTGCTGTATGTATGTTCGAGCTCGTCGTCCTGCTTTTGCTTGGCCATATGCAGGGTCCATAAGAGTACATCACTGATGAGCTCATCCTTGCTTCTCCAGCAGTGTCCTGCGTGTCTGGTTCGTCTAACTTGTATAGTTTCCGTGATGGCAGGCAAGTGGTCGTATAGTTGGTATCTTGTGGGGTGTTGTCGCCAGGACCTGTTCAGTATTGCTCTCAACATTCTTGTGTAATTGCCGTCTAGTTTCTTCTTCAGCCGTTTAGTTAGCGTCCAAGTAGTGCATCCATATAGTAGTATCGATACGACCGCTGCCTGGAAGAAACTGCGTTTAATTTTATGGGTCAGGTCTGATTTCCATATGATCGAGAGGCTATTGATAGCTGTCCATGCTTTCGTTAGTCGTGTGTCGATGTCGTTTTCGGTTGATGAGACGCTACTTCCTAGGTAGGTGAATTTGTCTACTAGTTTCAGAGCGGCTCCGTCTAGTGTGGTAATGTCGCCTGTTTGGTTGTAACACATATATTCAGTTTTGTGTGCATTGACATGGAGGCCAAAGCCTGCAGCGGCTCGTTTCAAATTATGCAGTAGTGTCTCGGCTTGGTTAGGCGTATTCGCCAGTAACGCTATGTCATCGGCGTCGGTAATTGTTTTTGCGGGGTGTCCTCGTGGTGTAATGGTTAAAGCGATGAACTGCGGAATCGTAGTACGCGAGTTCGTACTCCAGTCACGCTATTACGTTCACTTTCGGGCAAATACCCTTGGGAAAGGTATGAAACCCCTTATTCTCCCTCCAGCTATGGGTAAATAGTAGGACGGACTAGGTTCTTCAGCCTTGGTGAGGCAACTAGTCTAGGAGAAGGAAAACTCTGAATTCAAACCTGTTAAACTCTGCTTAAAAATTGACCTTGTGTCATATCCTGCCCGAGCGGAGGGGTTGGTAAATAGTACCTTCTGCTTTTTTTCTTCGTCAGCTCGAAGCCATTTTCTCTGATTTTGTCGATCGAAGTTCTAAGCACGTAGTTTAGACAAATGATAAAGAGATTTGGGGCTAGCGTGTCCCCTTGTAGTACTCCTGCAACAATGTCGAAGTATTCTGTGTCTCCATCTGGTGAACGCACTTTCACTTTGGTGTTTCTGTAGAGAATCGTCATTGCTGCTACGGTTTCTTTTGGTAGGCCGTATGCTAGTAGGGTTTGTTCCATCTTCCCTCTGTGTATGAAATCGAAGGCCTTGGTAAAGTCGACAAATAGTAATGACGCCTGTAGGTTTTTGCCCGAACGCCTTCAAGGATTCTATGGATGGTCAATATTTGTGAGGTTGTGGATCTATTTCTTCTGAAGCCATTTTGGTTTTTCCTAAGGATATTGTCTATTTTGGGTTCTATGCGATTTCGTAGTAGGACATTGTAGATTTTGGTTGCTATGGATGTGTTATACCTCGGTAGTTCTTGGCTAATCCGAGGTCGCCCTTTTTAGGGAAAGGAAGGATGCATCCTTTCATCCATCTTTCTATCCTATTTTATTGTCGGAGCAGTATATCGTCGAATTGTCTGGTCTTCCATACCTCTGGGGGTATCTCGTCAAGCCCTGCAGCTTTCCTATTTTTAATTTTTCTAAGAACCGAGTCGAGTTCTTCTTTGGTGAAAGGACCTAGTTTAATGTCTAATTGCTGACTGATAATTCTGGTGATCGGTTCATGCGTTACTTTCGGTGGGTTTCCTAGTAGATTTTCGAAATGCTGTTTCCACAGTTTTACTTTTTCTTGTTGGCTTGCAGCTTTCAATTTTGCTTTGGCTGTGCTCTTCCTTCCACTAAAAATACCAGTACCGAAAATTCCAATATTTCAAATCTGGGACACTATTCCAGCATGAAAGATTGTTGCTACAACCTCTTCCCCCTCTTTAAACCTTATTCCAAACTGTATAAAGCGTTACCGAAAATGAAATGTTAAAATTGTAGCAGTCACAGATCTATTTCTTTTCGCGAATCAATGCCCCCGCCGAGCGATTCGGCTATACACTGACTAATCAGAGACAGAGTGCATTGATTCCTTCTTCCTCTCTTGAACTATTTTTTCCAGTCCTTTTTGGTAGACAGCCGACAACCCTGAGAACACCTAGTCAGCAGCCAAGACAGACCTCTCTCGCATCCTCTGCTACGGACATTCCACTTGGAACCCCTTCGCTGAAGAACACGCTGCTACTAGCTTCACACACTGAAGAACCAGCGTTGCGGTCAGTCACACGAGCTATTTGCTACAGTGACACGCACACACACACACACACACACACACTTCCTACAAACTCAAGGACCAACATACTAACCGGCGACACCAAGAGGGACACTTTCTCACTCTGACTCTTTTACTCCTGCTAAAATGATAAACCTTTCGTTGTTGTGGTTCAAAGAAGTTTCCTTATTTATTTGTGTTGTCAAATTAATTATAGTGTTATGGAAACTAACCATTTTCAACGCTAAAAATGTTTTAACAAAATATATGTAAACGAGAAATGGAATTATCACCAACACAAAAAGTAATACAAAAATAATTGAGTTCAAGATTCTTTGCTTAACGGAATATCAACCTTCGAACAGGGTAAAGATTTTTTTTTAAATAAGAAAATGGGTATATGAGATTAAAAGCACCCCCTACACACTTAAGTGGCTGAAATTCTTTAATATTTTCCATCAATCACGAGACTCTGCGGTTGATCCCACTAAAAAAATACCAGCGCCGAAAATTCCAATATTTCAAATCTGGGACACTCTTCCAGCGTGAAAGATTGTTGCTACAGCCTCTCCCCACTATTTAAACCTTATTCCAAACTGTATAAGGCGTTACCGAAAGTGACATGTTACAGTTGTAGCAACCACAGATCTATTTCCTTTCGCGAATCAATGCCCCCGCCGAGCGATTCGGCTATATACTGACCAATCAGGGGCAGAGCGCACACAGTGCCAAAAATTCCAATATTTCAAATCTGGGACACTCTTCTAGCGTGAAAGATTGTTGCTCTCCACACTCATTAAACCTTATTCCAAACTGTATAAAGCATTACCGAAAGTGAAATGTTAAAATGTTTTAACAAAATATATGTAAACGAGAAGTGGAATTATCACCAACACACAAAGAAATTCAAAAATATCGAGTTCAAGATTCTTTGCTTAATGGCATATCAACCTTTGTGGGTTCTTCGTAAAAGAATAGCAGTGATACAATGTAACCAATAGCAGGGTTAGGGAATAAGGGATTTTCTCAAGGGTATTTATCCAAAAGTGAAAAAATACGACGACATTGTTTTGTTTTCTGTCATTGGAAGGTTGTCTTCGTTTGTTTTGGCATATCAAACTTCCTAACGCCAAAGTCATCACAGGAGAAAGACAGTCATCATCATCATCATGTCGTGCCGCTAGCACGAATTTACCAGACCCTCTCTCGCCACTTCTCCCAATCGTTCATCGCCTCTGGCAGGTCTTCAGGGCTACATCCCGTATCCTCACATAGCTGCTGTATGTATGTTCGAACTGGTCGTCCTGCTTTGTTCGGCCATATGTGGGGGTCCATAGGAATACATCACTTATGAGCTCGTCCCTACTTCTCTAGCAGTGTCCTGCATGTCTGGTTTGTCTAACTTGGATAGTTTTCGAGATGGGAGGCAGGTGGCCGTATAGTTGGTGATTTGTGGGGTGTTGCCACCAGGACTTATTCAATATTGCTCACAACATTCTTGTGTAATTGCCGTCTAGCTTCTTCTCCAGCCGTTTTGTTAGCGTCCAAGTGGTGCATCCATACAACAGTATCGACACGACCGCTGACTGGAAGAAACTGCGTTTCATTTTATCGGTCAGGTCTGATTTCCATCCGATAGAAGAACAGTAGCAGTATCATTTAACCCACAGCTGAGGGTTAAATAAGGAGGTTCATATTATTCTCAAAGGCATTAGTCTAAAAGTGAATGCAACAGGGAGACTTGAGTTCGAACTTGCTTCCTTCGCTGTCATATTCCACCCTATTAACCACTACGCCATGGAGACTACCTTCCCCTCAAAAGTTGTTTTAAAATCCAAGTTAGCTATTTGTACGGTAGATATTTGCTGGTGGGGTTGAGAATGTTGGGTTTCACTCAGGAAGAAATTCAAACAACTCCAACAACTTAATTGACCTAGTCGGCTTGGTGGGGGCTTCAGAATACACCGACTGCAAATCTCAAGTGGAGGTAAGACCCGCCCCATAACGAGTGTCCTCTGGCTCAGTCGGCTTGGGCTGCAGAATAAACCGAATGCATCTCTACAGAAGTGTAAGACTCCCCCACCAATGAGTAGCCCTGTCAGCTGTGGCTGCAGAATGCACCGACTGCATCTCTGCGGACAGATAAGACCCCACCCCGAGTGTCCTGGATATGAGACTAAACAATCTGATGGTGAGGCTTCAGTAATCCTGCAGCTTTGGGGAATGCATAGTACCCCTTCCTTGCTATCGATCCCAGCACTACTCTGGCCGGAGTGGTACCACCGGATAGGGTTCTATCTACAGGTCAAATAGAACTGTTTGACTTATGCTAAACTGTGTACTCATGCTCAACGGAATTGCTTGAAATAGAGCTGTTTGGTCATTTAACTTTGAATAAACAAATGACTGATGTTTTTATTGAATTGTTAGAGATATATAGCAATACTTGGAACCATTTAATTTTGTTGACATGCTAAACTGAATTGTTTGAAATAGAACTGTTTGATCATTTAACTGCGTAAACAAGAAATTGTGTGCTTATGCTAAACTGAATTGATTGAAACAGAAGTGATTTGACGTTTAACTGTGTGTAAACAAAAAACACTATTTAAACAAATGACTGTGTGTAAGCAATTTACTGTACTTACGCTAAATTGAATTCTTTAAAGTAGAACTGTTTGATCATTTAACTCTGTATTCGTATTATATAAATGAAACCATTTAACTATGAAAAATGAGCTCGGGCTGGTTTTAAAATATTAATCATATATTCAATATATATGTATAAAAAGGATTTGGCATTAGATAACCTACAATGGTTGATATGCCATAAAACCAAACCAACAACTTAAAAACCTTTAAGGAAAGATTATAAATTCTATCAAGCTGACCCTGGGAGTTTTTCGAAGAAAATGAATAAGACAGGAATCAGTCATTCAGTAAGCAAATAAAATTGGCATCTCCAGGGGTGCCCTTCATTTCGGAATATTTTGAAAGATAAGACAGGAATGATTCGTACACAGAGAAAATAGAATTAATTCTTTTTTAACAAATGTATTGTATTATCTTTAATCAAGGATAAGCCAGGATTATTCTGCACACAATAAATAAATCTCATGTAATGTTTTCACTTCATACTTACGTAATTCATGTTTATTTTTCCCTAAATATTTTTACAGCTAAAGCTTGTTCATTTTTCATCAGTTTATCATATAAATCGCTTAGCAGTGCGCATGTCTTTTTATTCTTTTTTTTTTTTTTATTATTCAAACTTCAGTCAAGATACTTTTTATCACGTCTTGTATTAAGGACAGTTTTATTTCATTTCACTTCCCAACTCGTCTAAGATTATATATCAGAAGAAGGCTGAAAAATGGGTCGGTCGAAACATTGTGTTCACAGCACAAAGATTATGAAAAACATTCAATTGTCCGAACAATTTCTGGTAAGTTAACGACGCTTCTTATAGTTGCAGATGATACGAATTATGAAAAGTTTTGCTATTTTGGCAAATCAAACCAAATTTGTTACTACATTGTCAGTAGAGCGAAAAAAAAACATTTCAACTCCAAATGTCAAGGAAATTAGTCTGTTGTTATCTTTTATCATATTTACAGTGTGTGTTGATTGAAAGATAGAGTATATGTTGCAAGTTTCGAGGTAACTGTGATCGTCTAGATATCTAAGAAAGAAAAGAAAAGCAATTGGATATCAGACCTTACAAAATATTAACTTTATTCTGGCTGGAGTATTAAAATATACACGAGATTTACTACCAGACTCTCTTTACTGCACTCTGTTGAAGAACAATCTTTAGGCTATGAAATGCGGAGACACGATTTGGACAGTTTGTTGAATGTCATCTGAATCAAAAAATATGACGACCTTAAATAAAGAGTTAGCATAAATATTATGATTTCTATTATGGGGATTTTTATAAACCCCGAAAAGCCCGGTTTATTCCTACGTTTGTAAAAGAATAAACCGTACTTCAACAGTAGTAGGGAGATGGGTGGCAGCTTTTAAAGAAAGGAGACGAACGACTTTTAGTGTAACAAAATTTATATACAACAAACAGGGTTTTACACCAAATGGAACAAACAACGAATATGTGAGAGTTCAAAAGAAGAGTTCAATGTTCTGATAGGTGGTAGGCGTATAAGAGTAAGGTTAGGTAATGTTTTGTAAGGTGTAAGGTGAAGTTGTGTAAGGTAAACTTATAAGGTAAAGTTTTGCAGATAAAATGCCTGCTCGAACTTAGCTGTGTGTCCTGTTCCTTTTAACTCAGCACGTGCGTTCGTCGCTCTAGGCTCCTGACTGTGTGTTGAAGGTACCAAATACGTTTGCCGTCAAGGGCTGCTACGAACGGACCTGTTACTAACAGCGGTGGGAGTGGAAAAAAGAGGAAGAATCTTCAGTCGGAGGTCTTTTTATAGTGGACACCACGTGACCCCAAGGGGCTGCTGATATTCGGTGAAACAGGATCACCAGTTCCTTAACAAATTTCCACACTATTGACGAAATAATCATGTTTCCTGTACCTTCTAATTCTGAGGCAAAAAAAGAAAAATTTTAATAAGGCAAACAGGCATATTTAATGCACCAACTACAGTTAAAGTTTGAATGATTTAAGAAATCATCGGGGGGCTGTAGGTTCAATTCTGACAACAGGCGAAAATAATAAGGACTCCTTAAACATGGCCAAATACTTGGACCCAATCATGGTTCAAGGAATTAAAACAATCTACCCCTGTTGATTAAATAAAGGGTTCGGTTCGAAGTTATGTGAAGGCTCCTTAGTTCAAAAAGAAATACCTGAAAATGGCAGAAGAGCTCATCGGCCGAAATTTTGTGTATATAACAATAAAGACGAAGGCAACAGCCCGAATACCCCCCAAAATATAGATTCAGTTAAACTTTTTGAATGAGAATGGTGTCATTAAAATTTTATTGCGTATTTTATATGATGCGAAAATAACACATTTTTTTACATTCTACTTTTATACAGAAAAGACCAAGGGAAGTCAGACCCCAAAGATTACATTGTAACGAAGGTAGAGTGAGTAGGAAATTATCGTAACGAGTTACTGTGACAACACGTAGCTTGATATTGTTGGAGAGAAGTCTTCTTAGCAACTGGGATGATAGGCAGATGCTGATTATGAAACATGAAACAGAAAACAGATGAAATAAAACATGAAACAGAAAACAGATGAAATAAAACATGAAACAGAAAACAGATGGAATAAAACATGAAACAGAAAACAGATGAAATGAAACATGAAACAGAAAATAGATGAAATAAATAAAGAAAACATGAAACAGAAAACAGATGAAATGAAACATGAAACAGAAAACAGATGAAATAAAACATGAAACAGAAAACAGATGGAATAAAACATGAAACAGAAAACAGATGAAATGAAACATGAAACAGAAAACAGATGAAATAAAACATGAAACAGAAAACAGATGAAATAAAACATGAAACAGAAAACAGATGAAATGAAACATGAAACAGAAAACAGATGAAATGAAACATGAAACAGAAAATAGATGAAATAAATAAAGAAAACATGAAACAGAAAACAGAAGAAATGAAACATGAAACAGAAAACAGATGAAATAAAACATGAAACAGAAAACAGATGAAATAAAACATGAAGCAGAAAACAGATGAAATAAAACATGAAACAGAAAACAGATGGAATAAAACATGAAACAGAAAACAGATGAAATGAAACATGAAACAGAAAACAGATGAAATAAAACATGAAACAGAAAACAGATGGAATAAAACATGAAACAGAAAACAGAAGAAATGAAACGTGAAACAGAAAACAGATGAAATAAAACATGAAACAGAAAACAGATGAAATAAAACATGAAGCAGAAAACAGATGAAATAAAACATGAAACAGAAAACAGATGGAATATAAAAATAAAAAATGAAACAGAAAACAGATGAAATGAACCATGAAACAGAAAATAGATGAAATAAATAAATAAAACATGAAACAGAAAACAGAAGAAATGAAACATGAAACAGAAAACAGATGAAATAAAACATGAAACAGAAAACGAATAAAATGAAGTTGAGTTAAACAGACAATGTCTTTTTATGTATTTATAGATTTTTGGTGTTTAGTATTTTTTATTTATAATTGCTTTCTTGTATAAACCGGCTGATTGATCTAGTGGGTAGAGTGCTCGCCAATGGACCGGGAGACTTGGGTTCAATCCCAGTTCGCGTCATACCGAAGACTTTAAAAATGGTACTTGATACCTCCTTGCTTAACACTCAGCAATATAAGGTACATATCAAGGATAAAGTGGAGCAATCCTGGGAAAGGAGTAGCACCCTCCCCTATACTTCGGTGTAGTAGCTATTGAAAAGGGAGCCTTCTAGTTGCCCTCAACAACTTATCAGTCCTGAATTGCTTTAAGGATAAAACTATTATTGTCATGAAATTCGGGACTGTCTGATTCAGCAGTTAGACTAGTAGAAAAGTATATAAAGTATGTTTACTTTAAATACCAGAATTCTTCTCTTAAGGTAAGAGATAGCTGGTACTAGACCCACTAAATTTTTACGTCTAAATAGGGACAAGTTATTTTAGGAAACTGATACACCAATTTTTTTTTTTTTTGGTGGGGAGGGTCCTTTTCTATTTTCAAATATGATGAAACACTTGGCTGACAGGCCGTTACAGACGTTCCCCTTCAAGAGCGGTATATGTCAACAGCAACCATAATTGTTTCTTCCTGGAAACTTTTCGATCAGAAAATGATTCTAGAACTTTGCAAAAAAAATCGTTTTGTACTCTTTTTATATTTATTTCTTGATGCAAACAATTATGAATTATGTTTGTATCTAAACTATCTTTTTTAAGACAGGGTTATTCTGTTTTTTACATGAGATGAAACACTTAGAGATTGTTTTTAGTGTTTTTTAATGGTTAGTTTACATTATACTATAAACTAACTGACAACACAAATAAATAACGAAACTTCTTTTGAAAATACAACAATGAAAGGTTTATTATAAGAGCAGAAGCAAACGAGTCAGAGTGTGAAAAAAATATTTTTGGTGTCGCTGGATAGTATGTTGATCCTTGAGTTTGTTGGAAGAGTGTGTCACTGTAGCAAGCGGCTCGTGTGACTGGCCGCCAGGTTGGTTCTTCTGAGTGTGCATCTAGTAGCAGCGTGTTCTTCAGTGAAGTTCTTCCATGTGGAATGTCCGTAGCAGAGGATGCGAGAGAGGTCTGTCTTGGCTGCTGACTAGGTGATCTCTGACCATCCTCCGACTACCAAAAAGGGCTAGAAAAAATAGTTCTAGAGAAGAAGAAGAAGAAGAAATCAATGCGTTCTGCCCCTGATTGGTCAGTGTGTGGCTGAATCGCTTGGCAAAAGCATTGATTCGCGAGAGGAAATAGATCTGTGACTGCTACAGTTTCAATAATTTCTCGATCATAATGACGATTTTATTTTGAATAGTGCTGAAGTTACTCCAATAAACAGTAAGGATAATTCTACCGCATTTACACTAAATTAATTTGATTAGTTCCTGCCAAGGTTAAACAACAGCGTTTTAGTTGTTGCTACATCGCCACGTAAGTTATAGCAGAATTGTTTGACTAACTACGCACTCAAAAATTATGGCATGCCAAGGACGAAGTACTTTAAAGAATCTTTACTCTAGGGAGACAAAAATCATTATCCTCTTTAGAGAATGAGCGTGTCCGTTAGATGCCTCATTTAAAAGATAAGGGTTTGTGTGATTGGTCAAGACCCATTGTCGGCAACCAATCAGAGCACACGAGACATACAACATTAGGTTCTGTTTCGGGGCACAGACACAAACGCAAGAAAGACAAGTCCCTCTTTCATACGCTGCAGATCGTCCACGTAAAACGTTTAACACGCCAGCAACTTATTAGCGCCGATGACCACGTAAGGTCGACGACACGAAAACAACAGACACTTAACAACCCAAGTGACAAGATAAGTACGCTGGCATATTATTTTGCAACTTATTAAGTTGATTTAACAGCTCTAGGTCTTCATTAATTTTTTTACACTTTACTTTTTGTATTACGTTCGTAATTCTTATTGTTGATAATATAATTTTTTGTTGAAGTGTCGTGTCCTATTTTCTTTGCCACAACCTTTTATGCTTATTTTGTCCGTCTAATTTTTAATTATTTGTGTGTCATCAAACAGTTAAGAAACCCATTTACGATCTCTTTTCTTTGAACAATATGTGAAAATTTGTTAAGAAACTAGTGATCCTATTTCCCCGAATACCAGCTGCCCCTTGGGGTCACGTGGCGTCCACTATAAAAGAGGGCCATCTGAAGAATCTTCCTCTTTTTTTCACTCCTACCGCTGTTAGCAACAGGTCCAAATTTTGTATGCTTCAACGAACAATCTCGACTGTTAGAAGAAGTTCCGGATGGATTATATCGTACCCCATCTGCGGATCTTTCAAACACAACGCGAGCACAGAGGGAATTGATAAACAAACTACCCGGAAATGCATGTGGTAATCACGAAACCACGATAAAGTACCGTTACCAAAATAGAAATACATTTGGTACCGTACTTATAGTATCACATTTGGTTTCAGTTTCTTTGTTTTATGGCATATCAACCTTTGTAGATTATTTAATGCCAAAGTCACCGTTTTAGAAGAATAGTCATCATCATCATGTCATGCTGATAGCACAGATATCCCTGACCCTCTCTCGACACTTTTCCCTATCGTTCATCGCCTCAGGCAGGTCTTCTGGACAACATCCCTTATCCTCACATAGTTGCTGAATGTATGTTCGTGCTGGTCGTCCTGCTTTTGCACGGCCATGTGTTGGGGTCCACAAGAATACATCACTTATGAGTTCGTCCCTGCTTCTCTAGCAGTGTCCTGCATGTCTGGTTTGTCTAACTTGAATAGTTTTCGTGATAGGAGGCAGGTGGCCGTACAGTTGGTGTCTTGTGGGGTGTTGCCGTCAGGAATAGTTCAAGATTGCTCGCAGCATTCTTGTGTAATTGCCGTCTAGCTTCTTCTCCAGCCGTTTTGTTAGAGTCCATATCGATTATATGGAAATCAGACCTAACCGATAAAATGAAACGCAGTTTCTTCCAGGCAGCGGTCGCATCGATACTGCTATATGGATGCACTACATGGACTCTAACAGAAGAATAGTAGTGTTACTATTTAACCCATAGCTGGGAGGATAACGGGGTTCATAAAATCCGAGAGTGAACGTAATAACGCGGCTGGGGTTCGAACTCGCTTACTATGATTCCGTAGTCCATTGCTTTAACCATTACACCAAGAGGACATCCCCTATCACATTTAGTACCGTTATCAGCCATGTGACAACTATAGTGTTACATAGTGAATAATGCCTAACGAATCCGTAACTCGTTGGAGTAGAGTTTTCTGGTTATTGTGATAAAAAAAGTTTAATGCTAAAATGAATTCGAAATAAAACAAGCGAAACAAATAACAAAAGTTTCAGCTGAAAGAGACGTTGTCTTTTTGTATATTATTTTTGGTAATTAGCCATAGCTTGCAAAGGATATGCTGTGTGTGTATATGCTTTTGTAAATGTACTATGTACGAAAATGTTGTAGTATTTTTATATATAATTGCTTGCTTGTGTGTCTCTTGTGAACATCTTTAAGAGATAAAACTTGGTAACGGTCTCGAAATTTTTAGGCTGATACTTTTGGTCGTTTGCCCAATCGGCTGGGAGTGTAGAATACACTGGCTGCTTCTCTGCAGTGGGGTAAGATCTCCTGTCATGAGTGTCCTAGATATGATGCTAAATAATCTGATGGCGAGGTTCCAGTCATGCTAGAGCTTGGGAGAATAAAGAGTACTCCTTCATTGCCATCGCTCCCAGGTCCACTTTGCCCCGGAGTGATAGCACCTGATACGGTCCTATTTATGTGTTAAATAGAACTAAACTGTGTACTTGTGCTAAACTGAATTGTTTGAAATAGAACTGTTTTTGATATTGAATCTGTGTACTAATTCTGAACTGAATCGTTTGAAATAGAACTGTTTATATATATAAATGGATTTGGCATTAATAAACTACAATGGTTTATATATCATTAAACCAAACCAAAATTTTGCTGCTGTTCTACAACTGACTCGTTTGGTGAACCACATTGGTCTTTTCTTTTTAAATTTGGTGACACATGGGTTTATGACGAGTTCAACTGGAATTCGAACATTGTTTGCCTGTTTTGCACATCCCAAACCTTTGTGGGAAGTTTTGGGTGGGTGTTGTTTGGACGCTTCGTGGTCACATGGAAATCACAGAAACTTTCTCCTGCCTTTTTCGCCTCCATTCATTAAATGATTTGGATGTGCCTTTTTAATTTTGTTTTGTACCCTTTTTATATACTGCTTGTTCATAGAATAATATGTACACATTTTATCTTTTGGGCTGTGTTTGTGAATTCTTGTAAATAGTACTATGAATAATATTCCTATAGTAAGCGGAAAATTTTAGAAAAGCTTTAAGAAGAGCAAACATTGTAAGTTCTAAAAACACGACCTTTCTTCGTTGACGTCTCGTCAGAGAAACACCGTGACAAGCGAGAGTAAACCAAGGTAGTTGACACTAAATGAAAAAAAACAACTTCTTTTTTTAGAACTTAAATGTGTGCATTACGTAAAGCTATCCTCTGTGTATTATGTGTGTATTTAATGTTCTTATATATGAATAGGATTAGCTTGTCTTTCCTACTGTTTATTCAGTGCTTGTGTATCAGTGGATATACTATTGCGTATATTGAAACTTGGTGAGTAAGGATGCAATTAGATATCTTCTTTAGTACCATCTTAAATCATAGCAATTCAGTAGATTTATTTTCAGTTTGCAGTGTTAATCAATGCATAAAGTTTTTCGAGATATTTACGTTTTTTGTTCAACAAAAACAACACTTCAAAACGAAGCTTACTTTAATGTTAGCCAGAATAAGAATCTTTTAAGTTTTTGTCAATTTGCAACTCGCCAAAGAATCTCATGAGGAAACAAATGTCATTTTCTGTCATGAGAAAATCTTAGTGACATTTTAACACTCGTGTTCCATTCTCCCAAAGACTTTCTCCTCTCGTTCGCGTCCCCTTAAAAGCGAGCATTTAAAAGCGAGAAAAAAATCTGCCACATCAAGTTTGACTAAAAGAACTGAACTTTGGGAATATCGATTTGATAGAAAATCAACAAATATTCAAAGAAAAAACAAACTTTCTTCTCGAGGAAAGAAGACGAAGAAAAAGCAGACATGAAAATTATAATGTAAAGAAAAAAAAAGTTCAAAGTCGATTTTTATCATCTGATTTGTGATTTTAACATTATCGTAGAAAAGAGCTAGAGAACATGCAAAATCCTACAAAATTTTTTTTAAAAAAAGCTGTAGATAATGTGAGAAGATAATTTGTTCAAAGTTCCAGGCTGCAAAATAAGCGATTCTAACCTTTTCTTGTTTAGTCATTTTTATCTTCATTTCCCTTATTTTATACATTTTTTTTTAATTTCGTTTTCTTTTAGGGGGTTGATAATTCGGGTTTGATGATCAAAAAGAAAAATCTTTCATTCAAGTTGGAGCTTTTAGAAAAAAGATTAAATTATCATTCCACATAAACAATTTACGCAAAAATAAGAACAGTAATAAATTAAAACAAAAGCTAAAATGTAATACTATAAAATAAAGTTATTATTGTTCCTCTGGGCTTCCGTAAATTTTCAATTCAACCTGCGTTTATTTTTTCTTCTTTTTTTCCGTTGAGAAAAAATATTTGAATTATTTAAACAGACTTGAATTCGATACCTGGCAACAATATCGAAGATAAAATTATCGTTAAATTTATCAATATAATAAACAGTGAATATACCGTTTGTTTCATTGTTTGTTCCAAAGTTTTGTTAGGATGAGAGTGTAGTATGTGTGTCACTAGAATCAGCGTTTGCTCTCACACGGATATATAGCAGCTATTTTTTTTATTCTCCAGCCTGTTATCGCTTCTTTGTTCGCATGTTCGTGACTTCTGATAAGATAAAAGTGTAATATCTGCTCCTTTTTATTTTCAGCTATGTCGTGTAGGACAGGGAAAAAATCGTAATAAACAGAGGATAGCTTTATATAATGCACACATTTAAGTTCTAAAAAAAGAAGTTGTTTTTTTTCATTTAGTGTCAACTACCTTGGTTTACTCTCGCTTGTCACGGTGTTTCTCTGACGAGACGTCAACGAAGAAAGGTCGTGTTTTTAGAACTTACAATGTTTGCTCTTCTTAAAGCTATTCTAAAATTTTAGTACTATCTACAAGAATTCACAAACACAGCCCAAAAGATAAAATTTGTACATATTATTCTATGAACAAGCAGTATATAAAAAGGGTACAAAAACAAAATTAAAAAGGCACATCTAAATCATTTCATGAATGGAGGCGAAAAAGGCAGGAGAAAGTTTCTGTGATTTCCACGTAACCACGAAGCGTCTAAACAACACCCACCCAAAACTTCCAACAAAGGTTTGGGATGTGCATAACAGGCGAACAAAGTTCGAATTCCAGTTGAACTCGTCATAAACCCATGTGTCACCAAGTCTAAAAATAGAAAAAGACCAATGTGGTTCACCAAATAACCGACACGAGTCAGTTGTAGAACAGCAGTCTTTAAAGACAACCAAAATTTTGGTTTGGTTTAATGATATATAAACCATTGTAGTTTATTAATGCCAAATCCATTTATATATATATATATATATATATATATATATAAACAGTTCTATTTCAAACAGTTCAGTTCAGTATTAGTACACAGGTTCAATGTCAAAAACAGTTCTATTTCAAACGATGTTTCTTCATAAAAAGGGAGCGTCAAAGTAGTTTGACTTGATTAATGACAGTGGCAGCGAGGAATGGAAAATGTTTGTCTCTGATCAAACTTACTCTTCTGCGGCGCCAAGATTAAAATGATCACATGTAATATTTTATGCTGGAATATTTACTGCTGGGATATTTTCAAATATCAGATCAAAGTGTAGTGTCTAATTAAATCTAATACAGAAAATATTTCTCTGCAGATACCTTTTATTAAAAAGGTTGGTTGTTTGATTCTATGGCCAATCAATTTTTTTCGGGTCATTTAATGCCGAATTAAGTAGGGTTTTTTTAATATAAGTTTCAAATAATTCAGTTTAGTATAAGTACAGTTCAATTTTCACACTGTTAAATGTTAAAACAGTTCTATTTCAGACAATTCAGTTCGGCATAATTACGCAGTTTTTTCTTTACACATAGTTAAATGAAAAAACAGTTAATTTTAAACAATTCAGTTTTGCGTGATTACAGTTTAGTTCTATTTGACCTATTGATGGGACCCTATCAGGTGCTACCACTCCGGTCCGGAGTGGACCTGGTAGCAATAACAATGAAGAAGTACTCTGCATTCCCCAAACCTGTAGATTTACAGAAGCCTCACCATCAAACTGCTTAGTGTCATATCCAGAACACTTGTTGTGGGAGTCTTACACCTAAGAAGAGAAGTAGTCAGTGTATTCTACAGTCCCAGCCGACTGGGCCATATTAAAAATGCTAGCAACGTGAGAACACAAATCATTTTCACAAAGTCAACAAATTTCTCCCATGAGACAATATATTACATGGAAATATTTTTTAGAGATGCTTATGTGTTGTATATCGGGGAGAAAAGAGACAACAACCCTTATTAATAAAAATATAAACTCCTTTTATTTACGATAGTCGTGATAGTTGTGTGTGTGTGAGAGAGAGAGAGAGAGAGAGAGAGAGAGAGGACTGTTAGAAGTCACGGTATACCTTCAGACTTACATCAGGTTGCGATACATCTCCATAGAGTCTTACTTCTTCATGCTTCTTTCACGGGATGCTGATAGAGGGCAGTCTTACATCTGAACCCCCCACCGCCAAATTAACGCTCAAACAGCGTGAAAGTTCCCCCCGACTGACCGCCGGGGTTGTAAACTTCCGTTGTAATATATTTTCTGGACGCCTACACAATAATTCTTCCGGCGCCCAACCTACGCAATTCATCTGTTTTTTCCGCTGTCCCTTGTTTACCTTAAGACATCCTGTTTTTAAAATCCACACTAACTGGCCTGTCAAAGGTCAATATGCAACACACGCAGGAAGACATCAACGGTGATCCAAACACCCTGTCGGAGAGATTTAGAATATGCTGATTGCATTCCCTAAAGAAGGGTCCTCCAAAAAAGGGGGTGCTTTATATATGGCACTAAACTGTATCTGGTCGTAAGGCTGTAGTTCTGGAGCAATCAAGAGTTTAGAATACCCCTTCATTGTCATTACTCCCTGGTCCACTCTGACCTTGAGTGGTAGTACCTGTTAGAGTCCTATCTCTGGGTAAAATAGATCTTTGCTAATTATTTGTATTAAATAAGATTACTTGGTATCATATTTTCAATCATACATCCTAGATGCATCAAGGTAGGTCTTCAGTGATGCACTGTCTTCATCGCCGATTTCCGGTTGTTTTTTTTTTTTTTTTGCATCATATCGGCTCCGACAGAAACCCTGGCATGACTCTGGAAGAGCCAAGCCGCCTCCTTGATCACAACGTGCTACGCTCATGCCTCTACCAAAGCAAAAAAAAATAAGGCCGGACTTCGGCCGTTCTTATAAACATCTGTCCTTCAGTAACAGCCAATGAAAAACAGGGTATTTCACACTCCTCTACTATATAATACCATCTTTACCTCATCCGACACCTGACAACTTCCGGATAACCCTGTGCTAAAAAGCCTAAGGAACTACACACAAGGAAGAGGTAAATATAAAGAACAATGTCCACAACTCCCTCATCTTTATGCGCAAATACTTCCAGCCGGGGTTGACAAGCCGTTAAAATCAATCGATTAATCAATTCGTGACCCAACAAAGATAGAAGAGCCAAATGATGTTAGTAGCACCCTTCATCTTAATAACTATCTTGGTTGTCGTAAGACAAAGAACACAAGAACTTACCCCGTTATAATCTAAAATCGCCCGGTTATTTGATGTACCGAGCACAAGTAGTCCAGTCGCCTGGGACTGGAGAATACACCGACTACATATCGGCAGATGAGTAAGAGCCCTCCCTCTCTCCCTCCCTCTTGTGCAACGAGTGTCTTGGATATGACATTAAACAATTTGATGGCGCTCTAGGGAATGCAGAGTACCCCTTTAAAGCTATTTTTCTCGGGTCTGTCAGAATGATAGCACCTGATAGGGTCCTATCTATGGCTCAAATAGACTGTTTGTTAATTTAACTGTGTGTAAACAAATGACTGATGTTTAATTGAATTGTTGGTGTTTAACAGCAATACTTGAAATTCTGTTTGCCAAAATTGAATTATTGGTATAACATAGCAACGATATTCAAATCCTGGACGAGACTAATGGCATTTCACATAGCACTAATACCCTTGGGAAAGGTATGAATCCAATTACTCTCCCTCCAGCTATGGGTAAATAGTAGGACAGACTGAGTTTTTCAGCCTTAGTGAGGCAACTAGTCTAGGAGCAGGAAAACTCTAAATTCAAACCTGTTAAATTCCGCTTAAAAATTGATCCTGTGTCATATCCTGCCCGAGCGGAGGGGTTGGTAAATATGATAACATAGCAATGCTTGGAAGCATTTGACAATATTTAGAGCTAGGGCGGTTGGTCCAACCTCATACGGCCAAGCAAAAGCAGGACGACCAGCTCGAACCTACGTATAGCAGCTCTGTGAGGATACGGGATACAGCCCCGAAGACCTGTCAGAAGCGATGAACGATAGGGAGGAGTGGCGTGAGAGGGTCCGGGATATCCATGCTGGCGGCACGACATGATGAGGATGAGGATGGTCATTTAAAAATGTCCCTAAAGTGGGAAATTGCAGTCTAAAAAGAAGGACTTATCTGTCGAAGTGTCAATAAACTCCACCTTGCAGAATACACCGACTGTATCCTTGCAGAGGGGTAAGAATCCCTCCAACGAGTGACCTCGACATAACACTTAACAACCTGATGGTGAGGTTTCAGTAAATGTGGAGTTTTGGGAAAGCGGAGAACCCCTTTACTGCCATCACTCCCGAGTCCACTCTTGCCTGGAGTGGTAGCACCTGATTGGGTCCTATCTATGGGCCAAATAAAACTAAACTGTGTACGGCCCTTTGGCTTAGTGGTAGAGTGTTCGCTAATGGCCCGGAAAACCGGGGTTCATTCCCAGGTCGGGTCATACCAAAGACTTTAAAATGGTACTTGATTCCTCCTTGCTTAACACTCAGCATTATAAGGTACTTATCAAGGGTAAAGTGCAGCAATCCAGGGAAAGGAGTAGTGTCTTTCCCTACACCTCTGTGTAGTAGCTATTGAAAAGGGAACCTTCTGACCGCCCTCGACTACGGTCGCCAACTTTACTTACATTGAACTCCGTGTAAACAAAAAACAAAACTGTACTTAGGCTACTCTGAATTGTTAGTGATGCATTGTAATACTTAGAACTTTTGTTAACATGCTAAACTGAATTGCTTGAAATAGAACTGTTCGTATGATAAACTGAATGGTTTGAAAATAAGTGAAACTATTCAACTGCGTGCAAAAAAATGAGCTCTAGCTTGTTTAAAAATGTTATCTGCCAAAATGTGTTTAGAAATCATATATTTAATATATGTATAAAAACGATTTGGCATTAAATAACATAGAAATGTTGAAAACAAAGAAACCAACCAAACATTTCATCAGACTAAGGCAATCAAGTAGTCAGTTTGAAAGAGATTTGTGTACTGAACAGAAATATACATAGTCCCACTCATCCAGTACATGAAAGTATCTCTAAGTATCAACTATGGAAGGCTGTTGCTTGGGTCTATAGAGAACAATCCCTTTCATATGGTATTTTTTTCTGTACTTGTGTTTCCATGGCATAATAAATATTTGCAGTATATCATATATGAGCCGCATGTTGGCTAGGACTGCAAGACGATCAATTAACTGGTCATGTCAGACCCAAATACCTATGGGATTAAGTCCCGATTGTATCCTTCAAATTGCTTTTCTAGCAAACAAACTCAACTCATCTCAACTGCGCTCGAAGGCAGTGGCTGAGGGTCAACCGCGTCCAGAGTATCAAGACTTTAAGGCACAAACTTTTGACCCTCTTGAAATGAGTTTACTGAACAAGTGAGAATGGGTATTCCCCTTGGTACAAGGATCATTAAATAAGTTTCCAGACATTTTTCATATGGGCACTTTTATGGATAGTACACACATGAAACTCTGGAGGGTCCCACGGAAGTCCTCTTATGTGAGCGTGTCAATGAGCTTCGTCACAGCCTCTTTCATCTCCTCAATTATCTCATAACGACAGCCTCTGAGCTTAGGGAATAACCAAAAGTCACAGGGAGCAAGGTCTGAACTATAGAGAGGCTGAGGAACTGTCTTGATGCCCATCTTGGTCAAATAGTCAGTGACAAGGATGGAGTTGTCGACTGGTGCATTGTCCTGGTGGAAATGCCACTGACCCGATTTGAAGAGTGCTGGCCTCTTCCGACGGAATGTCTTCCTGAACTCCCTTAAAACCTCAACATAGTAACCCTAACCCTAACCCTTTGGCCAATCAACTCTTGTGTATTGACATCCTTACTCCTCCCACACCTCTCATCATCCATTACAGACTCCTTGCCTTCCTTGAATCTCTTATGCCACTCAAAAACTGATGTTAGATTCATGCAAGATGCTCCAAAAGCAGTCTGAAGCTTTCCATGCGTTTCTCTGGCATTTTTTCCAAGTTTAAAACAGAATTTTATTGCATATCCTTCTTCTAAAGTGTCAGATTGCATTTTTAAAATTCACCAGCTGTGACAATCAGGCTTTAGTAGGGTGTATTCCAATTGCTGCTCTAGCTGTTCATTTGAACCTGAAGTCATCTCATCAGATGTATAGCAATAAAATACTGAATTTTCAAGAGTCTACGACAATTTTACATACCTGTACAAAAAAAGTCTGGAAACTTATTGAAAGCACCACGTAAATTTCTAACAGAAGTTAGAATCCCTGGTAGGAACACAGAATAAGCGATTAAAAAAGAATATATATGTCAAATTCAAAGTAACAGAAAACAAACGAAAACTCTCTGAATCTGATCCAGAAAATGAAATAGGATTCCCAAGATTTATTGGGATCGAATCCCTGGAATAAATTCCTTTAGACATACTGTTCCCTTTCTTAATTGAAAAAAATGGTCTTTGACAAAGCATACCTTTCAACTGAGAAGAAAATTAGAAATGACAATCTACTTGTAGAGGTAGATAACAAAAAACATCCCCGCAAACTTAAAGGGCTTTAAATGTCAAAAATGTGGACACCACAATGAGAGGGCGTCTGACATGTAAAAAGTGTGGCCAAAAAGACCCAGATCACATAGAGAAAGACTGTTCCAACGAAAACAAATGCTCAAACTTAAGAAAACCATCTTACCTTTTCACAAACTTGCAATATATACAAATGAGAGGAAAATAGTAGTGGTAAAGCATGGAATAAATTTAACATTCCTAGGAGCAAAAAAATAGAGAATCCAGAATTAAATATTATTGCTTGGCGCCTGAGGCGTCCCTTAAGGGAAATGCCGAGGGACCAAGCATTTTTCGTGACGATCTCGCATGTCAAATCTGACTAAGTCGGATACATCTAAATCAATAAGTAAGTGCAGCGCAGAATATGAGTTATCAGTAACAATTAACCTCATAAATACGGAGTCCTCATCAGAAAACTAATAGGGGGGTGTCCTCGTGGTGTAATGGTTAAAGCGATGCACTGCGGAATCGTAGTAAGCGAGTTCGTACTCCAGTCACGCTATTACGTTCACTTTCGGTCAAATACCCTTGGGAAAGGTATGAACCCCCTTATCCTCCCAGCTCTGGGTTAAATAGTACCACTACTGTTCTTCTAGGAGAATGGCCTTGGCATTAAATAACCTTCAAAGGTTGATATGCCATTAAACAAAGAAACCGAAACCAGAAAACTAATTCGACAGAGACCAAACGATTGACAAAAATTTCAAGAACAGTTAAAGAAACTTCACTTAACTGAAATTTGTCAAACAGACACAAACAAATAAAACCCATAACAAACACTTGTACCACTGCCATAAAATATCAAGAGAAAAATCTGTTACTTATCTCCAACTGAAGCAAATACAGTAAAGAGAAAATAGCACAGATCATCTGTCTGCCCAGCAATTCCCAAAATAGATAACACTGGAAAAACCAATATCAAAAATTCAAAACCAAACACCAAAGCAAACAATAAAAAACCAAAAGACAAGCCAATACCCCAACCAAACTCGAACCTTCACACTAATCCAAAATAAATTGGGACCAGTCGGCTGGGGTTCTAGAATACAACGACTGTATCTCTGCAGAGGGGTAAAACTCCCCCAACGAGTGTCCTGGATATGACACTAAACAATGTGATGGCGAGGTTCCAGTAATGCTGGAATTTTGAGGAATGTGGAGTTCCCCTTTATTGCCATCGCTCCCTCGTCCACTCTGATCCCGGGGTGGTAGCATCTGATAAAGGTCCTATCTATGGGTCAAATAGAACTAAAGGCATACTTATGCTAAACTGAATTGTTTAGATAGAACTATTTTGACATTTAAACTGTGTACTTATGTTAAACTGAATTGGTTGAAATAAGACTGCTTATACGTATTAAAACGGATTTAGTATTAAATAACCAACAATGTTTGATATGCCATAAAATTAAACCAATCAAAAATACTCAACCAGTGCCAGGGAACCTTTGGTGGTGTAATGGTTAGCAAGCTAGACTAGCAAGCCTTCCCGAATGAGTTCGAGTCTCATTGGGTTGCCCATTCATATTGCCTTGTGCCACATCGAAGCAAAACGCTAAGTAAATTTCTACTCAACGAACCTCTGAATGTAAACGACTAAAAATATCAAACACCACATCATCTCAATCAAGAGACCCTTAAACAAAAAGAAAGAAATCACCATAAGGTTTTTAAGCGGGACCATAAAAACAATCCAAAACAATCCCACTAGGACCAAGGAAAACCCTAAATAGATCCAATAGTTTTAGATATTGAAGTGAAAAAAAATCTACAAACTGCCCTGTCAGCTGGAGCTGTACAGGGTGGAACGATAAAATTGTCACCCTAGAAAAGACGACATGATTCCATTTCCGTTTAATGAAAACCGGTTTTCTTTTTTTGTTGCAGACCATCTACTAGTTGGCCAGTTGTGTACAAATCCCAAGAGCGATAGGAGCTTTCTGCAGGGTGGAGCGATAAAATTGTCGCCCTAGAAAAGACGACATGATTCCATTTCCGTTTAATGAAAACCGGTTTTCTTTTTTTGTTGCAGACCATCTACTAGTTGGCCAGTTGTGTACAAATCCCAAATGCGATAGAAGCCTTCTACAGGGTGGAACGATAAAATTGTCACCATAGAAAAGGCGACATGATTCCATTTCCGTTGAATGAAAGCCGGTTTTCTTTTTTTGTTGCAGACCATCTAATAGTAGGCCAGTTGTGTACAAATCCCAAGAGCGATAGGAGCCTTCTATCATGTCTGAAAGTGACACAATGTTCAACGAGCGAGATCGGAGATGCGCCGCTGTATAACCAATGCTCTCTACCGATCCAAGTTATGACAACAGGACCATTGCCAGCACCCTCAAAATGCAAATCCAGACGGTTCAACGTGCCCAGGGTGGTGAAAACAAAGTTATCGGCTACGGTTATGGTTTTTGGTGTGGTTTTAAGTGAGGGCCACATCATGCCACCTCACATCTTCGAAATCGGCTTCAAAGTCAACACCAAAGTGTACCTGGATGTGCTGAAGAGTGTGGTGCAATCAGATGGCCGGTGGCAATCAAATGACCGGTGGCAGACTCTGGCTGTGGCAGCAGGACTCGGCGCCGGCCCACAAGTCCAAAGAGACCCAGGCTTGGCTTCAGAAGGAGTGCTACGACTTTGTACCCTTCTCTCACTGCCCTCTCCTCCCCCGACCTGAACCCGCTAGACTACTTCGTTTGGTCATACGTCGAGAACATCACCAACATGACCTCCCACAACACCAAAACCAGCTTGATCACCGCCATCCCCCGAGTCCTGAATTGATTTTTTCAATAAAAGTTTTAAAATAAAGCTGTAGTATTGTTTTCTTTAGGACGACATTTTTATCGTTCCACCCTGTAAAATATACCGACTGCACGTCAGTAGAAGGATAAGGAAACCACCCAACATGATCACCCATTAGCCGTGGATGAGAGCCCATAATGCTTGAGAATAAGATCCGGGTAGTTGAGCAGTCTGTGACCCGGTACCTGCAGTGATCATGTGACCTGTAACACACTACTTACTTGGTTAGACGTTCGGTCAGACAGACTCAATCATATCAAGCCCTCGTATCTCTATCATTGCCCGGACCATATTCTTCGAATTGCTCTTGTAATAAAAACAAGTATCCAAGCATATTGTATCTTAAAAATACTAGAAGGCAGTGGTTGAGTCAATCGCTATGAGATAGCAATACTTGAAAGCATCTAAAGTGTGTATAAACAAACGATTAATATTAAATAGAATTATCTGTGTTACATCACAATATTTGAAAGTATTTCAAAGCGTGAAAAAAAAATGAGCCCTAGCTCATTAAAAATGTTACTCAGAATTACTTATGTGAAAAAGCTATACTTGAAACCATTTAACTATGTGCAAACAAATAACTATAGAATTATTCGTATTAAATAGCAATACTTAAAACTATTTAACAGTGCGCAAGCAAATAATGAATATTAAGTAGAATTATTATAGATAGCAATATTGAAAATATTTAACTGTTTGAAACAAATTATTTAAAAAATAAAGTTATCTTAAAAGTATTTATTTAAAAATCATGAATATATATATAGGATTTGGCATTGAATAACTATCTAGGGTTGACATGCCATTAAACCAAATAATCTACCTCAATCTAAGTAAATAAAATTGGCGACCGTAGTCGAGGGTGACCCAAAGGTTCCCTTTTCGATAGCAACAACATCAAGGTGTAGAGGAGAGCGTTATTCTTTTCCCAAGACTCCCGGGCCACTGGCGAACACTCTAACTATTATGCCAATGCCCGATAACTTTTTGGGAGGCAAAATTTTTCTACTATCTTTTGTGCCATGCTCTTAGAATTCCTTTAAAATAAAAATATTTACAGACCAACTATTTGCTTTCGAATTATAGATATGGATTACAGGATTTGGAATAAAATAACCCACAAGAGTTGTTATGCCATTAAATACCAACCAATCATTTATCTGAGGAAAAAATTAAATTCATTTTTTAACAAGTAACTATATTTCCTGTGTTTGCATGATTCTTTTGTATATACAGATCGAGGATGATCTACAAGAGATGAGAAAAATTTAAGATTTTCATAAGATTAGGGGACAGATAATACCTTCTTAAATGCAAGGAAGCACACTCAGCATTGTCTGAAATGAAATCAGCGACCCGAGTTCAAACCCAAAATAGGAATGTTTGCTTTTCACTTTCACTTTCAATTTCACTTTAGTGCCCTTGGGAAAAACATGACTCAATCTCTTTTCCCCTAACAATAGATCAACAGAAGAGCCGTCTGGATTATTAAAAGCAATTAGTCTAGGAGAGAGAAAACTCAAAATTCAACCCACCTTTTCTCGACTGAGAAATTGACCTTGTGGTGTTGGTTGGTTGGTTGGGTTTTATGGCATATCAAACTTTGTCGGTCAACGCCAAATCCATTCTTATTCAAATAGTTCTATTTCAAACAATTCAGTTTAGCATGAGTACACAGTTTAATAGTCAAAAACATTTCTATTACAAGCTATTCAGTTTATTCAAATAGTTCTAATTCAGCTAAGTATAAGTTCAGATTTTGTTTACACACAGTTAAATGTCAAAACAGTTCTATATTAAGCAATTCAGTTTAGCGTAAGTAGAGTTTCATTGTTAAAAACATTTCAATTTCAAACAATTCAGTTCAGCATGAACACACAGTTTAAATATAGGAACAGTTTAATTGGCAAAAACATTTCAATTTCAAGCCATTCAGTTTAGTCAAACAGTTCTAATTCAAACAATTCAGTTTAGCATAAATATGCAGTTAGTTCTATTCAACTCTTGGATGGGGGCCTATCAGGTGCTACCACTCCGGGCCAGAGAGGACCTGGGAGCAATGGCAATGAAGGGGTGCTCCACATTCCCTAAAGCTCCAGCATCACTGGAACCTCACCATCAGATTGTTTAGTGACATATCCAGGACACTTGTTGAGAGGTGGGGCCTTACCCCTCTACAGAGGTGCAGTCGGTGTATTCTACAGCCCTAGCCGACTGGGCAAGACCTTGTGGAGGAGTGGGTAGATAAATAGATAACGTTTTAAACGTATTCTTGAACAAACAAAACCATGCAATATTGTTAGAACAAAAATTTAACAAATAGCTGGGAGGATAAAGAGGTTCATACCTTTCCCAAGGCTATTTGTCCGAAAAGGAACGCGATAACGAGACTGGAATTCGAACTCGCTTACTATAAGTATGCAGTCCATCGCTTTACCTATTACACCACGAGGTCATCACTAAGAACGAAAGTCAATGGGGGATCAGTTAAACAAAATTAGGGAAGATAATTGCTTAAAGCAAACAAGTAGATTTGTTTTGTTTTTTGTTCTGTTTTTTTATTGCGGGGGGGATATTTCTTTTAATATCAATTCCTTCTGTGTTGCATAGCCGTAATACATATACAACCATACACATATACATGCGGAAACATAATCAACAATAATGACGAACGAACACAGTTCTTTAGAAAAATATACCTCTCACACTTTATTCGAAATGGTTGCGAAAGGGTTGCGAAAGGGTTATGTGTGAGAGGTGAGTTGGAGACTAAACAAACTGCAACATATTGACCCCCCAGTTCCTTTGCCTTTAGCAGCACTTCTTTCTCGTTCTGCTGGGCTGCTTAATCGGGGGTCCTGAGGTCCCATAGCCCTCTGCTGGGTGCTGATTCTCTCTGCAGCATCTTATTTCCAACGAACCGACTCCAAATAACTGAACTCCCAGTCGCACCGGGTTATATCAGTGTTTGAATTCCACCTGCTTCGTGTGGGCGTCACATCTGCACCCAATTCAACCCGTCCACAGTCAAGGTTATACCCTGATATCTTCGACCGGATTCACCTGTTATTTACACAGGTGCATTTCTTATTTGACAGCTCGGCCGAGGGTCAGTATGTTACCATGGGTTATTTAACACTGAATAGTTGATTGTTATCAAAACAATATTTTCAATGTTCCATTTTTTATTTCTCTACGATGATTTTTTGACACATGCATATATCAAATATTCCAATCTAATACAAATAATTTGCACACTCGTATGATTAAAAATATTTTTACGAATAATATTTTATACACGGTTTTGGTTTCCATCAATTATTCCCATTCAATAATCAATTGTCTGAATACAGTTAAACGGTTTCAAGTATTCTTATCTAATACAAATAATTTTCAATTTGACCCATAGATTGTACTCATTAGGGTCCAATCATTTTGGGTCTGAGTGACACTAGGAGTTATGGCAATGGTGGACTACTCCACACTCCCCAAATCTCCAGAACTGCAGCCTCACTACCACATGCATTTTAGTCTCATAAACGGGATATACTAGAAGATTTTATTTATTATATTCTTCACATGAATAATACAGAACGAATAAAATGAAAATAGTCGAATAATGTCTGGATTACAAAATAATGTAATCTGTGATTAATAAAAATTTAAAAGTCATATTACCACAAACCAATTAATTTAGATATTGAGAAAAAAGAACAAGATAGTTATATCAGTTGGAATAAGACGTGAAAGTAGTATTAAATAGTGGTAGTATTAAATAGTGCTCAATATTAATGATATAGCTGTTATACATACAGGAGTCTCTCTCTCTATATATATATAGATATATATATGTGTGTGTGTGTGTGTGTGTGTGTGTGTGTGTGTGTGTGTGTGTGTGTGTGTGAAGGTAGCAGAAGAAACATAATCCAAATAGGTAAATATATTATGATGTAAAGTCGACGTAAACGTTTCGGTTTCAGAAACCATCATCAGGACTTAGATATCAAAATAGTTCACATAGCGATGGATACTTGCTGAGATGACAGGAGCAAATGAGAAATATACAACGAAAAGATAGATAAATGTGTACATAGCGTTCATAATTCCAAAGTCATTAGAACGTGTCTGGCACGTGGAAAAAATATTTGAAAATGCTGGATTTCCCAAAGAAACGAGACAAAACCTCCCGTTTATTGAGAAATACGCTACAACAAGTAAGTTTTCATATGTTTAGATCGTTTGGAATCATCCATGTTAAATGTTATGTAAGAATGTATTTGGGATTTGTTTTTCCGAAAAGACAGTATGAAAGTAAATATGGATTAAATTCCAACAGTAAGAAGGTAGCAGAAAAAACATAATCAAAATATGTGAATATATTATGATGCAAAGTCGACGTTAACGTTTTGGTTTCATTAACCATCATCAGGACTTGGATATCAAAATAGTTCACATAGCGATGGATACTTGCTGAGACGATTGGAGCAAAATGAGAAATATACAACGAAAAGATAGATAAACGTGCACATAGCGTTCATAATTCCATAGTCATTAGAACGTGTTTGGTACATGGAGACACAGAATACTTTGACATTGTAGCAGGAGTACTACAAGGGGACACGCTGGCCCCGTACCTCTTTATCATTTGTCTAGACTACGTACTTAGAACATCGATTGACAAAATCAAAGAGAATGGCTTCGAACTGACGAAGAAAAGAAGCAGAAGATACCCCGCAACAACAATTACCGACGCAGACTACGCCGATGACATAGTGATACTGGCAAATACACCTGACCAAGCCGAAACTCTTCTGCATAGTTTGGAACGAGCAGCAGCAAGCATAGGCCTCTATGTTAATGCACACAAAACGGAATATATGTGCTATAACCAAACGGGGGACATCTCCACTCTAGAAGGAACCCCACTTAAACTAGTAGACAAATTCACGTACCTAGGAAGCAGCGTCGAATCAACCGAAAAGGACATCGAAACGAGGCTAACGAAAGCATGGACAGCTATCAATAGGCTATCGACTATATGGAAATCAGACCTAACCGATAAAATGAAACGCAGCTTCTTCCAGGCAGCGGTCACATCGATACTGCTATATGGATGCACTACATGGACGCTAACAAAACGGCCGGAGAAGAAACTGGATGGCAATTACACAAGAATGCTGCGTGCAATCCTGAACAAGTCCTGGCAGCAGCACCCCACAAGACACCAACTGTACGGCCACCTGCCCCCTATCACGAAAACTATTCAAGTTAGACGAACCAGACATGCAGGACACTGCTGGAGAAGCAGAGATGAACTCATAAGAGATGTACTCTTATGGATCACCACACATGGCCGCGCAAAAGCAGGACGACCAGCTCGAACGTACATTCAGCAGCTATGTGAGGATACAGGCTGTTGTCCTGAAGATCTACCTAGGGCGATGAACGATAGGGAGTAGTGGCGAGAGAGGGTCAGGATTATCCGTGCTACCAGCGCGATATGATGATGATGATGATGAATAATGGTCATCACTTATCCTAGAAATTTAGAAAATATTTTAACTATATTCATTGATAACCAGAACTTGATTAATTAAATTCTTATGGTTCATGTTTACAATTTTAATGATATATAAGTTTCAGAGTTTTAAAAAAGTTTTATTTCTTTAAACTAAATGAATGACTTCCTTCTCTTTTATTACTTGCAAAGGTGCAAATTTACTGAGCATTTTTCTTTTCTGACAAAATGTAGCCCTCATTACATCTATTAAGATCAGGCCCTCAGTACATAGGTTCCTAAAAAGTGTAAATTATGAAAAAAAGAATTTCTTTAACTAAAATGAAGCCATTGTTATCTCTTGTCATTTCTGCATGATTTTCTGGATCTTGAAGCTCTCACGACTTCACGTTTTCATCCTATCAAATATTTTTTTTTCTTTTGTGTCCATATATCTATAATTCAGTCGTATATGTTCTCTTTATATTACACAGCCCCTGAATATGTTGATTTGATTGAATGTATCCACTATTGACCTCAAAACCCTCTTTATAATCTCTATCCTTTATGAGATCTGTTTCTTATAAAATCTTTTTATGGTCTTTTAATTCAAAGAGCTAGCATTAGAGAGAAACAGGCCAAGATTTATTTTTTTTAAATAGATATGAAAAGGCCAAGTTAGAGAGATGACTGCGAACTGGTGAAAGACACAGACAGATATGAATAGACTGAACAAGACAGATATGTACAGGCCTAAACAGATAGATCGCTATACGTATGGACTAGTTCAGTCCAGTTCACTTGACACCAGTCTGAAGATTTCCAAGAATAAAATATTTCTCTTGTTAGGTTGATAATACGATAGGTAAATGAGGTCCAGAAGAGAAAAGGCATTTCCATATTTGTTTCAATTATTCTTGAGACATAAGTAATGTTCTGCTCTTTGACCTGGCTAACATTAACATCGGCAATCAGCTGGAGATGATAATATGCCTCATTCATTTGGTCAGTAAGGTGAGAAAGGATACATTTATCATGTATCATATGTGGTTAGTCTCACTGAATGACTGAGAAAGGAAAATCTTGCATAGACTTGTTGATTATTTTGCTTTTCTTAGTTCAGAATGTCAACACCTAATAGTGATTTCCTTGTGTTACATACCTGACGATTTCTACGCTTCTAATAACCGCACCATTGGGCTAATGAGTAGAGTGTGCGTCAATGATCCGGAAGACCGGGGTTCAGTCCCAGGTTGAGTCATACCAAAGACTCAATAAATGGTATTTGATGCCGCCTGGCATTATAAGGTACAGATGAAAAGTAAAGTGGAGCAATCCAAGGAAAGGGGTTGTGCCCTCCCTTACATTTCAGTGTAGTAGCTGCTGAAAATGGAGTCTTTGGGTCTCCCTCGACTAAGGTTGCCAACTTTACTTTTGATAAACAAGATTGTGAATCAGCTAAAGACATAAAACTATGAAAACAAGGAGGTGCCCATGGTGTAATGGTTATCGTCGTAGGAAATGGACACGGTGACACGAGTTCAAATCCTGGACGAGACTGATTGCATTTCACATAGCACTAATACCCTTGGGAAAGGTATGAATCCAATTATTCTCCCTCCAGCTATGGGTAAATAGTAGGATAGACTGGGTTCTTCAGCTCTTGGTGAGGCAACTAGTCTAGGAGAAGGAATACTCTGAATTCAAACCTGTTAAACACCGCTTAAAAATTGACCTTGTGTCATATCCTGCCCGAGTGGAGAGGTTGGTAAATAGGATAAAACTATGAAAACAACCTGTTTATATATTTTATATGTAGATATTTGGCATGTATTTTAACAACTATTTAATAATTATACAAAAATCTTTATACATGGAATTAGGGATTTGTTTTTATCATAGATTGTTACTGTGCAAAATCATTCACCATGAAGCACCAGTAAAACCAGATATTATACTTAATTATAAGTATTTTATATCTTTAACTGTTTCCTGATGTTTGGATATGATTGGTTTTTATAGCATGTCCAACTGTTGAGAGTTATTTTATGTCTAGAGGTTATGAAATTCTTTCCTTGTATATCTATGTCTACATTTTTTTATGTAATTGTTTAAGGTTTTTTTTTGTTTGCACACAGTTGTAATATATCAAGTTTTTCAACATATACCTTCTAGATGAACAAGGTGGAGTTGTCAGCAATATCATATTCTTAGGTTCTTTGAAAATTTGGGTCTCACAACATCAGATTTTCTTTACCAAGCGACCCAATCTGAGTTGATCAGACCCTGATTTTCCTTCCAGGAACAGGTTTTTACAAATCTTGCCTCCAGGTTGTTTGATAGAATTTATACGTTTTAGTCATGTTAGTATCTGCCAATGGCATTTGAATTCTGTTAGACTGCAACCTTTATAAGGTTTCTCTAAATTTTGGCTTATTCTTATCTAAAAACAAATATAAATTTGTACACTGTTGAATAGTTTCAAGTATTTCTATGTAATACTAATAATTATGTGGTTTCAAGTAATAACTTTTTAATGAATTATTTGTTTGCACACAAGTTTTAAATGATTAATAATAATCCTTTGTTAATCAATTATAACTTCAAGTATCTATAATACAAATAATTTACAGTTATCCCTATCTAATACAAGTATTTTTTAAACATCTATTAGGTTGACAAGAAAGTTCTTGCAGTTTTTAACTTTTAAATTCAGATGAACATATCTCGGCTCAATACAAAAATTTATTGATCGAAATAAGCACCATCAGAATCAACACACTTTTGCCAACGCCAAACAAGTGTATTTATGCCAGTAACGTAAAAATCTTGCGTTCTGGTAGCGATGAAGTCGCTGAAGGCGTTTTTGACACCGCTTAGGTTTTTGAAGCATTTCTCACGCAGAAAGTTGTCAACATGCTTGAAAAAATGGTAGATCAGCTCCTAAATAGGTACTACCACTCTGAAACAGAGTGGACATGGGATTAATTACTCCACACTCCTTAGAGCTTCAGAACTGGAGCTCGACTATCAGAGCCTGACAGATTAGATCCCGGTTGTTTAGGAAACTATGTATTTAACCAATCCCTCCATTACAGGCAAGATGTGACAAAAGATCAATTTTTAAGTGGAGTAAAGTTGGTTTGAATTTAGTTTTCTTTCTTGTAGACAAGGCTAAAGAACCCAGTCTGCCCTACTGGACATAGAAGAAATGGATTCATGTCTTTTCCAAGAGTAATGAAAACAACCAACACCAGGATTTGAACTCAGATCTTCAGTTCCATTCCCTACGACAATAACCTTTACACTAACCATAACAGGTACCGATCTAATTTATTTTGTATTTGATTCTGTCCCAATGTGATAGATTTTTTCCCTTTTAACAACAGTCATTTCTCAGCAAAGACGAATTAACAAAAAGAATCACTGATTCTATAACCTTTATATCTGCACTTATTAACCACAAAATAAATTGCCCTGTCAACTGGAGTTGCAAAATACACTGACGGCATCTCTGCAGAGAAGTAACCCCCATCAACGTGTGTCCTGAATATGACACTAAACAATCTGATGGTGAGGTTCCAGTAATGCTGGAGCTTTAGGGAATGCAGAGTATCTCTTCATTTTCATCACTCCCAGGTCCACCCTGACCTGAAGTTGTAGCACCTGATAGGGTCCTATCTATGGTTAAAATAGAACTGAACTGCATACTTATGCTCAACTTAATTGTTTGAAATAGAACTGTTTATGACAAAAACTATACTTATACTAAACTGAATTGTTTGAATAAGAAGTCTTTGACAAAATTGAATAGCTTGAAATAGAAATGTTTTTGACAGTTAAATTGATTGTTTGAAATAGAACTGTTTATTGTATGAAAATGGATTTGGCATTAAATAACCTACAAAGGTTGATATGCCATAAAACCCAACAAACCAAACCAAATTCTAAATAAAATAATGTTATAAAAAGATTTCTGAGTGATTAAAAAAGGAATAAAAGTTTGAAATATAAAAAAAGTGATAAAAGATTTAAACAATAGAAGCAAAAACAAACATGCTCTGTCAGTAGAACTTAGAATATGCTGACTGTATTCCCTGGAGAGGGGTAAGACCCCACCACTGAAAAAGGGTGGCCCAGTCGGCTGGGGCTGCAGAACACCATAACTGTATCTCTGCCAAAAAGTAAGACTTCCCTGGGCAAAAAGAATGTCCTAAGTATGACACTAAACTCTATCTAATGGTGAGACTTGACATCTGGTGAGTCTATACTCACCAGATACCATGATTCCCAGGTTCATTCTGACTCAGAGGGGTAATACCTGTTAGAGCTCCATCTCTGAATGAAATGAAAAATTATTAGTATTAGATAGGGTGCTTGAAACTATTTAACTATGTGCAAACAAACAATTATTAAATAGGAATTGTTAATTGAAACTATATAATTGGGTATAAATTGTTAGAAATCTTCAAACTATATGACACTGAGCAAATTATTTGTATTAGATCAGAATACTTTATGTATGTGTGTGAAAACAAATGATTATACACAAATAAAAAAAAGTGCAATGAAACATTGAAAATATATTTATGTAATATAATTAAGGATTGTAGTTAATTATTTTGATTTTTGGTTTTATTTTAGAGATAAATTGTGTGCAAGGTGAAAACACTGAGTTTGATAAGTGCAAGGTTGAGTAGAAAAGTTTGGTAGATGAACCTTAACTACATGCAAATGTCACTCCCGTCATAATAAAGATTTGTTTTGAAATCGGCTGTGGCCAACATATTAAGGATGACATGTCACCGTAACTTTTAATGATACATGTTATCTGAATCATTAGCTAACAGGATAATCAGCAGAGGATATATAAGAAGAGACAAAGACACAATTAGACATACAGTCAGTGAGTAAGTCAGTGGGTTGGCGTTGAGCAGTCTAATCCTGTCGGCAGTTGGGATAAGCAACCTCTTTTCGTGTAGGGTTTGGTTGGTGAAGAAGAAGAAATGAAGTCTGTATTTGTCCATCTGCCATGAATTAAACTCTCTACTTTTTGGAGTGATGCATACCTTTCATTCTATCTATCTCAGTTTTGTTGACGACTACTGTGAATGTTGCAGACCATGATAGATTCTCGTGACTAGAAACAACTGAGTCACTTTGTACTTGCGTACACATATTGTGTCCGGTAATGTTACACCATTATTCGTATTTGGTGCCACAGCATTACATTTACATCTGTTGAACATTTATCTTTATTCGATCGAACCATGTAAAAAAACTCTTATAAAAACAACTACACAAAAAATGTAGATATCAATGTGCAATGAATACAATTTTTAAATCTCTAGGCATAAAATCACCCTTAACACGTTGACGTGCAATTAAAATCAATCAAAAAGAAACATAAAATTCTTGATTCTCAAGGCATAATAAAAGTAAAGTTGGCGTCTGTAGTCGAGGGTGACCCGAAGGCTCCTCTATGAATAACTACTACACTGAGGTGTAGGGGAGGGCACTACTCCATTCCCTGGACTGCTCCAGTTTACCCTTGTTCCTTACCTTATAGTGTTGAGTGCTAAGCAAGGCGGCATCAAGAACCATTTTTTGAGTCTTTGGTATGACTTGACCTGGGATTGAACCCCAGTCTCCCAGACCATTGGTGAACACTCTAACCATTATGCAAATCAAGTAATCAAAAAGAAGTATAAAATTTTTGTTTGCTTTTGAATTTAAAGCAGTTGGGATTATATTCAACAAGAAAACAATGGGGAAGAATTTTTTTTTCTACATAGTAGATTTTTTTGGCAAAAAAAACTGTTTTGGTGGAACTTGGAAATTCTGGGAAGTATCAAAAAAGTATAAATGAAATTTGATAGATTTGACAAACTGTGTTCTGATAAAAAAAAAAAAAATTCCAGACTGGTGGGAATAGGAAATGAAATGCATCTCAGAAGTTTCCATGAAAGGAATGATAGAAAAAATGCAAGACTTATATAATCGCACTGATATGAGAATAAACAAAATAAGCTCAAATAATTTCTGTGTTAAGGCGGATAATAATTATTTAGTTCTTGTTTTTTGGGAGGGGTGGACATGAGGTATCAGATCCATGTAAAAAATGAAATATTTTTCTCCTGAAATAATTTGTGTATTTACTTCTGATAAGCAAACAGAATGCATAAGCCAAGTTTCAACTTAATCCATCAAGTAGTTGGTGCTCACAATTCTTTTTACTAACAAAAAGTTTTATTTAACATTTTTATTATCTTGCGTAATAATTGGAATTATTTTATCTTGAAGCTTTCTGTTTTCTCATGTTTATTTTCTTTGGTCTTTGCCAATTTCAATACATAGCAACATGTTTGTTTTATTCACAGCAATTAAAGTCATGAATGTGTAATAATGAGTTTGTTTTAACTGCCTTTCATTGTGCTATAAGCATTTCTCATAACACAAATACTAGAAAAAAATTCTTAAAATTTGATGTGATAAATTAATTATTCTCTGAGGAACAGTTCACAAAGTTTTGTTTCCTAATTTTTATAAACTTTTTGTTAATTGCTAGCAAAATATCAATTAGCTTCAAATATAGCAACTTTTGTGGTCTAAATTACATTTCACTTTGAAATTTGTGGTCTAAATTACATTTCACTTTCTCATTAAAATATTTCTGGTGGATAAAAATGCCTTGAAAAATGAATGTTATTTTTTAAAAGTGTTGATCTTTCAGTCTCATTAGATAAGAATCACAAATTAATTGTTAAGTTGTTTGAAGAAATATTTTCCATTATTTTCAAGGTCATATTGACTAGTATCCTTTAATTTCTATAATGATTCATCTTCCCTAGTGTTGTTTTAAGTTCTGCAAATGTTTTTTCATTATACTATGAGTTATTTAGATAAGTATCTTCATCTTTGTTATTTTTATCATAACATTTCAGCAAATATATTTTTCAGCTTTCACGCTTGCATTGTTTAGGTAATTTCTGAATATTGAGGAATAACTCACAAAATGTCGGTAAATTTTGCATTTATGCAATAAGTCTTTCTTCCCTTTTCTTTAAGGTATTTTTTGAATATTTCTGAAGAATTTTCAAGTATCAAACTGTTCAATAAAAACAACAATGATAAAGATGATAGTTTGAATTAACCCTGGTAAAAAAAAATATGCTCTAAGCACAATACAATGCTAGTTCACCAAAGGTTTTCTCATTCCCCAATGATTTAATTTCTTTGTTTAATGGAATATCAACCTTTGTAGGTTATTAAATGCCAAATCCATCCGTCTAGAAGAACAGTAGTGATTCTATTTAACCCATAGCTGGGAGGATAAGGGGGTTCATACTTTTCTCAAAGGCATTGGTCCGAAAGTGATGTAATAGCACGGCTAGTGTTTGAACACTCTCACTAAGATTCCATAGTCCATCACTTTAACCTTTATACCACGAGGACATCCCCATTCCCTAATGATACCAGCACTGGAAAAATGCGGTCCCAAAATTTGGCTTTGGGTTACTCTTATCATGTTTTTAACATGGATTAATTCATTTGGGTTCATAAAATGTTTATAATTTCATTAACTCTATATTCTTTTTTTTTTTTGTGATCTTGAAACTGTTTTACTTACAAAAGAAATGCTTTATTTTCAGCTTTTTGTACATCTTTTTCTGGCTGAATAAACAGATTTTGGATTATCGAAAAAGTAGAATTCAACGAAATTAGTTTAAGAATCAGATTACTCTCTCTAAATATTTTTTTCATTAATGTAGACATTACGATTTGGATAATTGACATATTTCATCAAAAATTATGTTTTGTCTATTATATTTCTAATAACTTTCACTTTTTCATTTTTGAGTAAAATTAACTTTAAAAGTAGGATCTAATAAGATTATCAGTTTCTCAATAAGCTTGCTTCCTACTGAGAATTCAACATTAAACAGACCTTTTGTCATATTCTGGCCTGATGGGGATTTATGTAAATACCTCGAGTAGAATGGCCGTAAAGTGTAAGTTCAGTTTAAAGAGGATGAATAATTGAACTGTGACTTTTTGTCCAATTAGTGAAAAACAAATGTTTACTTTACAATAGAAAAATGTAAACTGGAACTAATTTTATATCCATCACATGAATATTATAAACTGTCAATATATTTTATGCCCATCTCAATCGACCCCATTTTTTTAGGGTGTTTTAAAAATGAAGAATTCCTAAAAGAAGAGAAATTATTTTAGGAATGTTAATTTTCGGTTTCTTTGTTTAATGGCATATCAACCTTTGTAGGTTGTTTAATGCCAAAGCTATTCACCAAGAAGAACAGTAGTGGAACTATTTAACCCATAGCTGGGAGGATAAGGGGGTTCATACCTTTCGTAAGGGTATTTGCCCGAAAGTGAACGTAATAGAGCAACTGGAATAAGAACTCGCTAACAATGATTCCGTCGTCCATTGCTTTAACCATTACACCACGAAGACACCCCCTTTTAGGAATGTTAAATTTTTAAATAAATCAGATATAGATACTTAAGAAAAAACTGTCTTTCAACAAAAGACTGTTTTCAGTAAAAATTGTAAATGGATATTATGTCTTAGTCTAATTTACACTTAGTCTATATTGGTTTGGTTTCTTTGTTTAATGGCATATCTACCTTCGTGGGTTATTTAATGCCAAAGACTTTCTCCTAGAAGAACAGTGGTGGTGTTATTTAACCCATACAGGGAGGATAATAGGGGTTCATACCTTTCCCAAGGGTATTTGTCTGAAAGTGAACGTAATAGCGCGACTGGAGTTCGAACTCGCGTGCTACAATTTCGCAGACCATCATTTTAACCATTACACCACGAGGACACCCCCTTAGTCTATATTGTAAAGTAAACATGTCATATAAGCTGAGAAATAGCCAATGTCTAATTATACATCTATTATGAACAGAACCTCCCCACTAGGTCTCACTTTTAAATTTGATTATTAACAAAAAAGTCATTTTTGAACATTGGAAAAATGTATCTTTTGACAAAAATATAGTAACTAAATTCTCAGAATCTTAAACATTTTTTGTCATACAAAGAACCAATTAATTTATATATGTTTCATCAATTTTATACAAATTCCTTACAGAAATTTAGTCAGTTATTAGATATCTTTTCTGACAATTCTTTGAATTCCATCACTTTCACTTTGTTCCTTTTCATTTGTTTAAAGAAAGACAGAATAAACTAGAGAAACAGTTATACAAAAAAAAATGTGACTACAAATGTACAATTTATGGCTTTCCTGAACATCTAAACTGGCCAAGTTGGCTGGGGTGGCAGAATATACTGACTGCATCTCCGCAGAGGAGTAAGACTCCCCCAACAAGTGTCCTGGATATAACACTAAATCTGATGGTGAGGTTCCAGTAATACTGGAGCTTTGGGAAATGCAGAGTACTCCTTTATTGCCTTTGTTCTCAGTTCCCCTCTGACCCAGAGTTGTAGCACCGGATAGTTTAGTTCTATCGTTATTTACCCAACCCCTCCGCTCGGGCAGGATACGGCACAAGGTCAATTTCTAAGCGGAGTTTAACAGGTTTGAATTCAGAGTTTTCCTTCTCCTAGACTAGTTGCCTCACCAAAGCTGAAGAACCCAGTCTGCCCTACGATAGTTTACTTCTATCTAACCCCCAAATAGTACTCTATGTACTTATGCTACCCTAAATTGTTTGAAATAGAACTGTTTTTACATTTAGCTTGGTATAAACAGAAAACTGTACTAATGCTAAACTGAATTGTTTGCAATAGAACTGTTTATATGAATAAAAATAGATTTGGCATTCAATAACCAACAATGGTTGATACATCATAAAACCAAATTAAAATGACTTAATTCAGCATTAAATGAACTGAAAATGTTGATTCGATGTAAAAAAAAAACAACCAACATCTAAACATAAAATAAACCTACATGATTTGACATGCCATTAAAACTAATCAATCTTAGTAGTCGATATATATATATATATATATATATATATATGAGACTTGGTGACTTTAGTTACTTAAATAACTACAGTCTTTTAAAGTGCTTTTTGGTGAATTAGTATTCTAACAGATATTTCTAGCTGACACGTTTCTACCTTCCTTTACTTAGGAAAATTTTATTCAACGCATTTTTTTTTAATGCTTTCTCTTTTGTAATTCTAGGGATGCAGTCTGAGATAATCTCAAGGGAGTGAAGACTGGGAAAAGAACAAAGCTGATCGATTGTTATTTAATTAAATGAGTTAATCATAACACTTCCTATTCCTGCCAGATAAAATCATCAAAGTAAAAATAGATATCTGTGAAGTTTATAATCTAAATCTAGATAAATGTTATTAAGGTCACAGCAATTTTCTGCTCAAATTTACCACTTGAAAAACCTAAGGATTTTCAAAAAAATGAAAACTTAACAAAAACATTGAGCTCATTTAGAAATGAAATTAAGGATTTCTAAAGTTAAGTGAATTATTTCAAAAAAATTAAAATTAAACTTTCCCCCCCACCGGATATGTTGTGGGGGGAGTATGTAATTTGGTTATTTCAGTAGATTGCTCTCTAAATTATTCCCACCACAAATACAACACAAAAACTTTACAATCGCGCAAAAGAAATGGAATAGAACACAACGAACATTAAACAACAAACAATTTAATATGCATATAACAGAATATGAAAAACAAAATACATGATGTGTAAATGGCCTTTTGGAAAATAAAGTTTGAAGAAGAGAATAAATTTGTTGAAAGATGTGTGTATGTTCATGTTATCAGAGTCCGTAAATAAGTCGTTCTTACTTACATTAAGTTTATAGTAGGTTTTATGATTTGGGCGACAGCGTGTCGCGTTGATGAAAGAGAGTTTGTCGGGTTTTCCTTTTGAATATAATTCTCAGCCATTTGAAGAGAGTTCATGAACTTTCGTTGAGGAAGGAAAGGAATTTGTCGGAATGCATCGGCTACTGCTTTACTGGCTTAGTGGCTTGTCTTCATTTGAGTGTAAGCTTGTGTCTTGTGTGTCTGGCTTCCTAACTCTGAGTTATTTATATCCTACAGGTGGATCAAAGAATCGTCCTAAAATCTTGGCGCGTAGACATTTATTGACCAATCAGATTTGTATTTTACTATTTTATTTTCGAGCCTAAATATTTTCTGTTAGTTCACTTCCGATCCTAATTTTCTAGAAAGTTTTATTCCATGTTTTTAGCTGATTGGTTGAAAAATATAAAAATGTAATTTAAATGCTAATGCGGGTTTGATCCTAAATTTCTAGAATGTTCTTAAGTATGTTTTTATTGCTTATTTTAAGACTAGAAGAAATGTGTATCCTATAATGTACTTGTAATATCTGAAATAATTGTTTCACTTCAGGAACCATAAATAAACGTATCTATAACCATAAGAGATTTCAAATGAGATGATTCATGCAATGCTTTAGCAAAACATAATTTAGAAATCCATCATAATTTTACATATTCCACAATTATAATCATATATATAATGAATGAACGCATAAAGAATGTAGAATCTGCCAGAAATTCTAATTATAATACAATTAAACAAAGACCGTTTGTTTTTAATCTATCAACTTCTTTGGTTAAATTAGTTCTCAGTAGATTTAACATCACCAATCTGAAGGTCCTCGATCAAGCTAAGTCCTCTAGCATAGAGGCCACCATCATCAAGGGGCAACTTCGATAGGTTGGACACGTGATTCGAATGGGGGAGTGTCGGCTGCCGAGACGCATGATGTACGGGGAACTCTAGGCCGGCAAAAGAAACTAAGGTAGACCAAAACTGCGGTATAAAGATACGGTCAAAGCCAATCTCCAGTGGTGCCACATCAATCCGAGAGAACTGGAGGGATATGCCATGGACAGATCAAAATGGTGAGGGTTGGTTCATAGAGCTGCTGCTGCCAACTTCGAAGAGGCTCGATGACAGAAACTCACTGCTGCCAGAGAGAGAGACCGCAGAGCAGCCTCAGCAGTGATCACAACAACTGACTTTAACTGCCCCCCACTGTTCAAGACTCTGTGCCTCTGGGCTTGGGCATTGGAGACATCTCCGTGTTCATAGATGAGTTGCAGAACGTAAACGTCATCATAGGATCCGATGGACAACCACCAGATTTAATATCCCTTTTATAAATGAGTTGTATTCGTGATATTCCAATTACAGTTGGATTCAATAATAGGCCAAAGCCGTTAGAGTGTTTGTCAATGGCCCGGGAAACTCAAAAAATGGTACTTAATACCCCCTCGCTTAACACTCAGCATTATAAGGTATGGCTCAAGGGTAAAGTGGAACAATCCAGAGAAAGGAGTGGCGCGCTTCCTTATAACTTGGTGTAGTAGCTATTGAAAAGGGAGCACTCAGGTTACCCTCGACTACGGTCGGCAATTTTATTTATAGATTTATTGAATGATTTACAAAGATGTTATTTGGTAAATTTTGGAACTCAAAAAAAAAAAATAATAATAAAATAAATAAATAAATAAATAAAATAAAAACATAGCATTTGAAGTGCTTCATGACTTTTTAAAAATTTCATTTTACATCGGAAAATCTTATTTTGAATGAAATAGTAAACAAAATAGTGTCGTGATAATTGTCAGTTTGTCCGAAATGTTGGCAGAGATAAAACACATCACATGAATATTTGGCTTTTATTTTATTGTGTGTGTTAACCGGTTCATTGGCCTAGTGGGTAGAGTGTTCGCCAATGGTCAGAGAGACCTGGGTTCAATACAGGTCGCACCATACCAAAGACTTTTAAAATGGTTCTTTATAGCTCCTTATTTTACACTCAGCAATATAAGGTACGTATCAAGGGTAAAGTGTAGCAATCCTGGGAAAGGAGTAGCGCCCTCCCCTACACTACGGTGTTGTAGCTATTGAAAAGGGAGCCTTCTGGTCGCCCTCGACTACAGTTGCATATATATATATATATATATATAATGTAGAATATCAAATATATATATATATATATAATGTAGAATATCAAATTTACTGAATCAATATTATCTCAAGAAAAGAGGCCTTTTGAAAGAAAATCAAACTACCTCCTAGGTAATAAGGTACAATAATACTCATCCCTTGATTTGCCCAGATTATCAAGGATCACTGGGAAATCCTTAAAAAGCATCTGAACAAAGAGTTATTCCTCAAACCAGGAATTCTTGCATATCGTAGGCCTAATGATCAAAGATATGATAGGATGTAACATAATCTTAAATATCAAGATTATTTAAAACAAATCTACAAAGAAAATAATAAAATTTTGCTCATAATGCGAAATATAGAAATAGATTGTTTTAAACACCTCAACAAGACCAGTTTATACATGATTTGTATTAATAATAAGATCTTTAAAATCCACCTCAAAAGAAAATATAATGCAAAAACACTATTAACCTTTTAGAATACATTCATTGCTCAAAACAATATATAGGGAGATCAGAATAGTATTTCAGTTTTATAAATCTTATAGAAAAAAACAATTGAACAAATTGAACAGCACATGCACTATGATAGAGAAGATGAAAAACAAATACTCAAACATTTCATCAATTCTCGAAATCTAAGATGATATATCGATATTATGTACAGAAACCCTTAACTCAAATGGACTCAACAAATTAAACCACCCAAAAACACTGCAGAGAAACCCTCAACTCAAATGGACTCAACAAATTAAACCACCCAAAAACACTGCAGAGAAACCCTCAACTCAAATGGACTCAACAAATTAAACCACCCAAAAACATTGCGGAGAAACCCTCAATTCAAATGGACTCAACAAACAAAACCACCCAAAAACATTGCAGAGAAACCCTTAACCCAAATGAACTCAACAAACAAAGGGTAAGAGTCACCCAACGAGTGTCCTGGATATGAAAAAATCTGATGGTGAGATTTCAGTAATGCTGGAGCTTTGGGGAATGTGCAGTACTCCTTCATTGCCATCGCTCCCAGTGGTAGTACCTGTTAGGGTCCTATATATAGGTCAAATTGAACTAAACAGTGTCTAGATCATGAGATTCATATAAACACCAGAAGGTTTTATCAGCAATCAGATTAGCAGAGGCCAAAAATTATCCAGAAGAAAATAAAGTACAACAATGGTCCGGAAGACAAGGGTTCAATCCCTGGTGGAGTCTTACCAAAGACTCAGAAAATGGTACCTGATGCCGCCTTGCTTATGTAATATAATGGCCGAGGGATTTCGTTTTATGCCTTTGGGTTTAGTTAGGCTGAGAACCTTTCGGCTTAGGTGCAACATTAACGCAGGTGTTCACGCATGCACGCGGAGCGAACGTGTCACTCAGAGATGTCACAATAGCCCAGATGGGAAACAAGGATACAGAGTGCGGGTGACGTCACGCACCGCAAGCACACAGAGGATTTTGGGGATTTTGAAGAAAGTTAGTTGAGTTGAGTTCTGCCTCGGGAGAAGACGGTTGACTTTCGCTTGCTCTCAGGGGCCTTGGCAGGTGTCGCACGCATGGGAGGCAGATGAAAAAGCCAGAATAGAAAGAATGTGTATCTCTCTCCTTATGTCGAAGAACCTTTAAACTCAAAGGTAATAAAAAATTTCGTACCTGAACTAAGAAGTCGTAAGCGTTTTTCGTGTTTCGAGATTCCTATGTTCTATGTATATATGTCATGAACATTCTATGTACGTTTCGCATATCCGTATATGGCTATGGTACACTTTGCATTCAGCCATATAAGGTAATGATCAAGGGTAAAGTAGACCAATCCAAGAAATGGAGTCACGTCCTCCCCTACATCATGGTGTTGCAGCTACTGAAAAGGGAGCCCTCAGGTAACCCTCGACAAAGGTCACCAACTTTACTTACTTACGGTCCCACCAAGTGACAGGTAACTTTTAAATTTACACGGCAACACCAAACTAAAAAATAATCAAGTGATCTAGTTAATAAAATATTTATTGTTATTCAAAATTTTTTTTTATGTTTTCAACTATTTAGACAGTCACCATCATAATCATTGTTATCATACTGTTGTCCATCATTTGCTGGGATCTCTTGTCATCCTACCAATACAATATAACAGTTCGTTGTTGACAATCTTACAATCAATATATATGTAAAAATTGAAAAAAGTTTTCGACTTGAAAAAAATCCTTTCATCTTTCCTCTAAAATTATCAGATCTAGTCTGCTTTGATCTTTTGTTATATTGCTTCAAAGAATATCTTGTTATCATAGATTAAGTTTTATGGAGGTTCCCGTGGTGTAGTCGTTATCGTCGTAGGAAATGGACACGGCGACACGAGTTCAAATCCTGGACGAGACTGATTGCATTTCACATAGCACTAATACCCTTGGGAAAGGTATGAATCCAATTATTCTCCCTCCAGCTATGGGTAAATAGTAGGACAGACTAGGTTCTTCAGCCTTGGTGAGGCAATTAGTCTAGGAGAAGGAAAACTTAAAAATTGACCTTGTGTCATATCCTGCAAGAGCGGAGGGGTTGGGTATATAGTATCATAGATTAAGTTCGTTTTTATTTATTAGTTCTGCTAGAGGTCAACAAAGGAAAAACTTCCCACATATCCAATTTTTTTTCTTTTTTGCTTTTTGACACACTTCCCATTGTTTCAGCCTTTTTTCAAAAACGTATTTTCTGAAATATTTCATCAGAGAAAAACTCTGAATGATTCCGCTAATTTTTTATTGTCAATTTAATGTGCCCAGATGTTTGTTGGTTTACGCTCTTAAATAAATCCTAATAGGATTCCAAAGCTCCTCATCACCGTCAAAAACAAGACAGTGTGTATGCATTTGAGATCTCTCACTGACATGTACCATGCCCAGTCTGTTTAGAGTGCGACAATATCCCCTTGGCCCCCCACGATATATCAACTTCTTCAAACCATTTCACTTTTTGGCCGGTGATCATCTAGTGGTTCCGATAGGGGTATCGCACATTTCTTCATAGCTACAAGAAATACAATCAAGGGAGTGGGAGAAAAAGAACAAACGAACAATATGCTTAGGTTAATTCAAGTGTAAGAAGGGTGATTCTGTGACACTGCATTCCTTTGTGCATATGTAGACTAACGCTAGCGTGGATTTCTAGCGAAATTTCTACAAAGCTACAAGGAATGCCAACCCATCTTGACCGGTCTTCCCTCACTGCTGCTGGACCCTATCTCATCCGACTGGTCTCTCTGCTGTCCGGTGTCGACTTCATCTGCCACTCTCCGTCGCCCGTCGCCAACTGCCTTCTCTGAGTTCCTTTGTCCAACTCCTACTGGCCTTCTCTGGCCTACTTCCGGTCGCGTCCGAGATCTCGAGTCCCAAACCCTTTGTCTGGTTTCGCGTCAAATCAAAGGGATCGTCTGCTTGGCGGACCACCTACATAGTGTCACAAGAGCATCAAACTGTACCGCTCCCACAACTATAAACGTCACTGCCGCTACCAAATTTGCCTCTTCCGTCTCTCAGCAAGCAGACAGCAGAGACTCCAAATCAGGCTAGCTCAATTGACCCCCATCCAAAATCCCAAGTGGCCCAGTCGGCTGGGGCCGCAGAAAACACCGACTGCACTTCTCTGCAGAGTGGTAAGACTTGCCCAACAAGTGTCCTGGATATGACATTAAACAATCTAATGGTGAGCCTCCAGTAATGCTCCAGCTTTGGGGAATGCGGAGTACCCATTTAATACTATCGCTCCCAGATCTACTTTGGCCCGGAGTAGTAGCACCTGATAGGGTCTTATCTATGGATCAAATAGAATCGTTTGACATTTAAAGTGAATGCAAACAAATGACTTATGCTGAATTTAATTGTTTGAAAGAGAACTGTTTGATCATTTTATCGTGTGTAAACAAATGATGTTTAATTGGATTGTTAGTGATACATAGCAATACTTGAAACAATTTAACTTTGTTGACATGCAAAATTGAATTGTTTGAAATTCCTACCGGGCCAATGGTCAAATGAGTAGAGTGTTCGCCAATGGTCCGGGAAACCGGAGTTCAATCCCAGGTCGAGTCATACAAAAGACTCAAAAAATGGTACTTGATGCCGCCTTGCTTAGCACTCAGCATTATAAGGTAAAGATCAAGGGTAAAGTAGAGCAATCCAGGGAAGGAGTAATACCCTCTCCTACACCTTGGTGTAGTAGCTATTGTAAAGGGAGCCTTCGGGTCACCCTCGACTAAGGTTGCCAACTTTACTTACTTATTTTACGATATTCCTGGTTGGGTCAGTCACTCCTCTCTCTCTCTCTCTTTCTCTCTCTCTCTCTCTCTCCACATGACCATACAAGAATATAGCAGTGATTAACGGAAGTTTTGTTAAATCTCTCCTTTCCACTAGTAACAGGTCCTAATATAGTGCTACGAGGATAGTGAAGTTAGCAAATTATCCGTAACGAGTTTGTGACAAAACGTTGCTTAATATGATCGCAGTGTTCGCCAAGAACCCGGGAGACTTGGGTTCAATCCCAGGTCGAGTCATACCAAAGACTCAAAAAATAGTTCTTGATGCCTCTTCGCTTAACACTCAGGTACGGGTCAAGAGTAAAGTGGAGCAATCCAAGGAAAGGAGTAGCGCCCTGCCCTACATCTTGGTGTTGTAGCTATCGAAAAGGGAGCCTTCGAGTCAACCTCGACTACGGTCGCCAACTTACTTTTTTACTTATTTTTGTGTGAGTATTAGTTGTTTTTTTGGGGGGTGCACAGTATAAATAAGGGTTTTCAGTATCTTTTTAATAATTGTTTACTTGCGTGCCAGTCCTTAATTCTTTTGAGGATAAAACCTGATTATCGTTGTGAAATTTGGGACTGATATTTTTAGTTTAGAGGTTTGAATATCTAAGGTCTTTGTCTTCTTCGGTTACTGGACTGTAAATGAACAGAAATGGGATCGCTGGTAATCAGATACACGAGATTTTAGCGGCAAAATTTGGAAAAGTTATTTATAAGAAAAAAAATCACACACCTGGATCTTTTTCTATTTTCTCCATCTTAATAGGTTAGAATTACACAACCTCCTGGGTAGGTGACGTTCTTCCCTGGATCTGTCTTACCAGCAACGCATCCGACTTCAACCGCTGACCACTTGCTCCTGGCTTTTTGGACTGTGCTAAAGAATAGTGACGAAGAAGGGAGTCGTGGGTCATGTGACCACTGGTAACTTATTACCGTAGAGTAGGGGATCTTTCGATCTTAACATGTCCCTACATCCTTTTCATTAGTTTTCTTTTTGCATGCTTCTTTTATAATTCATTTTACCATAACCCTTTTTATCCTAATTACCGGGTGACACATCTGCTACAATATTAAGCATCATTTTTGTATAATAAAACATTACGCTTATCTGCTATACACTCTACCCTCGAAATAGAAATACAGGGAAAAGAAAAAGAATCAGTTTTTTACATATATTTCTTACAGTAATTTTATATACTTTTAAAACGATGAAATTGTCCATACCGCCAGAGAAAGTTTGTCAAAATTTAGTGTGTAATGTTTGGTTAATTTCTGTACAAACAATGGAAACAAATTAGTTTTAGTATTGTTGCTACTAAACTCAAACTAAAAATAAATTAACGTTGAGCTGAATTGATTTTATGATGTTCCTAGAACTTTAACAATTATAAAGATGACAGATTATCATCTCTAAAATTAACGAAAACAAATGGTAACTGCAAGAGTTATTGACCTTCTTAGTGCACACAGAGAATATTCAAGTATTTTATGCTTAAAAATGAAAAAAAAAAAAAATGTCACGTTTCAGGAAGTCTAAAAGAAGATTCTTCAAAAATATGAGACTTTGATGCCTGACGCTATTATTCGGATAAGCATAAATTTGGAAAAATTTCTAGAAATTCCGACTGAATTTTTTTTTTTCTGTTGTTGAGTCAAAATCGACCCTTAACAAATTCAATGAACGCAAACACGATTCCCTCTTATCAAGACATGCAGCTTTTAGGCAATTTGTACTAGAATTTCAAGAAATTGTTTGGTTGAAAAATCTTCTAAAAAGACATTGAAATAACTTTTTAGAGTCTCATACGAAGATTTTATTATTACATTTTTTTTCCATCTTTTTGTTGAATATATTGGTTAATGCCATGAACAAAAAAAATGGAGGGAAAAAATCTCGTTAAAAAAACTAACAAAAATATTAATTATAGAAAAAAAAATGCTTCATCTAAAAATTTCGAAACAATACACATGTGCTTTACAACATTACATTTGAATATTTCTATTTATTCCTTAAGTTCGCACGGCGTAGAAAGGCCTTTTACTTACAGAAAAAAAGAGTTACCGCCCTTTATGCTTATCTCTGGAAGCAACATGTCGGTTCTTGTAACAAATAAGAATACATTTGTTTGCAACACAATTGGAAGCGTCCCGGCTCAAAAGCCAATGATAATGCACTGTATGAAAGGAAAAAAAAAAGAAATGAAAGAAGAGAAGCACGAAATTTTAATTGAAGAACAGGGGATTGGCTGAAAAGACTGAAATAAAAAGCAACAAAAGAAAAAGAAAATATGGCGGAAGCAGTAAAAAGTAATCAAAAAAATGAGTAATAAATAAAATGATTCATCTCAGACTGTAAAAGTATCTCAAGAGTTTTATTGTTATTATTACAAGAAATGAACAATGTGTCGTAGAAATATTGGAAGGAAGTTGTGGAAAAATGACAAGATTAACACATTATCACGAACTATGGAAAATTCAGCTGTTAAGTAAAAACTAATATCAAAATATGTGTAATAATAAAAATACTTCATCCAATAAACTGAAAATAGGATTACTTCGATAAATCACCGGTTGTACTGCATGTAAAGTTAGAAGAAAATAAATATTAATTGAAAGAAAATGGACAGCAACATTAACAGTTGCCCAGGGTGCCAAATACCGGTTACGTTTTAGGCAGGAAGATTTTTGATACAAGTGAGAAAATGCATTGATTAAACATAATAAAAAGAAAACTTATTTGAATGAAATCAACAATGGCGTAGCAAAGGGGCAGTCAGCTCCAGGCGCAGGTGTAAGAGGGGGCAAATTTTCAGCTAGCCTAGTATATTGACGTCATATACAGTAGCCGAGAGTCCTATGTACCTGGGGGTGTTGTTCATATATTTTGAGACAATCGAACTAATTACAAATTTGAAACAAGAGAAATAGGGAAATTAATTTTCAAAAAAGAGACAATTCTCTTAGGTGGGATCAAGAAAGTGGGTAAGTTTGGTTAAGGTGAGTTCATAAAGAAATATCTGGGTCATGTTTGCTTTTCGTTTTACGATCGAACACCATTCAGGAGTTGGAAGAAGGAACCCAGTGGAGGCAGTTGGCGAAGGGTGACGCAGAGGGGTAGTCGACAACGGACAGCAGAAGAGACCAGTTGGCATGAGGTAGGGTCCAGAAGCAGTGAGGGAGGGCCAGTCAGGATGAGTTGGCATTCCTAGTGGCTTTGTAGAAATTTCGCAAGAAATACACACTAGCGTTTGTCTACGGAGGCACAGGGAATGCAGTGTCACAGAATCACCCTTCTTGCACTTGAGTTAACCCAAACCTCGCTTGTTCTTTGTTCTTTTTCTCCCACTCCCTTGATTGTATTTTTTGTGCCGTAAAGAAATGTGTGATACCCCTATCGGAACCACTAGATGATTCACCGGCCAAGATTAAAATGCTTCGAAGAAGTTGATGTATTCGGGGGCCGAATGGGTATTGTCACACATTGATGAATCTTACATAGCACTAGACTTCCGATGACATACATACGTACAGCAGGGCTCAAGCCAAGACTAGTGCCTGACCTCACACTTCCAAAACTCCCTCTATAAAAAAAGACCTTGTGTCAAGTCCCGTCTGGTAGGAGAGAGAGACAAATATCGCCTTCCATTTTAAGATAAGCGTTGCTAATTTAGCTACCATATTTCTTTCTTTGCCCAGTCGGCTGGAGCTGTAGAATACACCGACTGCTTCTCAACAGAGGGGTGAAACCCCCCCCTCAACGAGTGTCCTGGATATAACACTAAACAATCTGATGGTGAGGGTCCAGTGGTGCTGGAGCTTTGGGGAATGCGGAGCACCCTTCATTGCCATTGCTCCCAGTTCCACTCTGGCCCGGAGTGGTAGCACCTGATAGGGCCCTATCTATGGATTAAATAGAACTAACTGCATACTTATGCTAAACTGAATTGTTTGAATTAGAACTGTTTGACTAAACTGAATAACTTAAATAGAAGTGTTTTTAATAATTAATAGTACTTACATTTAAACAGCGTGCTCATGCTAAACTGAATTGTTTGAAATGGAACTGTTTTTCACATTGAAACTGTACTTAAACTAAATTAAATTGTTAAATATAGAACTGTGTTGACATTTAACTGTCTGTAAACAAAATCTGTACTCATACCAAACTGAATTAGAACTGTTGTGACTCTATGGAGGTGATCTGCCAAGCAGACGATCCCTTTGTTTTGGCGCGAAACCAGGCAAAGGGTTTGGTATCGAGATCTCAACATGACCGGAAGTAGGCAAGGAAACGCCAGTCGGTTGTTGGTCAAAGGAACCCAGAGGAAGGAGTTGGCGACGGGCGACGGAGAGAGGCAGTTGGCAGTCGACACCGGAGCAGAAGAGACCAGTCGGCATGAGATAGGGTCCAGAAGCAGTGAGGGAAGGCCAGTCAAGATGAGTTGGCATTCCTAATAGCTTTGTAGAAATTTCGCTTGAAATACACGCTAGTGTTAGTCTACAGATGCACAAGGAATGCAGAGTGTCACAACTTAACCTTCTTGCGCTTGAGTTAACCCAAGCCCATATTGTTCGTTTGTTCTTTGTTCCTTTTTCTCCCACTCCCTTGATTGTATTTCTTGTAGCCATGAAGAAATGTGTGATAACCCTATCGGAACCACGAGATGATCACCGACCAAGATTGAAATGGTTTAAAGAAATTGATGCATCGGGGGGGGGCGAGGAGGTATGGTCACTCTGTTTTGACAATTAAACTGTGTACTCATACTAAACTGAATTGTTTGAAATAGAGCTATTTGCACAAAATGGATTTGGCGTTAAATAACCTTGAAAAGTTGATATGCCATAAAACCCAACCAATCATATTTCTTTCTTTCTCTCCTTACCCAGTTCAGTTTTTGTGTAGCATTTCAGAACCTCTCCTTTATTCTCACCTATTTCTATATGTTGTTCTTTTTATAAAACTTAAATTTATGATAATATACTTCAAAGAGTGTTAATCCTCAATTAGCTCTGGGCGCCAGGAATCTGGGCAAAGCCTAAAAAAGATGAGATGTAAATTGTAACTACAAATCTTATAATGATAATTTTAATGTATGTATATACTTTCAGCACAAATGTCTTCGTTTCAGCTTTAATAATTTTTAATCGTCGAAATTAGCGCTGATAACTTTGGAGCGCTAATTAGAATCCTTCACTAAATAGAAACATCTGCATTATCATGGACTGCTGTTAAAACAAGAACCCAATGAGCTCATACCCAGTCAGCTGGGGCTGTAGAATACACCGACTGCTGCTCTGCAGATGGGTAAGACACCCCCGCCCAACGAGTGTCCTAGATATGGTGAGGTTCCAGTGATACTGGGGCTTTGGGGAATGCGGAGTGCACCTTCATTGCCATCGCTCCCAGGTCCACTCTGGCCTGAAGTGGTAGCACCTGATAAGGGTCCTATCTATGGGTTAAATAGAACTAAACTGTGCTTTCTTGACTCTACTGTTTTTGCATTTAAAATGCGTACTTATGCTAAACTGAATTGTTTAAAATAGAACTGTTTTGACATTAACTCTGTATTTCCCAGTCGGCTGGGGCTGTGTAATGCACCGACTGCACCTCTGCAGAGGGGAAAAAAACAATGTGTCCTGAATGTGACACAAAACGATCTGATGGTGAGACTCCAGTGATGGTGGAGCTTTGGTGAATGCAGAGCATCCCTTCATCACCATTGCTCCCAGGTTCACTCTGGCTCGGACTGATAGCACCTGATAGGGCCCTATCTGTACTTATACTAAACTGAATTGTTTGAATTAGAACTGTTTGACTAAACTGAATAGCTTGAAATTGAAATGTTTTGACAATTAAACTGTGTACTCATGTTAAACTGAATTGTTTGAAATAAAACAATTTGCATAAAAATGGATTTGGCGTTAAATAACCTACAAAGGTTGATATGCTATAAAACCCAACCAGCCAATGAGCTCACGGATCGTTGTCTGCAGTAAAAATTGTTTTAATTGGACTTAATGGATCTGACTTATTCAAAACAGTCCTCTATCCACTCTTGATACTTCGTTACCAATGCTTTTTCTATTTCTGGAATAAATGTAAAAAAAAAATTATATTTGAATTTCTCAGCATTGTCACTTATCATTCATTTTTGTATTAGTATATATATATATATATATAAAGAGTGGGATAACGTGACTACCAGATCTTCATTCTACGATCGTTAAATAAACAGCGCTAATTACAAATAAAGGCTAAAGCCTCCAGCAATTCTCTTAATCGCATTCCTTATGTCCGAAAGCCTTTTTCTTTCAGCAGCTTCATCGATTCGGTTACGAAGTGCAACGTCTAATAATGGAAATAATAATAATAATAATAATAATAATAATAATAATAGTGAAATATATATGAAGATATGATGTGATTCACTCCCTACCATGGAACAACAAGTATATTCGCACAGAGAGCTGCAATTCAAGTGCTTTCACTGTACTTTTCTTTAAAAGACATTTACCCCTTGGATCCCTGTCGTATACTTTGTATTTTCCCGACAGAGGGAGTAAGACTCCACCCCACGAAATGGATGTCCTAGTATAACAGTAAAATGTATGTGGTGGTGAAGCTCCTGTTCTGGAGCTTAATGGAGTTTGGAGTACCCCTTCATTGCCATTACTTCCGGGTTCACTCTGATTCGGGGTGGTAGTACCTGTTATGGTTGCTTCTTTGCGTCAAACAATGACTATTATCAACATTGAATAAGAATACAAGATATCATAAGTGTGTGTAAATAAATGAGTGTTATTAAATTGGAAGAATTACTTGAAACAAAATAATCACTTGAATTATCATCATCATCATCATGTCGTGCTGCTAGCACGAATATCCCTGACCCTCTCTCGCCACTTATCCCAATCGTTCATCGCCTCTGGCTGGTCTTCAGGGCTACATCCCGTATCCTAACATAGCTGCTGTATGTATGTTTGAGCTGGTCGTCCTGCTTTTGCTTGGCCATATGAGGGGGTCCATAGGAGTACGTCACTTATGAGCTCGTCCTTGCTTCTCCAGAAGTGTCCTGCGTGTCTGGTTCGTCTAACTTGGATAGTTTTCGCGATAGGAGGCAGGTGGCCGTATAGTTGGTGCCTTGTTGGGTGTTGCCGCTAGGACATGTCCAATATTGCTCGCAACATTCTTGTGTAATTGCCGTCTAGCTGCTTCTTCAGCCGTTTAGTTAGCGTCCAAGTAGTGCATCCATATAGTAGTATCGATAATCAGATAAAAAAACATGAAAACATAATTGTTTGTTGATTATTTTTATCATATCAGTAAAGTTGGCCACCATAGTCGAGGGTGACCTGAAGAATCTCTTTATATAACTACTACTGCGAGGTGGAGGGGTGGGTGCTACTCCATTCCCTGGAAAGTAAAGTTGGCCACTATAGTCGAGGGTGACCTAAAGGCACTCTTTATATAACTACTACAGCGAGGTGGAGGGGAGGGCGCTACTCCATTCCCTGGAAAGTAAAGTTGGCCAACATAGTCGAGGGTGACCCGAAGGCTCCCTTTTTGATAGCTAAAACACCGAGGTGGAGGGGAGGGCACTACTCCATTCCTAGGATTGCTTCACTTTACCCTTGATCCTTACCTTATAGTGCTGAGTGCTAAGCGAGGTGGCATCAAGTGCCATTTTTGAGTCTTTGTTAGGACTCGACCTGGGATTGAATCCTTGTCTCTCAGTTTATTGGCGAACACTCTACTCATTAGGCGAATCACATAACTCTGTGCAAACAAATAATGATAAACAAGTGTAATTTAAAAGAAAAATGCCATTGAACATTGAAGCAAGAGATATTATGGGTATATTTGGTGCAAAGAAAGATAGTAGAATCCTCACTCACCAAGGATCAATATTAACATTACAAACTCCCTTACGCATAGAAGAATATTTACCACTTAATATATACAATATTTTTTGAGTAGCGCCCTTCCCTACATCCCGGTGTAGTAGCTATTGAAAAGGGAGCCTTCGGGTCACCCTCGACTAAGGTCGCCAACTTTACTTTTATATACAATATAGATACCAGTATCAAAAGAATACATGGATGTATATGAACAGACAAAAATGAACAGTTTATGGAAAAAGGCTTACAGAGTGTAGACAATATCGCTACATAATTTTTCGATTCCCTGGCAGGGTCAGAGACAACTTCTATACTGTTCAAAGAACAGATGCAAAAAAAAAAAGTCGTGAATAGGTTTCTGTGACAGTCACATGACACTCTACAAATACCTTACCGATTTATGAATTATCTGAGTGATAGTTGTTTTTTTTTAAGTCAAGCATTTACAAATTAATCAAATTTCGGCATTAAATAACCCATAAGGAGTTGATATGTCGTTAAGCAAATAGACCAAATCAAACGGCTTGCAGACGTGGTATTGATCCCATCACGGGACATAGCTAGAAGTTTCGCCACTAATTAGTACTTGCCAAAAGCCTTTTGTCTGATTTGTCGACTGAGACAGAGAACGCGAAACTCTGGTCTTTCACCAACAGACCAAAGAACTACTTGACGAAGCCAAGTCGTGACCATGATTTGTTTCATCTTCCCCTCTCAGCAAGTACATTACAAAACACTTTGATTCTTACTTCCTTTGCATTTCTATGTTCCTTATCTTTCAATAGCAAATACCTATCCTCATACACTACAACACCTCAACCCAAGATTTAAAAAAAAAACTATTCTCATATTCAAATTCAAATCATGTCATCTTTTATAAAAGTATATGTTATTCTAACTTGTCTATCATTATTGTCTGCTTTAACTTATTCATTTCACCAGATTTCTGACCCCTTCACTCCCAAAATCTTCAGAGAGCCAACCGTAAGTGTACAGGGGAAGCATAGAGCGATTATATTCCTTTTTTTTTTCCTTTGATACTTGACCTGCTTCTATTAAATCGCTCGATTTAATGTTTATTCAAACTAAACCTAGTTTGTTGATGGGCCCTTTTAATGAGCCAGACTTCTTCAGTCAGATAATGATCCCTTCTCTGGCGATATATTGACGTTCGGTGGTTTTAATGACTCCTGTCATTTAGAATTGAAAATACTTAATCCTAAAATCCTTTAACGATATTTGCAAATTTTAGTGCAGCACAAAGTGGTATCTAATTTTCTTCTGGTTACTATGGAAATGCTATAAGGACTACCAAAGTAGAGTTTAATGAATTTTCACTTTACCAGGGGGGGGAGGGCAACAAGAAAATAGCATAAAAAAGTTGGTACAAAGCATGGATCAGAAGAATTAGGTTGGTGTAAAGGAAGGTTTTGGCGTAGTGAAATTGTTATTGTTAGCGAGGGGTAAGTTTGTTCGTGTTTAGCGAGGAAGATGGGTGTGTAACGTATGTGTGTGTGTGTGTGTGTACGTTGTGTTGTTTCCTCGCTTAGTGTTGTTAGTCCCCTCGCTAAGTTTTAAGGGTAAATAAAGGTAAGATGATGAAGTAAGATGCCAAAGGTCGAAAGGTGTTTAGGAATAGGTTTTATTTGCAGCATGGAATATTGGGTTTGCTTTTGGTGCTGCAAGACACGTGGAAAGGTTGTGAGTATTGTGACGAAATTGAGTTATGAGAAGTTGAGAAGGTTGAGATGGCAGCGTGTGTCGTCGGACGTGTGAGGGATGGAACTTTAGAGTCACCGTGTAGTTTTGTGCGTCTGGTGTTTTGGGGGAGGAGAGTCTGCGTTGTCTCAATTAAAGTGGCCCAGAGGGGAATTGATAGCTAGGAGTCGAGAGCGGAATAAAAGCATCGCGTTGACATAGCCAATTTTGGGGTGACATAAAGTTGTGCCTGTGCGAGACATGTTGAATGTATCTAATTTATATTCAACTGGGATTCCTTGCAAGGAATCCATAAATTTGATTGGTTCCCTCATGTGTCCATGCTGCTGCTGCTGCTATTTAAGAACCCTCAGTGAGACGTCTGCACTGGGCGGTGTTGTCCAGCTAAAGAGACTGGGTTTGGCAGCTTACCCAATTTGCTGCCCGGCAAAGAAGGTCCGGGATGAATAGGATAGTTCATCCTGATTGGGTGAAATTAAATGTCGAATTAAATTGCGCGCCAAACCAAAATATGAAATTTCCCTTCCACTACATTGGTTTACGCAGACATCGTAACAAACAAACCACCTGACTCAATCTGTTTTTTTTATTAACTTGATAGCAAACAAGATTTCACATATGTTATAATAATTTCAATTCTTAAAAATGTTGATCCAATTGTGATACATAAATTCAAAAAACCCACCTGACCTCACCACTAAGAATAATCAACGAACTTCTGGCTGCTGAAAAAGCGAAAACATTTCCATATATTTTAGAAGTAAATTCCTTTTCACACACACACACACACACACACACGGGCGCCTCGGGTAGCGTAATGGTTAACAAGCTAGACTAGTAAACCTACACGAGTGAGTTCGAGTCGCATTGGGTGCCCCGTTCATATGGCTTTGTGCCACATCTAAGCAAAAAGCTTAGTAAATTACCACACACGCGCACACACACACACATTATTTCGTCTATGAAAATGTTTATTTCTATGAGAAAAAAGATGAAAGTCTCTTCAATACTATTAAACTTAATGTGATATTTAGACATAAATTAAACTTCATCCAAGAAATGAAATTCTTACAAGAACATTTATCCTGTGTTTCTGGAATCTTTGTATAAAAACTTAATTCAATGTTTCCGTCATTGTTATGCATTATGCTTTAATGGCTCTGAAATTTATCAAATTTCTAACCCAAGAGTGATTCTATATTGCATATAAAAAGAAATATTCCTTTTTTTTGCAACTTTGGTGATCCCCCTTTTACGTAGCGGCCGACTCATTTCTCGCTTGCGAAACCTGAGATAGTGATTCATTTTAAACATTCTTCCTATTTTTTGTAGAGCAGTGTAAACACACACGAGGCAAAATCAAACGAAATACTAGTTTATAATTGTGATTTTTCAACAAAGTTATGTAATTAAAAGATTATGTTGCGCCACTCACTATCTTGACGCAAATGCTATAATTATTCCCTCCATTTGGCAAAGTTGATGCCACAAAGCTATCATCTTCCGACTGGGCCTTCATCTTTTCCTATGGTTCTTTACTCAGATTTGATTCTTTCTTGCATTGTTCGTTACTTAATCATAGCAATACACTTGTTTTCAATGTAGAATCGATTGAGCCTAAAACGAAGTAAGAAAAAAATAAAACGACAAAAATAAATGAAAAAACAAAGCAGTCAAATGTTTATAATGGTCAACCATTCATTTTGACTTGTATTTTCTTTCATCTTGATTTTTTAGTAACTTTTTATCGCTACTAACACTGGTCGCCAAAAAAATTTTAAATGAAAGAAAATACGAGTCAAAATTAATGGCTGGCAGTATTTTATCTAACATAACAAAAATGAATGAGATATTTACAATGGTGCTAAGTAAATCAAAGCAGAAAAATATTATTTTCAGAAAGATCCTATCAAAAAACCTTTGTACAAAAGGACTCGGTTAAGAAAACTAAAGAATTGTTTTAGCTATCAAGCAAGCTAAAATAAAAATCTGAGGAACAATCGCTATAAAAATATTTGGTTAAAATTATCTTGCCCGATATTTTATTTGGCTGCAAATCTAAACGCGTATATTTAAAAACGGTAAGACCATTAAATACAAAAAAAAGATCCTTTCTGTTCAAATAAATAGAATGTTTTTGAAATAAAAATAATATGGTATGACCATACATGGTTTGCAAAACATTTCTGATGTGAAATTGTTTAGTTTCGTATAATCTAACAGACAACTAATCTTCGGATGATATGATTCTTCCAGCTAATACAAAATAACTGACTTATTTTTTTTACTCTGTTTTTATTGATCAATTACTAGGTTGTTTTTAATGGCATATCAATTTGTCCATGGTTATTTTGTTCCTAAAAGTACAGGAATCATGTTCATTGGACGGTTATATTTACATTGTTTTGTAGTTGTTTTATAAGAATTTTTATTGTTTTGCCTACAGTTATGATATCAAGTATTCCTATCTAATACAAATAATTTACACACAGTTATATGATATCAAGTATTCTTATCTAATACAAATAATTTGCACACAGTTCTATGATATCAAGTATTCCTATCTAATACAAATAATTTGCACTCAGGTCTATGATATCAAGTATTCTTATCTAATACAAATAATTTGCACACAGTTCTATGATATCAAGTATTCCTATCTAATACAAATAATTTGCACACAGGTCTATGATATCAAGTATTCTTATCTAATACAAATAATTTGCACACAGTTCTATGATATCAAGTATTCTTATCTAATACAAATAATTTGCACACTGTTCTATGATATCAAGTATTCTTATCTAATACATATAATTTGCACACAGTTCTATAATATCAAGTATTCTTATCTATTACAATTAATTTGCACACAGTTCTATGATATCAAGTATTCTTATCTAATACAAATAATTTGCACACTGTTCTCTGATATCAAGTATTCTTATCTAATACATATAATTTGCACACAGTTCTATAATATCAAGTATTCTTATCTAATACAAATAATTTTCACACAGTTCTATGATATCAAGTATTCTTATCTAATACAAATAATTTGCACACAGTTCTATGATATCAAGTATTCTTATCTAATACATATAATTTGCACACAGTTCTATAATATCAAGTATTCTTATCTAATACAAATAATTTGCACACAGTTCTATGATATCAAGTATTCTTATCTAATACAAATAATTTGCACACAGCTCTATGATATCAAGTATTCCTATCTAATACAAATAATTTTCACACAGTTCTATGGTATCAAGTATTCTTATCTAACAGAAATAATTTTCAAAGAGATCTATTTGATCCGTAAACAGGAGTCTATTTGGTGTTGCCAAAACGTCTAAGAGTGGACCGGAAAATATTGGCAATGATGGAAAATTTTACATGCCATACAGCTCCATGACTGGGGCCTACCAATCAGAAGCAGTTTGGTGTTCTACCCAGGACACCTCTTTTGATTTGATGGGGGTTGGGTATTACCCCTCTGTAGGGGATACAGTCAGTGTATTCTATGTTTCACCGTTAAGGTGGTTCTTTTTTATCCGTCTTTTAACTCTTAATACCATTTCAACGTTCTCTTATGTATATCTAGGCATGATTACAATTTTGGTGGTGGTGGTGGTAGTAGTGGTCGTAGTGGAGGTTGTTGTAATTGTTGAGGTTGAGTCTAGATACTCATTAAACTTGTCCGGAATTACTCAAATAATTTAATTAATTAATTAATAATTAATTGCTCAAATAATTTAATTAATAATTTAATTAATAATTGCTCAAATAATTTAATGTTTTTGATTCATATTTGTATCTAATCAATCGATACTGATATTTTATTTTGTCTGACGATTCCAACAAAAAAAATGTAACTATTTTTAGAGTATGTTGTCTCACATTGTCTTTCCTGGAATTTATGCAAACAAAAGGAGGGGTAGACGTAGCTCAAACAATGGAGACACACAACAGAAAATTACAGTTGATGTAAAAGGAAATGTTTGTGAGAAATCTCATTTTATTATGCAAAAAGAGTCAATTTGTAAATTAAACTACTCTTGAACTGGAATTTGGACGTGCTCGTTTAAAATTTTACTTTGCTAATCAGATTTTTTACGCTTTGTCGTTTTTTTCCTGCTCTTTTGACTAAAAAAAAAAAAAAAAAAAGAAAAAAGACGAGCGAAATATGGTAAATAGGTAAAATCCTACAATGCTTCGTGAAGAACACATTGACGTTTCAAACATCTGTTGGTTCCGCTTCGTGAAGAACACATTGACGTTTCAAACATCTGTTGGTTCCGCTTCGTGAAGAACACATTGACGTTTCAAACATCTGTTGGTTCCTCTTCGTGAAGAACACATTGACGTTTCAAACATCTGTTGGTTGCGCTTCGTGAAGAACACATTAACGTTTCAAACATCTGTTGGTTCCGCTTCGTGAAGAACACATTGACGTTTGTAGTTGTTGGTTCCGCTTCGTTTGCAAGATGAAGATAATGTGACATCACTTGTCGAAATGGTAAAAGAGAACAAGTAGTCAGAATATTTGGCTATTTGTATCGCTAATTTGTTGACGTAGTTTTAGGCATACAAGATTCTTGGTCGCAAATTTAGCAACGAAATTCTTATTCAATTTTTTTTTCTTAATCGACACGTGTGTGCTTTTATTGTCAGAGTATATCTTCCGTATTTCACGGGAGTTACTTTCGGGTTTAGTTTCCACAAATTCAACACAAATTTTAACAGTATATAAACAAATGGAGTGTGAAAACAACGAACATTAAAAAACAAGCAATTTAATAACCATAACAAACAGTATAAAAATAATTAAAAATACAATGTTCATTTTATGAGTGTGTGTGTATGTAGAAAATATCACTATGGCCAGTTGAATAAAAATATTTGTTCGTCCGTGTGTGTGTTTGTGTGTGTGTGCATGTTAGTAAAGTCTATTGAATCAATGTGTCCATTGCTGGTCGAAGTAAAGGGGATAAAAATTGACTTTACTTACATATATGTGTATGTCTGCGTGTATATAAGTGATGGACCTTTTTTTTTCTTTTCTTAAGTCCACACGTGCGTTTATGACTTTGCCGACCACGTGTCGCATTCTGGTAGTCGGCAAAAGAAGGTCGCATGCTTTTTCGCTTTGAGTCTTGTGGCGTGGCCTTCTGTTGTCCGTCCCGGCCTCTCGTAGTGGAATGCCTCTCGGTAGTGGAATGCTCTAGTTAATTAAATTCTTCGTTATTTATACTTTTTGGTGTTTTTAAAGCGGATCAAAAATAGGATTTTGTTAGGTTTTATTGTAGGTCCTAAAATTCAAGCGCGCTGACTTTTCTCGACCAATCAGATTCTTACATTTACTTATTTATATTAGAGCCTAAATTTAATTAGTTTCTGAGCCGGATTTTCTAGAATGATCTTATTCTATGTTTTAGCCAATTGGTTGAAAAATATAAAAATGTAACTTCAATGTTAATGCGATTTTCATCAGAAATTTCAAGAATGTTCTGTGATTTTGGAGTTGGTTATTTTAAGGCTAAAAAAATGTGTATTCCATATGCTAAATACAGTCGCTAAAATTGGCAAATTATTTGGAACTCTTCTTTTTAATTTACTCACTGGTTTGTGCTAATTTAATTTTGTACCAGCGTTTTGTCCATGAGTTGAATGAGTTTGTTATATGAAAAATATGGGTTATCCCCACTGACATTGTTTACCCGGTGACATCGAAAAAGGAGACGGGGCGTGAGTCCTCAGAAATAGCTAGGGCAACAAGCACGTAGTTGTAAGAAACGAATTCATTCCTTCGTAGACCAGAAAAAAGGGCAGACGAGATGAAGGCAGCTAAGCAGCCGAGCTGCAGGGCTAAACACAGCTCTCATTGAACAGCAACATAGCAGACATTTCCCAGTCGATTGGTGGAAGAAGGTCGCTGTTGAATACACCGACTACAGAAGGGTAAGACTCCTCCCCAACGAGTGTCCTGGATATGAGACTAAACAATCTGATGGTGAGGTTCCAGTAATGCAGAGAGTGGTAGTACCTGATAGGGTCCTATCTATGGGTAAAATAGAACTAAACTGTGTTCTTATGCTAAACTGAATTGATTAAAATAGAATAGTTTTGGCATTTAAACTGTGGAATTATGCTGAACTGAATTGTTTGAAATAGAACTGTTTGCCTAAACTGAATAACTTGAATAGAAATATTTTTGATAATTAAACTGTGAACATATGCCAAACTGAATTGTTTGAAATATAACTGTTTATTTGTATAAAAAATGGATTTGGTATTAAATAACCCACAAAGGTTGATATGTCATAAAACCCAAACAAACATAGCAGACAATACAGCTGCCTAAACACACGGAATCATAAGGAACGTCGAAGTTAAAACGAAACTTACGAAGAAGAAATCGGAACACCAACTAATCTTCTCTTAAGAAAAGTGCTTAATGAGATAATTTGAACCTGTTACCCCCGAAAGAATGCGTCTAAGCAATTTTCATACGCGCGATACATAAACGTTTTTTGAAACTTCTATTTGTTTTTCCTTTCTTACGACTCAAACGGACAGTTGATAAATTTTCCCGTAATAAAAATACAGGAATTCCTGCAGTCATCAAAAAAGTATGGATAAGAAAACTTTCCGCGAATTGTTCACTTTTTATTATAGTAAAAACCAATTGACAGAGAGAACAACATTTCAGTTTAACTGGTCTTTCATTTTCCCTTTTTAGATTCCAATAATCTACTCAAATTGTGAAATGCTTTTTTTTCTTTATTTTTCTTTATTTTTTTTTTTTTTTGCAAAGTCACTTAATTACCCTTTCAACTTCTATGATGTCTTAACTCAAAACGGTCCTCTTAGTAGACTGGTTTCTTTTGACTAAGTTATTTTACGAAGGTAGAGTGTGTAGCAAAAAAAGTAACATGAGTTTATAGGATACACATTTCTTCAGTTTTAGATAAATCAACACAGAATAGTCGACCTAGCCCTTATAAGAAAAACCTTCTATATATACCATAGTCATGATATGAACATGCGAAATGGACATATAATGTTCATATATATATATATATATAGAACATAGGAATCTCGAAACACGAAAAACACTTACGACTTCTTAGTTCAGGTACGAAACATTTTATTACCTTTGAGTTTAAAGGTTCTTCGACATAAGGAGAGATACACATCCTTTCTATTCTGGCTTTTCCATCTGCCCACCCCCAACACGTGTGGCACCCGCCACAAAGGCCACTGGCCTGACTTCGGCGAGCAAGCGAAAGCCAACCGTCTTCTCCTGAGGCAGAACTCAACTCAACTAACTGACTTTTTCAAACCTCCCAAAATCCTCCGCGCGCTTCCGGTGCGTGACGTCATTCGCACTCCCTAGCTCCGTTTCCCATCTCGGGCTATTGTGACATCTCTGAGGGACACGTCCGCTCCGCCCGAGCACGTGCGTGCGTGCGTGAATACCTGCGTTAATGTTGCACCTAAGTAACCCATGCACTGAGCCGAAAGGTTCTCAGCCTAACTAAACCCAAAGCCATTAAGCGAAATCCCTCGGCCATTATATTACATATAGTGCAAATATGAAGAAACAATTCCAAAACACTGAAATAAATAATGTGATATCATTTCTAAAAACAGAGAACTTATACACAAAAATCTTAAGAAATTTACCATAAGACCAAATTACTTCTTTAAACCCTTTCTTTATTAGATATATTCTAACAAACTGATCCCTACCCCAACTTGTTTCACTGTTGTTGTTGTTTTAAGATCATGATTCCCAACAAATAAACTCCTAATAAAAACAAAACAAATAAGCAACTAATTATCTACAGTTTATCATTAATTGCTAAGACCTCTCCTTTGAATTTCTTTTCAGATTTATTTTCTTTAACATGATTCGGCATTAAATGACCGATGAGGTTGATATGTCGTAAAACAAAACAAACAAACAAATAAACAAACATCAATTCAGAACACATAGACAGGAATATTCCAGAAAAAAGGATCAAAATCTCACTTACATAGAATTTATACTCTTATATTTTTAAACCAATCAGCGAAGGACACATAGAATAGAATATTCTAAAAAAATGCGGATCAAAAACTAACTTATAGAAAAATCTGTAACAGAAACAAAAATTGTTAGGTTCTAAAATAAGTAATTTCTGTGAATCTGATAGGTTAAGACAGGTCACGGGCTGCGTTGTCACCTACGTCCGCGCAGGTGAACTTTATTTGACCTATAAAAAACTTAGAATGTTTTACTTTGATTCACTTTTATTTTACCAAAAGTATAAATAGCGAAGTCTTTTAGTTCAAAGAGAGAGACCGAGGGATCGGCAGACAGGCACATCGGCACGATAGATTGACACCAGATGACCCGCTAATATACACTACAGTTAGGAGAGTGACCGAAAACTCATATATACAGAGACAAATGCATATACATATTCATAGGTTTGTACTTACATACAAATGTATCTTCTTTTTATTCGGACATACTCACACATATACACGCATTCAATTTGACTGATAACATTCATGTTTTACACACACACACACACATATGAACACCTTCTGTATAATCATTGCCATTGTCGAGTTGATAATAAATAAAATTGTTTATTTTTTATGATCTTGTTTTTTGACAAATTTCTCGTGTCTACGTTGCTTGTGCAATTTGTGTTGTACTATTGTGGAACTAACACCCGAAGTTTTGCTTTTCGTGGAACCTCGTGAAATTCTATTCCTTTAAAAGTTATTGTAACAAAAATATAGTTTAATATTATAACATTTGAGTTTTCCAGGCGAAAAATTAATGCTGAAATGAAATATAAATAAAGTACGTAAACAATAAACAAAATAACAGCAGTATTTACTGAACTGATGTTGGCTATTACATATTTATACATATTTTAGTAATAATCAATAATTTACAAAATATTTTTTCGTCCATGTATTAATTTCATATAAGTACAGTGTCCATAAATATTCTTAGTATCTTTTTTAATTGCTTTGTAGCAGAAAGAACTTTGCATTTTTGTTTGGCGCGTAAATTAATTTTGTAATATAATGGCCGAGAGATTTCGTTTTATGCCTTTGGGTTGAGTTTGGCTGAGAACCTTTCTGCTCAGTGCATGGGTTACTTAGGTGCAACATTAACGCAGGTGTTCACGCGGGTGCGCGGAGCGAACGTGTCACTCAGGGATGTCACAATAGCTCGAGATGGGAAGCGGGGCTAGCAAGTGCGAATGACGTCACGCACCGGAAGCGCGTAGAGGAATTTGGGAATTTAAAGAAAGTTAGTTGAGTTGAGAACTGGACACCGAACGAGAAGGGTTGACTTTCGCTTGCTCGTGGAGGCCTTAGGCAGGTGTTGCACGAGATGGGGGGGGCAGATGTAAAAGACAGAATAGACAGAATGTTATCTCTCTCCTTATGTCGAAGAACCTTTAAACTCAAAGGTAATAAAAAGTTTCGTACCTGAACTGAGAAGTCGTTACGTGTTTTTCGAATTTCGAGATTCCTATGTTCTATCTTTATGGACATTCGATGTACGTTTCACACATAGCCATATCATGGCTATGGTATAATTTCACTGTTACGGTTGTCGCATATTTTCACCCAATGAGGATGATTTATCCTATTCAGCCCGGACCATTTTTCTCCGGGCAACATAAAAATGGTGAAAGCCTGCCAAACTATCTCAGAACCTTTCGAGAAGGACGGACGTACTTTCTGTCCGCTCCCTTCATAGCAGCAGAATCACAACACCATGAGGAAAGCCGTCTAATTTGTGGACCTTCTGAGTCTACCCTCTTAGACCAAGGGTTCCCAGTTGAACATAAATTAGATGCATTTAATCCGCCACTTACAGGAACACTTTTATGTCACCTCTAACTTTTGCTATGTCTACAGCGACACGTAATTTCGCTCAAACATTCAGCTATTTCATTCCAGAACAACCTTTTTTTGGAGACCTTCATGCTTCTCTCCTTCAGCAATCAGCAACCATTTATGGCTGACTACATCATTCCTGTCCTTAAACAGCAAACACTACTTTTGCTACGTCTACCGCGAAGCGTACATCGCTCAGACAACCAGCCACTTCAATTCTGCTACTCTATTTTGGAGACCTTACTCATCACTCCAAAATCTACAGGGCTACCAATTACTGGCAACACGCCAAATGCCTGCTCAACCCTTTTATACCTGTTTTCCTCCTTACTGCGACGACCAGCACAAAGACTAACTCTCAACTCAAGCCTTTATTAAACTTCCAAAATTGAAAACCTTACGGCATCTTCGTTCTTCTCTTTTATTTTCCTTCTAATATAACGTGGAGGTAACATAACCTCTTTCCGTTATAGCTTTATTGTTTGCGGATCCTGATTTCCTTTAAGGAATAGCAGAACTGTTCGACAATTGTGATATTATCAGTGAACATACGGACACACAGCAGATAATATTGTTTTTGAGTGCGCGAGTATCCGCTTTCTGTTCTGTTTCAACATGGGATTTTCGGGTGAACAGACAAACAAATTCAGTGATAACAGCTTATATATATATATATATATATATATGCAAATTTCATTAAACATAATAGACATTTTATGCCTACATATTCTCTTTTGGATCCGTTCGAATTCCCGTATTACTTTTATCGTATTCGGGGGGAATTGATTTAGGTATTGTCCATAGTTGTATGTATCCCTAGTACTTTCTGCCCGACTTTGGGCCATCATCAGGAGAGAATCTGTTACAAAAGTGATGTAACTTTTGTTTTAGCAAATTACTACTGTGTAAGGACGTCTTTGCTGTTGGAGATTATGGCGCTTGCTTTTAAATGTAATTCTGTAAATAGTGCCAGTAGCTAAAGACATTTAAGTACGTTAGCACTGGTTTGAAAATTAATTCTATTAAGTGCTGGTTGCAGGTTTCTAATATATAGTGCTTCGAGAATCTGAAGTTTTTGTTTATTATTTTGATGTTCGAGTATTGTTGTGTTGTCGGTGAGAATTTTTCGTAGTTGTGTTGTTGGGCATGAATGTTTTTTAAATGCTGAGCTATTGAACTTGAGTCAGAAAGGTGCATTGTAAGTCTCCTCGACAGGGTAGTTGAGGTTAAACCAACATATATATTATTATTATCAGAGATACAATCTCCTAGGGGACATTTAAATTTATATATAACGTTGGTTTTTTGCAACACCCCAATCGAGGGAGAGGAGTTATTTCTAATGACCAAATTCGAGGTTTTAAACTTATTATAATATATAATAAGTTTTATTTTTTTGTTAGGATCAGTGGGGAGTATGTTTTTGTGAATCAATGTTTTCATTATTTTTTCATCGGATTTATAATTGTAGTGCATTTGGTTACGATAAAAAAAGTTTGATATATGTTTGTTGACTGGATGGAGTAGTACACTGTTTATTTTGTTGGTTAACATTTTTGATCATACGTTTAATTTGTTCATCAACAATATAGTTAGGAAACCCATTATCGATGAGAGCCTGTTTTATGTTTTTTACCTCTTTATAAAATATTGTTTTGGAGGAGGAGATTAGTTTGGCACGGGATATTACATTACGAATAATTGCTTTTTTATATCTGAAGGGGCATTCACTTTTAAAGTTGAGGGTACAGGAGTTATTACTAGAGGGTTTTTTGTAGGTGGAGGTAGTGAAGTTATTATTGTTGTTAGTATCAATGAGAACATCTAAAAAGTAAATTTTATTGTTTTTGTTTAGTTCATGAGTAAAGTTAAGAACTGAATTGTTTTGGAAGGTATCTTGTAGTATGTTGATTTCGTTAATATTATTAGTAAGAATAAGAATATCATCAACATATCTTAGGTATATTGGAGGTTTTTTTATGCTATTGAAAATTCTATTTTCGAGATCTGACATGTAGAAATCACTGAAAATGGGGCCCAGGACAGACCCCATAGAGACACCATCTGTCTGAACGTAAATATGTTCAAGATGATCATAAAATGGAACTTCAGTCGTGCATGTTAGGAGTAGTTTTCGAAGTATATTCGGGTTGATTTTAAGAGGAGGGAGAGATGGGTTATTATAAATATTATTTATAATAATATCAATTGTTTCATTAACAGGTACGTTAGTAAATACATTTTCTACATCGAATGAGGCTAATATACCATTACTGGGTTTAATTGTATGAAGAACTTGAATTAAATTCATGTGTAGATTTTATGTTGTATTTGCTAGGTAAGTATGGTGAAATAAGCTGTTTTATTGTTTTTGCGAGTTGATAAATTGGTGTACCTACACCAATTTACCAATTTGTGATATAATAGGGCGTATATATATATATATATATATATACCTGTTTTATCCCCAGATAAATTAAAAGAGAGAAAATTATTAGTTATACTTCTAAGAGTCTGTAATCAGTCATTTCAGGTCGTTGTTGTCGTTCTTTAAATGCAGAATTGATAATTTTGTTCAGCAATTGGAAAAGGTAAATGTATCAAATCTACTCTTTTGGACGGAGGATAGCTGGTCGCAAAACCACAAGACTTTCATGGCAAAATAGGGTAAAGTTATTTTTTTAAATGAATATATACTTAGATCTTTTTCTAACAAACAGTAGTTTTATTTTCAGAGGTGATGAAACATATCGACTTAGAGACTCTACCAGTCTATATTTAATTCTTGGTACTGATTGTTGATCCAAAGTTTTTCACAACCGGACTGTCCCCCACCATCACGTCGTCAGTTCATTTTATTTCCACTTGCGACCATTTCAGCCATTGGTCATTTACCTCACACCTCAGTCGAATACCACAAGGTACATAAGTAAGTTAGCGGACCGGAACGCCCCTTTTCAATAGCTACAATATCCTTGGATTGTTCCAATTACCCTTGGTCCATAGCTTTTCATGCAGTGTGTAAAACATCAAGTACCATTTTTTGAACCTTTCGTAGGACTCCTGGGCCATTGGCGAACTATTTATTTCCAGAGTTGATATAACAGTATATAAGATTTTTTTCGGAAATCGTTTAATATTAACGGAAAAAGGATCTTCCAAGAACACTGATTCCTATGTCTCCGGTTTACCCCTCTTGGCACCTCACCCATGTATCCTAGTGTCTCTTGCACTTTTCAATGAACTCTCTTGTTTTCATTTAGTTATCCAGAATAACAATCTATTCTAACTTGGAATAGAATATTTAGATAACATTGATATAACATTTGATTTTTGACGTTACCAAAAGCTGTAATTGTTCTTTTTATTTTTTAATGGATCTCTCATCTCATATCTGAAACCGCAGCATTACTTTTCAAACAATGACCTTGTCCTTTTTTGGTATTTCTATTCTTAGTGCTGAGGAATATATTTCAATCGAGTTCTTGTTGTATTTATAATGAAATACCAACTCTGAACCCAATGGACTTGGACACATTACAGATACATTTATAAATACAAGAAAACTTAACCTTTTATATACATAATATATATATAGATAGATATTTCTTTAAGAAAAAGTAAAACCGGTCATATTAGGATTAAACATTTATTTCCATCCTGTTATGGGTATTAGTATGAATCAATAACACCAAAAATAACAGGACTTCTTCAGATCTGATGGATAGAATAATTCAGAATAGACACAAGAAGGAAGAGTGGGACGGGGTAGAAGAGGGGTGAAGAGTTTCCTCCCCATTTTGCCCATTTCCGGTTTTTAGGCTTTATTACCAGTTGGAATTATAGTAAATTAATTTTTTTTAAATTTCTAAATTCTAAATACATTTCAACTTAAAACTCCTGATTTAATAATAATTTAGGGAAGTACAACATTCCTTAATAACCTTACGTAAGGACACAGTAATACTTATCTTAAATTAAATTCAAAATTCAAAATCAAAATTTTAAATTCAAAATTTATATTCGTGCCTATTGATTCAGTTACCCTTTCATTGAAAAGTATGTACACATCACATGGCATCTTCTCATCTTTCTGTTTTATTCTATTTTATTCTTTTCACCTCAATCTCAAATTAATCCGATGTTTTGGTTAATTAAACATTATCTATGATAAGCTCTTTACCAGGAAAATTTGAATGTACATAGTTGAATGGATTTTTTGGCCAGGCGGAATTATTCCCGACACCGGTTTAACTGGACCGAATAATACACACCCACACACACACACACACACACACACATATATATATATATATATATATATATATATCATCATATCGTGCCGCCAGCACAGATATCCCTGACCCTCTCTCGCCACTTCTCCCTATCATTCATCGCCTCCGGCAGGTCTTCAGGGTTACATCCTGTGTCCTCACATAGGTGCTGTATGTAAGTTCGTGCTGGTCGTCCTGCTTTTGCACATCCATATGTGGGGGTCCACAGGAGTACATCGCTTATGAGCTCGTCCTTGCTTCTCCAGCAGTGTTGGTTACATATATTATCCATGAACTAGCAGTATGTAAAAGGGGTAACAAAAATAGGAAAAGGCTTACTTGATGAGAAAAATTAAAATAGCCACGTGGCTTTACTATTCCCTGTAGGATCCAAGTCATATCTATTGGTATCATATTTACCAACCCCTCCGCTCGGGCAGGATATGACACAAGATCAATTTTTAAGTGGAGTTTAACAGGTTTGAGTTCAGAGTTTTCCTTTTCCTAGACTTGTTGCTTCACCAAAGCTGAAGAACCTAGTCTGCCCTACTATTTACCCATAGCTAGAGGGAGAATATTTGGATTCATACCTTTCCCAAGGGTATTAGTGCTATGTGAAATGCAATCAGTCTCGTCCAGGATTTGAACTCGTACCGTCGTGTTCATTTCCTACGACGATAACCATTACACCACGGGCACCTTTTTATTGGTATTCAATTGATTTCCGTACAAAAAGTGTTCATTTTTCAACCACGCCTTTTTGCACAAAAAGTGTTAATTTTTGTGTCCTCGTGGTGTAATGGTTAAAGCGATGGACTCTGGAATCGTAGTAAGCGAGTTCTAACTCCAGCTCCGCTATTACGTTCACTTTCGGACAAATAGCATTTTTTTTTTCATGAAATTAACCCCACTTTTTCTCTTTTTAATATACCACGGAAGAAGACTATAAAATCACCCTGTCGCACTGACAGCACATCCCCTCTCTCTCTCTCTCTCTCTCTCTCTCTCTCTACATCCGTCCTTATCATTCATCGCTCCCAGCAGGTCATCCAAACTTCATCCAGTGTCTGCACAGAGCTGATATAAATAAATTCTTGCTGGTCGGCCCCACTGGTGTGTCCATGTGTAGGAGTCCATAGAAGAACGTCACTTATGAGTTCGTCTTTGCTTCTCCAGCAGTGTCCCACGTGTCTTGTTTATCTTACCTGCATATTTCTTTAGATAGGGGGTTAGTGGCCATACAGCTACTGTTTTGTAGGATGTTGCATACACCTCACAAAACTGCAACTGTATGGCCAGGGTTTGTTCAAAATAGTACATAGAATTTCTATATCGTTCCTAGATAGCGTTTTCTCGATGCGTTTTGTTAGCGTCCATGTGGTGCATACATACAGTAGTCTTGACACGGCCTCAGCTTGGAAAAAATCTATCAAAAAATCAGCCAAAATATTCTGGTACAGGTGTAAACTAACAGGTATCTAGGCTCCTGCCTCCACCCACAAAAGAAAAGGATTTCAGACTTAGTCACAAATGCTTGAGACGGTAACTATAATAAATTTAGCACAAGACTCCCGGAAGATGTTGGCTCCTGAAAGAGAGAGAGGGAGACCTACTAATTTTTATTGACAAATAACAATGGCGTTACCTGTATTTTAGTTTTTCTTACACAATAGCAAGACTAGTACTTCCGTTTTCTTAAAATTCAAGAAGCAAATTGTAAGAGACCTTTCAACCAATCACACCCTACAATCCATTCCATACAGCCGTACAAAATCTTAACCTGACATCTATTTTAAAGAAACGTATACAAAAATCTACTGATTTACTCTGCTATAGAGTGTCCATATTTATCCAACCCCTCCGCTCGGACAGGATATAACACAAGGTCAATTTTTAAGCGAAGTTTAACGGGTTCGAATTCAGAGTTTTCCTTCTCCTAAGCTAGTTGCCTCATCAAGGCTGAAGAAATCAGTCTGTCCTACTATTTACTCATAACTGGGGGAGAATATTTGGATTCATACCTTTCCCAAGAGTATTAGTCCTATGTGAAATGCAATCAGTCTCGTCTAGGATTTGAACTCGGGTTGCCGTGTCCATTTCCTACGATGATAACCATTACACTACGGGCACCTACATTAAAACTCTGTTATAGAATATCATTACCGATTCGATATATATGACAAGAACAGAGAGAATTTGTGCTATAAAAACATTTTTAACAATAACGCATTGATTCATTTAAGACCGCTTCAAAACCGAGTCTATTGCAACTTAAGCCTCTTGGTGCTTTGGGTCCTTTGACACTGCTCGATTGCCCGTCTGCTCAGTCCGAACCTATTGTGATAGCAACAAAGGAAACATAAATAATGGTGTCCATTGTCATGAGGACTCAAATGTGTCTTTCAGTGGGTACATTATATCCAAAAAATATCCGTCACTAATGTGTCCTTGAAGAACCGGATTCACTTGGGTCTAAGACTTTTGTTTAAGGCTCCAATCGAAATCAAATTTAGCTGAAGTTTCAAAAGTGCATCAAAATTTGGCTTCAATCATTCTAATCTACTACAAATAATTTTCAAATAGATCTATTCGACCGATCAGAGTGGATTTGGGAGTAATAACAAAGAAGTAGTGATTCCCCAGCCCACAAAAATGGAACTTTCACACCGGATGCAGTTATGACTCATATTCGAAAACACTCTTTTTGGTAAGAGAGGGCTTGACCAATCTTCAGGAATACAGTTTACATCCCATTAACAAGATGTAGGCGTTTTTTGTTTTTGTTTTTTTGTTGGGGGAAGTCTTCACTAAACACATCAGATGAGCTTGATGTATAGATCGATTTTAACGGCACTCTAACCCGTTTATGGTTGTTTTATGCATAGAGGTTAGGGAATTGCTTTCACTGTACGTTCATGAATATATTTTTTGTATATTCGGACGATTGTCTTCATCTTCATAGTAATACTTACAGCGTTTCGGCCGATATGTCCTTCGGCCTTCTTTAGATGTTTTGTGTTGAACTCGGGAGGCAACACAGAAGCTAAAACTGAACCCTTTATTTAATCCACCCGGGTAGATTGTTCTAATTCCGTTAACCATAACCGGGTACAAATGTTGAGCTATAGTAAGTCTTCCTCGTTATTTTTACCTGTAGTCAGGATTGAACCTGCAACCTTCAGATGATTTCACACAGAAACACTTTTCAATTAAACCCCTTGTTGTATAGTCACAACCAACTATACATAGACATAGGCATGCAGAAACATATTCAACACAATAAAGACGAGCAGACACAGTTCTTTAGAAAAATATACCTCTCACTTTATTTGAAAGGGTTCGAAAGGGTTACGAAAGGTTTCACTGTGTGAGAGGTGAGTTGGAGACGGAACAGAACTGCAACACATTGACCCCCAATTAAGCTGCAACAATTGACCCCATTAAGCTGGGGTGCTTAATCGGGGGCCTGGGGGCCCAGCCTCTCTGGGACATGGTCCTCATTCCAGCATCTTCTCTCCAACTAACTCGAACTTCCTGTGCACCGAGTTATATTATTGTTTTATGCCAACTCAATTCAACCTGTCGACAGTCAAGGTTATCCCCTTGATATCTTCGACCGGATGCAACTGTTATTTACACTGGTGCATTTCCTATTTTGACAGCTTGGCCGGGGCGGAGGTCAATATGCAACACCCTCACCCACTGCGCCATACTTCCTGCTGTGAAGTTGTTTCTTAAGAATCTTGTGCACACAGTTACGACATCAAGAATTCCTATCTAATACGAATAATTTACATAAAATCATATGGTATCAAGTATTCCTTTCAAGTACAAACAATTTTTAAACAGATCTATTTGACCTCCTAAATAACGCTCTAACAAGTACTATCCCTCCGGGTCAGAGAAGACCCGAGAGAAATGACAATGAAGGGGCACTCTACATTCCCTGTAGCTCCACAAGTGGAGCTTCACCAGCTGATGCAGTTTTTATATCATACCCATGACACCCCACTTTTGTAGGGGGTCTTTCTGCTCTGGAAGGAGTACAGTCAGCATATTCTGAGCCCCACCGACAAGTCATAGATGATCTTATGCGCCCGACAAGGCAGTTTAATGCTTATTATAATCAATGATTTCATTTAACATGTAAATGAACAGAGACATCTCTGTCTCTCTTACACACATATAAATGGATCATGCATTTCTGTATAAAGTATACACAAGAATTAAATAAATATTCAGAGAATATTTGATTAAAACATAAAATCTGAAAGTAAATAAAGGGTCTTCTTTGTCTCCGATCTAAAAATCTACTTGCCTTCGTTTGACTGATCCCGTATAAACGTACTATAGAATTTTACAGAATATTTTTCTATTAACCGTTTTAATTTGTTCTCTTCTTTCTATCAGTATTTAAAATGTCGTGTGTTTTCTATTATTTCACAGTAAAATGAGAGTACACTTGCAAGTATTTCATTGAGGCCTGCAACTTTTTTGTTTTTAATTCTTTTCAGTAATGCATCAAGTTCTTGCTTCGTAGTTTTATGTCTAGTTGACTATTTATAGTTTTTGGTAGGTTTATCAGTGATTTCAGGAGGGTTTTCAAATAGATTCTTGAAATGTTCTTTTCACTTCTGAAGTCTTTCTTCATTGCTGGCAACTTTAGTTTTGCTATTAAGGTATTTTTCCTATTTCCTATTTTTCCTTGTTTTGCTATTAAGGTATTTTTCTTCATTTTTATGGGCTATGATAATCGCAATTGTTAATCTTCTATCGAATTTCTGACTTTATTGATTTGGTCTTGAATGTATTCTAGTTGTTATTTTTACTGTATGTTACTCCTCTTTGGACTTTCTGTTTTTGTGTATTGGTGTTTGTTAAGTTTCTGTTATTAAGTAAGGATTCTTTTTTTTTTTTTTTTCATGTTATTTCATTTTCCTCTCTGCTACTGACTTCCAGGCAACTTTACATTTAGCTCTTGATTTGGTTGGTCTGCACTCAGCTGCTGCTTCTATATGGGCTGTAACAAAGTGAAACGTTATCTATTTCTTATTTCTGCATTCATATAAAAAGCACAATTAAGAAGAATTAGTATGGAGTGATGAGAACTCCTCTATTTTGATATTCACAAGACCAGTATTTATTTCTTTAAATTTAATAATGACAAATGACATAAATTTAATAATAACAAATGACAATACTTCATCTAAAAATGAATAAAAACACTTTTCAAGATGGTCAGACTCAAATAATAATGTAAATGTAATGAATCAACAAAAAAATATCAATAAAAAAAAAAAATTCAGTTCAAAAACAAAAACAAAAACAAAACAAAAAGCATTAAACATTTTTTTAAATCACAATGAAAAAATGTCACAAAAATAATCACAATGAAAAAAATGTCACAAAAATAATCACAAGGAAAAAATGTCACAAAAATAATCGCAAGGAAAAAAATGTCACAAAAATAATCACAATGAAAAAAATGTCACAAAAATAATCACAAGAAAAAAAAATGCAAATTTTTAAACCTGAAATGATTTAAATGAAATAAACATGAAGTTCCAAGCCGAAATATTTTCATCATTCTACACATTTTTTTATTATCATCCTTATGTTTATTGTTTTTAATTCTAATATGTCCCCTTCAGTCACCATTAAATTTATGCAACATCCAGTGGTCATTACAGTTTGCTTCTAACATTCTCAAATCAATAAAAAAAACTTAAAAAGAACCTTGTCTGAGGTTTAAAAAAAAAATTTAAGAAAAGGACTTCCTGCTTTGCAATCCGTTTCAAGCAGCTTCTTTGAGCACTACTTCTCCTTCAGCATTATGGGAAAAGAACTTAGTGAAATCCTTTTATTCACATACACTGGTTGTATTTTTATCAATTATTTTTATTAATCCTTTTTAAAGGTATCAAAGGAAATAGAAGAAGCAAAGTAAATGTGGTACAAGTTGTTGCTCAAAACATGAGGTGAATACTGTGTATTACCAGAAATTAACCGAAAACCCCATAAACACAACATTTGATGAAGGATTATAGTCTCAATAGTAATTGATCAACCCAATTCAATATATAACTTTTCTGATTATATAACACACATATACAAACACACACTTATAATAACAATTATACATGTTGCTGTAAACAAGGCAACACATGATGACTTAGGGGTTAGGCATGGTTTTTGTACCAAAGCGCCCTTACCACTAATGTAGAACGAGCCCAGTGATCCTGGGGTTGTAGAATCCACCGACTGCTTCTTAACACCTCTGTAAAGAAGCAGTCGGCGCATTCTACGAGAGTCTTGGATATGTCGCTAAAATATTTGATGGTGAGGCAAAAGTCTTGGAGCTTTGGATAATATTGATTACGCTTTCGTTGGCATTACTCTTAGGTCCACTCTAATTCAGAATGATAGTGTCAGAGTCCGATCTATGGATCAAATAGAATTGTTTAATCCCTTACTATACTTGACTGATGTTAAGTTGAATTATTGGTATTACAAAGCAATACTTGGAACCATTTCATCATCAACATCATCATCATCATCATCATCTCGCGCCATCAGCACAGATATACCTCAAGGTCACACCCCGTATCGGCACAGAGCTGCTGTATGTCTGTTCAAGCTAGTCGTCCTGCCTTTGCTCGTCCATGTGAAGTGGTCCACATTAGTACGCCACTTATGAGTTCGTCCCTAATTCTCCAGCAGTGTACCGCATGTCCGGTTGGTCTAACTTGGATAGTTTTCGTAATAGGTGGTAGGTGGCCGTACAGCTGCTGCTTTGTGACGTTCTGTCTCCAGGACTTTTTTAGTATTGCTTGCAGCATCCAAAAGCACGCACGCAATATCTTATAATACCATCAGATTTTGTTATTTTTTCCGTCACATTATGGAAATGCTAGATTTGGATGCAACTTTTTCGTACGATCTTTTTTCTACATAACTTTTCAGTAAGCAAGCATTAATTCAATGGTGTAGTAATTTACGTAGCTTTTTGCTTCGATGTGGCACCAGGCCGAATGAATTGGGCATCCAATGAGAGTCAAACTCACTCGTAAAGGTTTGCTTGTTTAGCTTGCTAATCATTACACCACCTGAGGTGCCCCATAAATTCAATGAAGTAAGTTTTAAATTATCAGACGTAATGACAAGACATTACACTGAACGTGAACAAGAATAGAATTTCTGTGAGATTCACGTATGAACTCAGTACACTATATTTCAATAACGAATTGTAAATTCAGTGATGTTAACTTGAACTCTATGACGGGATAACGTAATTGGAAAGTCAAGATAACGCTCTATGAAATTTAAGTTCAAACGAGTCATTTTTAAAATGACAAACCGTTAAGAACTCCTGACTCCGTATTCCTTCCATTGTGGAATGAGATTTACACAATTATCAACACGAGCGACCGATTTTATTAAGATAACTCGGATTGTTTTCTTACATGATGATATCTACAGTAAATAATAATGTTCTTTTTTCTTTTTTTTAAATAGGTTGAAATATTTTTGTGTTTCAAAAACCATCAAACCACATATTTCCAATGTATATATATATATATATATATATATATATCGTGCGCGCGCGTGTGTGTGTGTGCATTTGTGTAAATATATAACCATTTATTGTTAATATTGTTTTCTAAGTATCCGTAATAACTGTAGGTAACACATTTTCATGTTTTTCTGTATTCAATACGTATGCTTATATATATATATATATATACACACACACACACACATATATATATATATATATATATATATATATATATATATATATATATAATGACTGTCTGAACACACAAAATTGCACAATTACTCAATAAAACTAGGCTTCTTGTACGATGAGAGGAAACTATTCAAATCTCTCTTCATTTTTATTTTTTTACTTTCTTCTTTTCATTTTTTCATTAACTTTTTTTTCGCTTTCTTTCTTTCCCTGCTCTCCTTCACCTGTCCACTATCCACTCTCTCTCTCTCTCTCTCTCTCTCTCTCTCTCTCTACCGAAACACTTCTCTGAGAGCTGAACACCCAATCCAATAAAGACCAACACACTTTCTGCTTTTCAATTCTGTTCGTTATTGATCTTTCCAAGAGGGTCCTGAATATTTTCCACTTGTGCACAGACCTTCACCCCCGATTTCTACTAGAAACTGTTCACTTCTCATACTCCATGACACACTGCAGAATGCCATTCGATTCACCAAGATAGAAGTAGCAAAAATATCGCAGAAAATAATTTTACTCACATAAAAAAAAGAATTCTGAAGAATAGCCATTAGCCATATTAAGCATCTAACTAGATACTCACCTCTTCAGTCGAATTGATTCAAACTACCCGATTCGTATCAGTCAAACGGCCACAATAATAAAGGATAATCCTCTTTGAGGGAACTCAAAAATTGGATTGGATTATTTATTCTGCTTTATTTCAGGGAAAGGAGTAGTGCCCTTCCCTACATCTCGGTGTCATCATCATCATCATCATCATGTCGTGCCGCCAGCAAAGATATTCCTGACCCTATCTCGCCACTTCTCCCTATCGTTCATCGCTTCTGGCTGGTCTTCAGGGCTACATACCGTATCCCCTCATAGCTGCTGTATGTATGTTCGAGCTGGACGTCCTGCTTTTGCTCGGCCATGTGTGGGGGTCTATAGTAGTACATCACTTATGAGCTCGTCCCTGCTTCTCCAGCAGTGACCTGCGTGTCTGGTTCGTCTAACTTGGATAGTTTTCGTGATGGGAGGTAGGTGGCCGTATCGTTGGTATTTTGTGGGGTGTTGCCTCCAGGACCAGTTCAATATTGCTCGCATATTGCTCGCAGCATTCTTGTGTAATTGCCGTCTAGCTTTTTCTCCAGCCGTTTTGATAGCGGGTTACCCTCGGCTACGGTCGCCAATTTTTATTCATAACTAAAGATAACATTCGCCCTTATCTTCAATTCATATTTAACAGTTTTTAATAAACAGAATATTCCGAAAAGGATGCAAATAAACATTGCAATATACATTTTTTACTAAATATTATCTAATTCTTTTTCATTAAAATATTGATTTCATTTAATGATATCAAAGAGATATACGTTTATTCTACATGAGTATATATTTACCCAACTCCTCGTTTATACAAGGTCAATTTTTAAGTGGAGTAGAGCTGGTTTCAACTCTTAGACTGTTTGCATAACCAAACCTAAAGAAACTATTGTGCCCAACTCTTCACCCATACATGGAAGAAGAGGAAATGGAGTCAAGCTTTTCTCAAGGGAATTAAAGTGAACTACTAATTGCCTTGTCCAAGATTTGAACTCAGTTCTCTGATACCACTTTATATGACAAGTGTGCCTCCCATAAGGATATAGTCCAACGATAGAATTGGCTTCCGTTATACGAAGCGGCTCTTCACCTTCTAGTCTGCCCTGCTATATATGGCAGATGGACTATTTCATTGTGTGGAGAAAGGTGAGTGATACCCAACAATAACAATTTTTAACGACACAGAAAATTGAATCAGAAAGGCATGAACCCACATTTTCTTCAGGTAAAGATAAACAGAAATTACAGTGACCCCTTCAACTCTGTAAAAAGCAATCTATCTTCGATGTTTTGTAACTGAAAAATTCAGTGATTGTTGCTAGCTATTAGTACCATATACGAGGTGCATACGATAAGTTTTCAGGCTTTTTTCGTATGGGCACTTTTATAGATAGTACACACATGAAACTCTAGTCCCCTTCGAAGTAATCTCCTCAACAACTTCGGGAACGCCCCATGGAAGTCCTCTTGAGTAAGCGTGTCAATGACCTTCGTCACAGCCTCTTTCATCTCCTCAATTGTCTCATAACGACAGCCCGTGAGCTTAGGGAATAACCAAAAGTCTCAGGGAAAGGTCTAGACTATAGGGATGATGAGGAACTGTCTTGATGCCCATCTTGGTCAAATAGTCTGTGACAAGGATGGAGTTGTGGACTAGAGCATTTTCCTGGTGGAAATGCAACTGACCCGATTTGAAGAGTGCTGGCCTCTTCCGACAGAATCTCTTCTGAACTCCCTTAAAACTTCAGCATAGTAACCCTAACCCTTTGGCCAATCAACACTGGTGTATTGACTTCTTTACTCCTCCCACACCTCTCATCATCCCTCTCAGACTCCCTGCCTTTCTTGAATCTCTTATGCCACTCAAAAACTGATGCTCCATTCATGCAAGATGGTCGAAAAGCAGTCTGAAGCATTCCATACGTTTCTGTGGCATTTTTTCCAAGTTTAAAACAATTTTATTGCATATCATTCTTCTAAAGTGTCAGATTGCATTTTTTAAATTCACCAGCTGTGACAATCAGGCTTTAGTAGGGTGTATTCCAATTGCTGCTGTAGCTGTTCATTTAAACCTGAAATCATAAAAATTGGTCAGTCATCTCATATGGTGTATAGCAATAACATAGTGGATTTTCAACAGTCTACGACAATTTTAAATGCCTGTCCAAAAAAAGGTCTGGAAACATATTGAAGGCACTACGTAACTTAGTACAACCTGTTACATGTTACCTGTAGAGAATGAATTAACTACCGTGTAAGCTCTATTACTCCGAGGAATTGGCTACAATCAATAAACAACAAAGGCAGCTGCTAGTGCTCATAAGGAGATGTACTGACAGTACAACTTCAAGGAAACCTCTTCTTTCTGAAGCAAATCACAAAGCGGAAGAGAATTTGAGTTACTTCTTGACTGCCACACCTGAGGCTGAATGTCTCTTCTATGTAGGCCTCAGTGACCACCAAAGGACCGGCAAGAAAGATGAACACCCCCCCACCAAATCTTCCTTCATGAATCCAAACAATTATACAAATGTGTGATTATATATATATATATATATATGTGTGTGTGTGTGTGTGTGTGTGCGTGTGTGTGTAATCATAATATGTGATTATGTATAATTATATAAATGTGTGCATGTGTAATATATATATATATATATATATATATATATATATATATATAACACCGAGTAACAATAACGTATTCAAATGTTAATATATGCATTTATTCACAAGTGCATGATCTTTTATACGCGTGTGCATACACACATATATATATGCAATATAACAATTTTTTTTTCATTCTAATATAAGTATCCATTTAAAAAGCAAGAACTTTTACACATACACAGATATATAAATATATCTATGAGGAGAGAGAGGTGTCCGTGGTGTAATGGTTATAGAAGTAGGAAATGGACGCTGCGATAAGAGTTCAAATCCTGGATGAGGCTAACTGCATTTCACATACCACTAATACCCTTGGAAAAAGCATGAATCCAATTACTCTCTCTCTCTCTCTCTCTCTAGCTATAAGTAAATATCAGGGAAAACTGGGCTTTTTTAGCTTTGGTTAGGCAATCAGCCAAGAAGGAAAACTTTGAATTCAAACCCGTTAAACTTCGCTTGAAAACTGACCTTGAGTCGCATCCTCCTCGTGCAAAGGGTTGGTACATATATATATATATATATATATATATATATATATATATATATATATATATATATATATATATATATATAGTGAAATGAACAAATCGTTATTAAAACAGTTCTTAAATTAGAAAAGTGCTCAAATACTGGTAAGTAGAGCAGGATAAAAGTAAAAATAGTTTACTCATCCCCACACGTCAGTTTCAGGCATTTGGTAAAAATACAATCTTCTGATAAAACGATATATATATATATATATATATATGTATATATATATATATATTCCTGTATGCAGATTTATATTATGTATCTATACGTATATATATATATATATATATATATATATATATAATCACAACAAGTCTTTGTAACACAGAAGATGTATCAATCTGAGATGAATTAACTCTAACGAGACAGGAGAGATCAACCCGACCACAATAATGAAATTTGTGGTTTCCGTAATTGGTGTTACCTTCCCCGATTATTTACTAAATTACAGATTCTGAGATAGGAGAGTATCATATGAGCCACAAAAGCATATAGCATTAAAAACCATAAAATGTAGCATGGTGGATGCGAACGGGGATGGATGAATCCAAAAGCGGGTTAACGGTGCATTTCACTTGATGCTGGGTCGAGGAACTTCATAGGTCAGTTGCGTGACCAATAAATGTTGATCTCGTAGAGGTTTGAAATAAATGAAAACAGATGAAGCAAAGAGAACAAAGATAAAATGGCTATGCAAAAGGAGTCAATTTTTATTTGACAAGAAATATCAAGATTTTGATGAAAGTTTTATTCAGTTAAGTTGAAGGTGTAAGACTGTCTTAGTTATGTCCCGACAGTTAGTCTGGGTGCTGTTTTGATTGCTGGTTCGGCTATGTGATCAGGTCTAAGGGTTAGACATGTTGTGTTGCTGAGGCAATCTTGTCGACGTTCTAGTGGTTGATCAGTTGCTGACCTAATGTTTGGTTGGCGTTAACAATAAGTGACTTGATGAAGTTAACCTGGGCTACATCTCCTGGTTAACTGCTGATCGGACATCATCGGTGTCAGTAATCTACTCCAATACCATGTACTGATGTAGTTGGATTATTCTGAAAAGGACAGTTGTAGTAGTAGTGGTAAAAGGAGTGCCCTGAAAACACAGTAGTAGCAGGCAGGCAGGAGCAACTTGAAAAAGACAAGAGCCACTAGAAAAGAGTTAAATGGCTGAAACAGTGTTACATTTTAATCCTCTTTGCCTGGGCACAGCAGTGCCAACTATTGAATTTAGTTTTAAGCTGCTGAGACCGTGATACAGCTCAGAGTTTTACTAGACTTTGGGTTTCAAAAAATCAGTAAATAAGAATATAAAGAGTAACTTTAGGTCATGAGAGATCAACTATTGCAGCCAGGTAACTACAGCTAAATATCTACAAAGGAAAAAAAATCATTCAAAGATTGCCATAACTCAAACTCGAACCACATATCCCGACCGCAATGACTTTTATGCAAGCACACAAGAGATGCATTATGCTATGGTTTGAGCTCTTGCCATAGTTTTTGAAAATCCCAAGTTTCTTTGAGGCAAATGAACTCCTACAAATGGACGCGCCAGAATCAGCGATCCAGTTAGGAGTAGCATACATCATATCACCTCTGTTCAGACACTGGATGCGCTCAAGAAGACCTGCCAGGAATGATGTACAATAAAGATGGATGGTGAGAGAGAGAATTTGGGAACTCCATGCTATAATTAAATTATATATATATATATATATATATATATATATATATAAAAGAGTGAAAGAGTTAAAATGCTTTCAAACTGAATTACTTATATCTGGTGATATGTCTGCTTGAGACTAAAATATCCCAAGTTTAAATTAAGCTCATATCTCCAAGGTGTCTAATTGACAGGAGAAACCTGTCTGTACCAAATTGAAATCGGTTCACTTAAGTAATCAAAATGTGAACTAACAAAAATTGACATTCATTTCTCAAGTCATATTGTCGTAAAAATAAAAACTAACATGTTGCATAAAATATGAATTTATTTATTTCTGATGCATCTGCAAAAGGTGAGGAATTAATCAAAGCAAAAATGGTGAAGCTGAGTCGCTCGTGGTGTAATGGATACCGTGGTGAGAAATCGAAGAGGAGACCATCATTCAAATCCTGAACGAGGCTGTTTGTATTTCATATATTCATCATCATGCTAAGAGTACTTCCCTCATTATATCTCTGCATAAATCTCGTAAATATTTAGACTTTTGTTTTTTACACAATAATCGGTAATTTAACTGAAATATATACATGTTCATTTCCAAACAATTGGCAAGAATTATCTGTTATGAAATATATATTGAAAACAAAATCTTTTTAAATTTTTCTGTCATCTGATTATTTATATTTAAATTAGTTTATGACATTGCAAAGATAAATTATTTTCATATATATTTTATATATATATATATATATTCATCATTAAGGTTTTCGGACTTTTGTCTTCATCTTTATTGTTATTTCCACGACGTTTCGGCCGATATGTCCTCCGGCCTTCTTCAGGTGTTTGTCGAACTCGAGAACCTTCACGGAACTTCGAACTACGTCCATTTTTTTTTTTTTTGAAACCACGGGGGTCGCCTGTTCTGATTCCGTTAGCCATAACCGGGTACAAGTGTTAAGTATTCCTGTATTGTTACTCGCCTGAAGAAGGCCGAAACGTTGTGGAAATAACACTCAAGATGAAGAAAATAGTCCGAAAAAACTTAATGATAAAAATCAACAAGCTTTATCTCAGAAATTTAGACATCTAATATATATATATATATTGCACTATTGTCTTTGGCTTTGTTTCTTTTTATTCTCAGTTTCGGCCGATATATTCTTTGACCTGAAATTCTGAGTGGAAGGAACTATGTGGCACAATGGTTAAAGAACTAAACTCTGTGCCCTTTTAAAGTAAGCTGAAATTCTGAAATGAAATATTTTCATTTTTCCATACAACTTTCAGTCTTGTTAAGTCTGAAACTGTTCTCCAGTTCATTGGACCATTATTGATAATCTTCAAATGACCTTGCCCTCTTCCTTACAACTGCTAAACTTATTAAATTATCACAGCAATTGTTCTCATCCAATATTCACATTTACACTTATATTGTTAAAGACCTTTTATAGATATGTGCAAAATGAGGAAGCTGAGGGAATCGTGGTGTAATAGATATCATGGTAAGAAATGGACAAGTTGACCATCGTTCAAATCCTGAAAAAGGCTGTTTGCATTTCACATAGCGATAATAACCTTGGAAAAGGTATCAATCCAACTATTTTCTATCCAGCTATCCGTAAATAGTAAGGCAGACTGTGCTCTTTAACCGTATAGCAACCGATCTAGGATAATTAAACTCTGAATTCAAACCTATTAAACTCCGTTTAAAAAATGACCTTGTGTCGCATCTTGCTCATGCTGAGAGGTTGGTAAATATGTGGGGTTCCGACTGAAGGCCCAGGGCAATGGGCTAAGCTGTGTTGCCGTTTGATATCTGAATTCATTATTAGGTTATTTTATTTTACTCCACGTTGGCTAGTCGGTGTAATGTCTCGCCCAAGAAAGTCTCAAAAAGAATTATACAAAAGAAGACAGCAACAGATAGGAGACAAAGACGTTTCTTTTATACTTTCCTTTATTTCTAAAGTTCAACAAGCATTCCATGGGTGAGGGAGTTTTCCCTGAATACAATTGAAATGGTTGAATCCCCCAGTTAAGGTGCCTAAAAATACGTTAGTCGTTTCTTGCATACGCTTGTCCTCATTGGGTATTTAAGGCTTCCATAAGGGTTAATTTCTTTTGGAAGTTTGTCAAAGTCCAGTTGTTTTAGTTTGTAGTTCCATTTCGTTGTTTTCTGGCATACTGTTAACTGAGAGAGAGAGCTGCTACTGGGTGAAAAGGACTGACCAACGCCTAGTCCAAAGACATATGTGTGGCGCTCAGACACCAGACGGCAATGATGTCAAATCGCTGGTCACCGCCTGAAAGAGGGTTAGCCTGTTCCCCCTGTCGGGAGATCGCTTTTTCTTTACGCATGCATCGTCCCTTTTCCTGTCAGGGACCTGTGGGAGTTTCTACAAATTTAATAGTTTTCTTCTTTTTTTTAATTCAATTAAATTTTTATTTATTTATTTATTCGTTCCCTACAAATACATTTACCTCAGATAGAACAAAACCTGGAAATGCAGAAGACATCAGCAAGTTATCTCACTTTGCAAGGTCAAGATAGCTGCAATAAAAAATACAGAAAGTCTGTAAGTTGAAAGAGGCTGCACATATGATTTTGCATAAACAAGTGAAATTTATATTTCAACACTGTCTTGAAAAAACTTTATATGTAGTTCCATAGGAAGTTAAAAAAAAATATCATGAACCTCTGTATAGAAATGTTTTAAAATATGTTTATATATTAAATGTAAGAATGAAAAAAATAATTACTGACCATAAATTTAAAGAAGAATTTGCATAAAAAAAGTTCCATTATCGAAAATCAGAGCCAAAATATTAAGTCATTTTTTTATGCAAAAAATCTTTGAAATCAATGACTGAACTTTTGAAATGTACCATTTTTATTATTTTACAAATTATGTAGACTCGTATTTATATGTATATTGTTTTTATAATGGTGAATTGATTCATATATTCGTTTATATTTCTGTTATGATAAAAACAACAAAGATGAGGATATTAATGTTCTTTATTTATTTAGTCTCGTATTTATATCTCTCTTGTTTTTATGATGATGAAGGAAAACTCGGATTTCAAACCTGTTAAACTCCACTTTAAGGGGAAGACTTAAGAATGAAATGGGTAAAATGTTCTTTTAAAACAAAGTTAGGAAGTTCAAATTTTACAAGCTGAAAAAAAGTGCGTTAAATTCTAAAACTTTTTGGTCACATAAACTCAACAATATCATCCAGAATTCAGACTTAATAGAACAGCATGAGTGGTACAAGGTCACTTTTAAGCGGATTTTAACAGGTTTGAAATGCGAGTTTTCCTTCATCTAGACCGATTGCCACGAAAAGTTGTCAGCCTTTGTCGAGGGTGACCTGAAGGCTCCTTTTTCAATAGCTATTACACCGAGGTGTGGGGTAAGTTGCTACACTATTCCCTGGATTTCTTTACTTGGCCCTTGATCCTTACCGTATAATGATAAGTGGTATGACTCGACCTGGGATTGAAACCCGGCCTCCCAGACCATTAGTGAACACTCTACTTATAAGGCAAATGGCCTGGTGCCATATCAAGATTAAAAAGCCCAATCTGCCTGTCAATTTACTCATAGGTGGAAGGAGAATGATTAGATATATATCTTTCCCAAGGGTATTTGCCTAATATAAAATGAAAACAACCTTATCTAGGACTTGAACTCAGTTCAGTATGTCAGTTCCCTTTGACAATATCCATTAAACCATTATTCTGAGTGCGTATGCATTATTTCTATGTTAGATCCCATCGTGTTTATTATTTTGGTTATTGAGAATGTAATGCAGCAACTGTTGTGTTAAACTTGTTTCTTACAAAAGCAACTGTAAAATTGGTTGTACAAACAACTAAATAATTAGGGATAAAAACTACGATCTGAAATTGTCAATATTTTAGTTATTTTGCCACTAAAGATGGCTGATGAAATAATGTTTTAATTACGATTATAATCAGAATATTATTTCTGAAAAAATATTATTAAAATAATTAAAAAAAACAAATGAAGTGCAGTCAATTAAAATTATGAGTGGTTTTATCATTTGTATCTTCCAATAACTTTTTGCAAGGATGAAGAGAAGATGAAGATGGAACAAATTAAATTTCTTTCTGGAGAGAAAAAGTAAGAAGAAATAATGGTGAGAGGTTTAGTTATTAAAACAACTGAGAAAAAAATTGTTTTGGTTTGGTTGGTTTTTTAAGAATATTCTATTCTATTTGTCCTTCGCTGATTGGTTTAAAAATATAAAAAGTATAAATTCTATATAAGTGAGATTTTGTTCCTTTTTTTCTGGAATATTCCTGTCTACGTATTCTGAATTGATGTTTGTTTATTTGTTTGTTGGTTTGTTTTACGGCATATCAACCTCATTGGTCATTTAATGCCGAATCAAATTAAAGAAAATAAGTCTGAAAAGAAATTCAAAGGAGATGTCTCAGGAATTAATGAAAAACTTTAGATAATTAGTTGCTTATTTGTTTTGTTTTTATTAGGAGTTTATTTGTAGGGGATCATGATCATACAACCCCCCCAAAAAAAAACTGTGAAACAGGTTGGGGAAGGGATCAGTTTGTTAGAATATATGTTATATTTTGACCTTCGGACCGAGCAAAATGCCATTCAAGGTGATGCACCGGAAGGAAGTGACACATTCCAATGGCAGTTATGTGAGGAAATCGCGTGGGCGGAAATTGGCTGATGAAATGGGACGAGCTAAAAAAATTCCCATGGTACGTTCATAGACTGATACACCGGAAGAGAGTGACCTGTGAACTGCATGACAGTTATTTCCGCTTGATGACGATTAAACATTCAATTTCAAAAATCGAGTGGGCGTCGAACGATTATATAATTCAGTTGAGTTCGACGAGCCAGTGGAGTTGCCAGTAGAGTTCCAGACAGTTGGAGACGAGGTGTGGTAGGGAAAGCCACACCTAACTGAGGGGGCCCTCGAGAACCCCGATGGAGTTTGGGGTCCAGAGAAGATGCTGATTAGATTCAGTAAAGAAAGCCAGCATCCAGCAGAGTGGGCCTAGGCCTCCGGTTGAGCAGCCCTAGAGAACAAGAAAGACACAACGTGACGGTCATAACAGTGGGGTCAAAATATTACAGTTTATGTTCGGTCCCCAGCTCCCTCTCACAGTAAAACCCCACACAACCTTTTCGAACCCTTGCAATAAAGTGAGAGGTAAATATATTTGTAAAGAAGTCTTCCTGCGTCTTTGTCACTTCCTGCGTCTGTCTTTATTATTGTGTCGTTATGAAGCTGCATGAACATGCAGATGACAATATAACATATATCTAGTAAAGGGTTTATAGAAGTACTTTGCTCTTATTGTAAATTTCTTTAGATTTTTGTGTATAACTTTACTGTTTTTAAAAATGATATCACATTATTTATTTCAGTGTTTTGGAACAGTTCCTTTATATTGTTTGCACTATAGAAGGTTTTTCTTATATGTGCTAGGTCGGTACATTCGATGAGAATGTGCTTCACGGTGTATTTGGTCTGGCATGCATAACACATTGGTTGTTGTTTTCCTTTGAGTAAATAAGAGTGTGTTATCCTTGTATGACCTATCTGGAGTCTGGACAATGTAACTACCTCTTTTTGTTTTTTTAAAGCTCTGCTTCCATTCCCCCAGCGTGAGTTTAATTTCTAATAATTTATTATTTTCATTATTGTTCCAGCCTTATTGTCTTTGTTATAGTATGTATTTATTTATTTTCATTTTAAAGTCTGTATGTGGTATTTAAAATTTCTTTTCAGTGTTTAGGTTTACGGTAGACCTGGCTGCTTTATCCGCTTGGTCATTTCCACTGATGCCAGAATGACTTAGAACCCAACATATCTGTATATCATTATCATTTGATAAATTCTTCAATTTACAAAGTATTCTTGTTATTAATGGGTGATCAAATTTTCTGTTTTTTAGTGATTCCAAAACTGATGGTGAATCTGAAAAGATGAAATTGTTTTGGATATATTAGAAAAAAAATCAAATATCTATTTACTGTATATACATGTGTCTGTATTTGCCCAACCCCTCTTAGCCCAGTTGGCTTAGACTGTAGAATAGACTGACTGCATTTCTGCAGAGAGGTAAGACCCTACCCCCAATGAGTGTCCTGGATATGACACTAAACAATTTGATGGTAAGGCTCCAGTGATGCTGCAGCTTTGGGGAATGCAGAGTACCCCTTCATTGCCATTGCTCCCAGGTCCACTCTAGCGCAGAGTGGTAGCACTTCAAAGGGTCCTATTTATGGGTCAAATAAAAATGTTTAACATTTAATCTGAGAGCAAACAAATGACTTTTGTTAAACTGAGTTGTTAGAAAAAGAACAGTTTGATCATTTAACTGCGTGTAAACAAATGCCAGATGTTTAATTGTTAGTGATTCATAGCAACACATGGAACCATTTAAATGTGTGCAAAAAAATAATTGATAGTAAATAGAATTATTTGTATTAGATAGCAATATTGAAACCATTTAACTGACTGCAAAAAAGAGAATGCAGACACATTTAAATAATCTTACCAACAAAATGTTTTTACAAATTATATATATTTAATATATATCTATAAAGACAATTTTCTATTAACAAATATATACCGAAAACAAAATCTTTTTAAATTTCTCTGTTATCTGATGATTTATATTTAAATTAGTTTCTGATATTTTAAAGATAAATTATTTTCATGTAAACAAAGGCTGCTGCTGCTGTTGCTAAAAATAAATACCTTAAAATTCCCTTAGCCAACGTAGTCCGCTTGTAGCCGTGTGGTCTGAAGCCTTAGTCTATCGTAAAGTTGAACGGGTCTCGATCCCGGCTTCGAGCGTCCTGCGGGTCAAGCCACACTGAAGAGTTCTGATAGAACAAAACTGTGTGACTGTGGATGACTATATATATATATATATATATATATATATATATATATCATTAAGGTTTTTCGGACTATTGTCTTCATCTTAATTGTTATTTCCACAACGTTTCAGCCGATATGTCCTCTGGCCTTCTTCAGGTGTTTGTCGAACTCGAGAACCTTCACGGAACTTCGAACTACGTCCATTTTTTTTTTAAACCACGGGGGTCGCCTGTTCTGATTCCGTTAGCCATAACCGGGTACAAGTGTTGAGTATTCCTGTATTGTTACTTGCCTGAAGAAGGTCGGAGGGCATATCAGCCGAAACGAAATAACAATAAAGATGAAGACAATAGTCCGAAAAGCCTTAATGATAAAAATCAACAAGCTTCGTCTCAGAAATTTAGACAACTAATATATATATATATATATATATATATATATATATATATATATATATTGCACTATTGTCTTTGGCTTTGTTTCTTTTTATTCTCAGTTTCGGCCGATATATTCTTTGACCTGAAATTCTGAGTGGAAGGAACTCTGTGGCACAATGGTTAAAGAACTAAACTCCGTGCCCTTTTAAAGTAAGCTGAAATTCTGAAATGAAATATTTTCATTTTTCCATACAACTTTCAGTCTTGTTAAGTCTGAAACTGTTCTCCAGTTCATTGGACCATTATTGATAATCTTCAAATGACCTTGCCCTCTTCCTTACAACTGCTAAACTTATTAAATTATCACAGCAATTGTTCTCATCCAATATTCACATTTACACTTATATTGTTAAAGACCTTTTATAGATATGTGCCAGGACAAATTTGTTCTTTAAACCTGGAGGTAAAGAAAATGATATGATATAAGTGGTGACATTTTCAACATAATGAATTCTAGCCAACATCAAGGAGAGGAAATGTTAATGATGAAGACCTCAAAAGTGTTGATATGGTTTTCTAAAAAACTTGATTGTCCGGGAGTTGATGTCAAGTAGAGGCTTCTTTGTATTGTGTTGTTGTTGGTTTTACCTTTGTCCTCTCAAAGAAACACCACGGAGCAAGTCAATAATATCAACATCTTTGATCAAATGGAAAAAATTATTATTTTAAATCAGTAATAGGTATTGCAAGCAATATTGAGCAAGTCCTGGCGGCAACACCCAACAAGGCACCAACTATACGGCCACCTGCCTCCCATCATGAAAACTATCCAAGTTAGACGAACCAGACATGCAGGTCACTGCTGGAGAAGCAAGGACGAGCTCATAACTGATGTACTATGGACCCCCACATATGTCCAAGTAAAAGTAGGACGACCAGCACGAACTTACATACAGCAGCTATGTGAGGATACAGGGTGTGGCCCTGAAGACCTGCTGGAGGCGATGAATGATAGGGAGAAATGGCGAGAGAGGGTCAGGGATATCCGTGCCTAGGGCACGACATGATGATGATGATGATGAATAGGTATTAAACTTCGTCCATAGACTAAACCAACAGTTATATTCATCATTGTTTTTAAACCTGTCAGGGGAGCTTAGAAGATGCTAACTGTATCTCTGACAGACAAACAAAATTCCCACCCAAAAGAAAAATGGGTGTCTTGGATATGACACCAAACTACATCAGATGGTGACATTCTGTTTATGAAGATCTGGAGAGTGTGGAGTATCAATTTATTGCCGTTACTATCATGTTTATTCTGACTCTGAGTTTTAGACCCTGTAGGGTCTCATCCATAGGGGTACAAAAAGATTTGTTTAAAAATTATTATTATTCAATTGAACTACGAACAAAAAAAAAACCCTTTTAAGAAACAACTACAAAAAAAGGTAAATATATGAGGATTATTAAATAAGTTTCCAGACTTTTTTCGTATGGGCACTTTCCTTGATAGCACACACATGAAACTCTAGTCTCCTTCAAAGTAATCTCCTCCAGCTGCAATGCACTTGTACCATTCCAACAACTTCGGCAAGGCCCCATGGAAGTCCTCTTGTATGACCGTGTCAATGACCTTCATCGCAGCCTCTTTCATTTCCTCATTTGTCTCATAACGACAACCTCTGAGCTTAGGGAATAACCAAAAGTCACAGGCAGCAAAGTCTGGACTATAGGGATGATGAGGAACTGTCTTGATGCCCATCTTGCTCAAATAGTCTGTGAGAAGGATGGAGTTGTGGACTGGTGCATTGTCCTGGTGGAAATGTCACTGACCCGATTTGAAGAGTGCTGGCCTCTTTCCTAGGAATCTCTTCCTGAACTCCCTTAAAACCTCAACATAGTAACCCTAACCCTAACCCTTTGGCAAATCAACTCTGGTCTATTGACTTCCTTACTCCTGCCACACCTCTCATCATCCCTCACAGACTCCCTGCCTTCCTTGAATCTCTTATGCCACTCAAAAACTGATGCTCAATTCATGCAAGATGGCCAAAAGCAGTCTGAAGCATTCCATATGTTTCTGTGGTATTTTTTCCAAGTTTAAAACAGAATTTTAGTGCATATCATTCTTCCTCACATCCAGATTGAATTTTTGAAATTCACCAGCTGTGACAATCAGGCTTTAGTAGAGTGTATTCCAATTGCTGCTGTAGCTGTTCATTTAAACCTGAAATCATAAAAATTGGTCAGTCATCTCATAAGATTTATAGCAATAACATACTGAATTTTCCAGAGTCTACGACAATTGTAAATGCCTATACAAATAAGTCTCGAAACTTATTGAAGCACCACGTAAATATACAATGAACATTATTTCCTTATAAAAAGGCCTAAAATAGCCCCAGACAGGTTGACATACCAATGAAATCAATCAATTTATCGTCCTTTTAAATCTATTATTTCGCCCCCTGCATTCTTTGACTTATTTTAAAGAATGTATCAGTAAAAATATTGTCATAAAAACAAAAATTATAACATCTGTCCAAATAATGTTTTCTGGTATAATGACAAGTCTTTCCAGATTTCAGATAAGAAATTTTGAGAAACATAAAAAGAAAATTGAAAAGCAATCAGTATAAGAATATTAAACTAAAGTTTTCTCACAATGACTTGTCCCGGAATTTCAGACTTTTGTAATGTAGCAGTCAAGAGAAAAGATAAAGGCAGTTATGTATCAAATATCTTATTAAATTTTAGTCCACCATTTATGAATTGGATATATAGTATCTTGTCATTCATTTCAATTAGGTTTTCTTTATCTTGACAATGGTCTTTGAAGTCCTGTCATTGTTCATTAAATTTTATCAAAAATGAAAGCTTGAAACCTACCAATAATATTCTTAGCAAATCAAAGTTGAATACTGCTACAGAATCTATTTATCATTCTTTGGTTTCTTCACTTCTATTTTGTTATAAATATGATAATTACCAAAAATATATCAGTCTGGTTGATTTGAATAATTACATTAAAATACATTAAATGAAAATAATTATCAAAATACATTGAATGAAAATAATTATTAAGATATCATCATCATCATCATCATCATGTCGTGCCACTAGCACGGATATCCCTGACCCTCTCTCGCCACTTCTCCTTATCATTCATCGCCTCTGGCAGGTCTTCAGGGTTACATCCTGTGTCCTCTCATAGCTGCTGTATGTAAGTTCGAGCTCGTCATCCTGCTTTTGCTTGGCCATATGTGGGAGTCCATAGGAGTGCATCACTTATGCGCTCGTCCTTGCTTCTCCAGCAGTGTCCTGCATGTCTGGTTCATCTAACTTGTATAGTTTTCATGATGGGAAGCAAGTGGCCGTATAGTTGGTGTCTCGTGGGGTGTTGTCGCCAGGACTTGTTCAATATTGCTCTCAACATTCTCATGTAATTGCCGTCTAGTTTCTTCTCCAGCCGTTTAGTTAGCGTCCATGTAGTGCATCCATATAGCAGTATCGATACAACCGCTGCCTGGAAGAAACTGCGTTTCATTCTATCAGTCAGGTCTGATTTCCATATGATCGAGAGCCTATCGATAGCTGTCCATGCTTTTGTGAGTCTTGTGTCAATGTCTTAATACATTAAATGAAAATAGATATTAAAATATATTGAATGAAAATAGATATTAAAATATATTGAATGAAAATAGTTATTAAAATATATTGAATGAAAATAATAATTGAAATACATTGAATGAAAATTAATTTGGAATGAAAAGCAGAAAAAAATAAAAACACCCACCACACACATGGCCGGGCAAAAGCAGGATGACCAGCTCGAACATACATTCAGCAGCTATGCGAGGATACGGGATGTAGCTCTGAAGACCTACTGGAGGCGATGAACGATAGGGAGAAGTGGTGAGAGAGGGTCAGGGATATCCATGCTACCAGCACGATATGATAATGATGATGATATAATAAAAAGGAATTCCTTGAATATCATTCATAATGTGAAAATGACAATACAAATCTAAGTTAATGGTTTGATAACATTTTTATTTCATGTTATTACATGATTAATTTGGTTTTATGGCATATCAACCATTGTTGGTTATTTAATGCCAAATCCTGTTTTTACATATGTATTAAATATATATGATTTGTAAACCCGTTTTGTAGATACACACAGTTAAATGATCAAATAGTTCTATTTCTAAAAATTCAGTTTATTACAACACAATTGATGAATTCTATATTAACATAAACTGGATGATTAATTTGGTTTTATGGCATATCAACCATTGTTGGTTATTTAATGCCAAATCATCTTTATACATATTTATTAGATATTTATGATTTGGTTGGGTTGGGTTTTATGGCATATCAACCATTGTTGGTTATTTAATGCCAAATCCTGTTTTGACAAATATATTAAATATATATGATTTGTAAACCCATTTTGTAGATATACACGCTTAAATGATCAAACAGTTCTATTTCTAAAAATTCAGTTTTGCATAAATCAACAAAGTTAAATGGTTCCAAGTTTTGCGATGTATCACTAATAAGAAAAGTAAGTCAAGTTGGCGACCGTAGTCAAGGGCGACCCAAAGGCACCCCTTTTCAATAGCTTCTACACTGAAGTGTAGGAGAGGGCGCTACTCATTTCCCTAGATTGCTCCACTTTACTCTTGATCTGTGCCTTATAATGCTGAGTGTTAAGCAAGACAGCATCAAGTACCATTTTTTGAGTCTTTGGTTATGACACAACCTGGTATTGAACCTTGGCCTCCCGGACCATTGGCAAACACGCTACTCGTTCACACAGTTAAATGATCAAACAGTTCTATTTCTAACAATTCTATTTAGCATAAGTCATTTGTTTGCTCTCAGTTTAAATGTCAATCATTTCTATTTGACCCATAGATGGGACCCTATCAGATGCTACCACTCCGAGTTAGAGTGGACCTGGGAGTGATGGCAATAAAGGGATACTCTGTATTCCCCAAAACTCTGGCATTACTGGAGACTCACCATCAGATAGTTTAGTGTCAAATCTAGGAAACTTGTTAGGAGTAGGGTCTTTGCCCTCTTCAGAGATGCAGTCAGTGTGTTCTACAGCCTCAGCTGACAAAGCTATTAGCAAGATGAATTGAAAATAAAGACACAACCTCCAGTAAGACCTAACCTATATCCTCGGAGAACATCTAACAAAGACACAAATAGCCAAGGATAAATCTAACATAGAGGTATTTCTTTCTCATTTGATTATTAATAACAGAGTATTTAATTTCTAGTTGTTGTTGAAGTTGTGGTAACTGGAAAAAAAATGTCCTTGAGTGAAAATATTTCATCTCAAAAATCTGTTAAGACAATAAATATGTATATCCATTACAGTATTAAGCAAAACATTGTCATAATTAAAAGAAACAAAAACAGAGATACAAGTAATCTTATTATTCGGCATTTTCAGACTATTGTCTTCATCTTTATTGTTATATTCTCAATCTTTCAGCCGATATATCCTCCGGCCTTTTTTAGGTGTTTGTTGAACTCTGGAGCCCACACGGAACTTTGAACCATGTCCTTAATTTAATCCACGGGGGTCACCTGTTCTGATTCTGTTAACTATAACCGGGTACAAGTATTAAGTATTCCTGTATTGTTACTCGCCTGCACTCAGGATTGAACCTCCAACCTCCAGGTGATTGTCTTTTAAAAACTTAAGGAACCAACACCAATAAGTGTTATGCTATGTGACCTGCTTGACAGTTCAGAGTGAATTTTTGGAACTTATAAACTTAATATTCTTACATCACTATCATTACTACTATTAAGGATGATTTTTTTACCTGAGCTCATATTCTGATTTTTTTTATAATAGCCTTTTTGATTATAGGTTCCCATATTGTATTCATCTCTATGCTTAGTCTACTCAACAGGTACCTGTAGCCCAACGTATATGCTGACTCCTTGAGGTGTCTAATTCTCCTGCGTTCCTCTCTATCAATTATTTTAACTTTATCCCATAAGGGCAGATGGTTTACCTTTGCCTTCCATATATGGTCCGCCATACCCAACTTTTCAATTTCTCCTCATACTACTGCTTTTCAATGTTCTAGCCTTACTTTTAGTGGGTAGCGTGTCTCACCTTTGTATAATTTACCACAGCAACAAAGGATGGAGTACACACAGTTCTTGGTGATGTTGAATTTTGTTGGTGGCTTGACATCGAAGAGATACATCCAGAGAATAGAGCTATATGTAAATATTGTCCTGATGTCATATAGACAACATATTTTTTGGATTCTTTCTTGGGGCAGACATACAGTGGTGAGTTTTCATGTATCGTCTTTTATTCTCCTATCTATGTTTCTTGGAGCCGATGTTATGAAGTTGTTACGATGGAGGTTATGTCTTAAACTAATCATTTCTTCTTGATATGCATCAGTATTGCTTCTAATGGCTTTTGCTTGATGTTGTAGGCAACAGACTGTTCCTTTCTTCACATTATATGGATGATTGGAGTTGAAATAGAGGTACTGTCTGGTAAAAGTGGCCCTATAATACACAGATGACCTGAATCCTTGTTCTGAACCTGTTATAAATACACCAAGAAAGGGTAACATTGTAAATATAACAGTAAGGATGAAGACAATAGTCCAAAAACTCTTAATGATAAAAATCATGAAGCTTCCTCTCAGAAATTTAGACAAAAAACATCTGAAGAAGGCCAGAGGACATATCGGCCAAAACATGGTGGAAATAATAATAAAGATGAAGACAATAGTCTGATAATCCTTAATGATAAAAATCATCAAGCTTCCTCTCAGAAATTTAGTCAACTAATACAAGTATTTTATTTAGATAGAAAGTCATACAGTAAAAATGAATGACTTGGAATTAGTCATCAACAAACCTACTAGTATTGAAACTAAAATATAATCATGTAACAGCCCCAATATATATATATATATATATATATATAGTTTGATTTGGAGTTACAGAAGTGTTACAATTTTATTTTTGGTAACAGAATTTCCATGTGTTTGGGTTTTTTAATAAATAATATCCACATTGTAGAAGTCAAATGACTCACCTGCTAACATGGCTGCCTTCTTGAATCTTCTTGTTAAAAGCAAGCCAGACAAGCTTACCTCATATAGAGGAGAGCACCTAATGCAGCAGGTGGGTTGGTCTATTTTACTTGGATGGACCTGACCAATACATATGCATGAGTGATGTCTATTCATCCAGTAAATGGCAATGTGATCGACATCAGTCTACTTGTGTGTCAGACCACTTTCAAGTCAACCAGTATTCATCACACATTTGTATAATTTTTGACTTAAAATCATAAAATCCTAGTACCTTGGGTTTTAAAAAAAATCAACTTTTTATAAAACAAATCAGTAGAGGTGCAATTATTTATGGGTAATCATCATCATCATCATCATGTCGCGCCGCCAGCGTGGACATCCCTGACCCTCTCTCGCCATTTCTCCCTATCATTCATCGCCTCCAGCAGGTCTTCAGGGTTACATCCTGTGTCCTCACATAGTTGCTGTATGTAAGTTCGTGCTGGTCGTCCTACTTTTGCACATCCATATGTGGGGGTCCACAGGAGTACATCGCTTATGAGCTCGTCCTTGCTTCTTCAGCAGTGTCCCGCGTGTCTGGTTCGTCTGACTTGTATAGTTTTCGTGATGGGGGGCAAGTGTCCGTATAGTTGGAGTCTCGTGGGGTGTTGTCGCCAGGACTTGTTTAATACTGTGTGTGTATATGTAAAGCACACACACACACACACACACATACATACACATATATATATATATATATATATATATATTCAAATACGTCTGGGATTGTAGAAAAAATAATGAGCTCAATCCTAAATGGTCAATCCTTAAAAGCAAAAATGATGAGAATCGAAGGAATTGCAGATTGTGCCTGGAAGAGAAATATTACATCGTTAGTTTTCCAAGTTTGCATAAACTACGGAACAAAAGCTCATAGCTCATGTCAAGATGCCGCCATGACAGGAAGTATTTTCATTCCAATTTGGCACCAAATGAAGTCATGTGACTTGTTATTCCATCCACATTGTAGTCACATGTCTACAAAAAGGAATAAAAGTACTCAAAATTGAAGATGTTAGACATTTGGATTACCAGCTCACCAGAAGATAGGAGACATGAAATAATGTTAAATGTATGTGTGTGTATACATACATATATATATATGTGTGTGTGTGTGTGTGTGTGTAGTGTTAGCAGCACTGTCTAAAAAAATACTGACACTACACTCTTATCTGAGGTAAAAAATACCAAGCAGCAACATTGGGATTCAAGTCAGACTGCACAAATATGTTCAATATGCAAATATACATTTTTTACTGCAATTCTCTCACTATGTAATTTTTACACCCAGAATGCATGTTTCCAATACAAATGATAACAATTAACATAATTTTGCATGAATTACCCAACCCATCCAACATGGGTAGGATATGACACAAGGTCAATTTTTAAGCAGAGTACAGTTGGTTTGAATTCATTTTCCTTTCACCTAGACTGGTTGACAAACCAAGTTTAAAGAGACCAGTTTTTCCAGCTATTGACCCATAGCTTGGCATAGAAGGGATGAACTTGGGCCCATCTTAAGGGCATTAGCATGAAGTGAAATGCACCCAACTTTGTCCATGGATTGAACACTGGTCACCTTGTCCATTTTCTACAATACAGTTACACTGCACAAATACACCCAAGTACATTAATATCATTTTGTAGGTTTTTAGTAAGTAGTGGTATCAGTACTTGATTTTTCCAAGTGCTCCGACAACAAACATTTGTATAAATGGAATTTGTTATTTTCCCTCAAGAATTAACCGTGAGTCCATAAATTATCATAACAAAAAATGACCGTGATATCTTTTCTCCAGAGGTTTATTGTTGTTTTATGAATTTTCTCGGTTATTTTTTCTTTTCTTTTTTTTAAGCCTATTCTCTTTTGTGACAATCATTAGGCATTGCTACATTGTAATTAACACAAGACAAAGTCAATATTTTACAGTTCTGCATGTTTTTTCATAAAAGTAGAAATCAAACTGATTGGCTTTGCATAAACAACAATATTTTTCTCCTCTGTTCATTTCAAAACAAAGGAACGGATTATTTTATTAACTTGCATGCTCAGATAAGAAAGAAATATGCAGTTTGAAAAATCAGATTGTCATGCTTTGTGAGAGATCTAGCACTAGAACAGAAATACAAAAGATTTTATTACCAAAAATAAACCTTCATTAAAAGACTGAGGGACATAATATGTGAAGTTGGCAACGTTAGTCGTGGGTGACCCGAAGACTCCCTTTTCAATAGCTATAACACCGAGGTGTAGGGGAGGGCGCTACTCCATTCCCAGGATTGCTCCACTGTACCTTTGATCCTTACCTTATAATGCTGAGTGCTAATCAACGCGGCATCAAGTACCATTTTTAAAGTCTTTGGTATGACTCAATCTCGTAGAAGTCAAATGAAGTGACTAACCTGTCAGACTGCAACAATATAGTGAGTTTGAACTAGTGTCACACTGTTATATTCTCATGTGCAGTATTATAACGACACAATAATAAAGACGCAGGAAGACTTCTTTAGAAAATATTTACCTCTCACTTTATTGTAAGGGTTCGAAAAGGTTATTCAAAGTTTTACTGTGAGAGGGAGCTGGAGACCAAACATAACTGCAATATATTGACCCCCACTCATATGGCCATCAGCGTTGTGTCTTTCTCGTTCTCATGATGCTCAACCGGAGGCCCAGAGGCTCAGCTCTCTGTTGGATGATGGCTTTCTTTACTGCATCTTATCAGCAACTTCTCTGGACCCCAACTCAATCAGCCTGGCATGGCTTTCCCTACCACATCTTATCAGCAACTTATCTCCAACTGTCCCCAGCTGTCTGACTTCTGTCTTGACTGAGTTATATAATAATTCAATGCCCACTCAATCGCCCACCAATTTTTGTAATGGCATGTTTGATCGTTGTCAAGCGGAAATAACTGTCATGCAGTTCACAGGTCACTCTCTTCCAGTGCATCACACTGTTGTGGCACAGTGGGACCTTCACCTTGTCCCATATTATCAGCCTTAATCCGCCCGTGTGATCTCTTTCGATTACTGGCCATTGGAATGTGTCACTTCCTTCCGGCGCATCACTTTGGAGTGGCATTTTTGGCCGGGTCGAAGGTCAAAATACAACAACACTATTCGAACAAATACCCTCGGGAAAGGTATGAAACTCCCTATTCGCCCGCCCCCGAAATAGGTTAAATAGTACCATTACAGTTCTTCAAAAATAATGGCTTAAGTATTAAATAAATCACCACACTGCTTCACCTTTCCAGGTGGCAATGCAGGTGCCACCCGATACCAAGAAAAACAGTGCTGGATACTGTGGATAGTTACCACTCTGTTATATTAGATGAGGAGTCCCAACCGGTCACAACTTTTATCATGGAGTTGAGGAGGTTTATGTACCTTAGGATGCCTCAAGGCTGCTTGGCATCTGGGGATGCATACATCCATAGATATGATATAGTTTTAAAGGACATTGCCAGGAAAATCAAATTGGTCAATGATACCTTACTCTACGACACCAACATCAAAGAGGCATTCTATCATACCTTTGATTTTCTTACGAGATGTGCACAAAATGGGATTATACTCAACAAGGACAAATTCCAATTTTGTGAGGACACTGTCCAGTTTGGTGGACTGCAAATAACTTCATCAGGAGTATCTCCTTCTGAATCAATGCTATTTTAAATTTCCCTGTTCCCAAAACCATCACTGATGCAAGGTCTTGGTTTGGTGTAGTAAACCAACTTGCCTGGGCATATTCATTAAGTCCCATTATGCTACCATTTCAGGACCTTGTCAAAAAGAGCTCAAGATTCAGATGGAACCAGACCCTCAAGAAAAAATTTCAAGAATCAAAGCAGGTCATTGTTAAACTAGTAAGGCAGGGCGTCTCAACAGTTGTCAAGCAATGCCACCTGCAATACAAGAATACTGGGAAGTTCATAACCACCTCAACAATGATAATGGCTTAATACTGCTGGACTGGAGGATACTAATACCAACCTCCCAGAGCAAAAACATATTGAAGTCCTTACATTTGGCTCATCAAGGAGTAATTGGCATGAAAACATGAGCCAATGAGTCAATCTACTAGCCTGGAATGAATGCCTCAATTTGCAATAACAGAAATAATTGCATTACATGTTTAAGGAATGCCCCAACTCTACCACAACAACCAATTCACATGACACCTCCACCAGAATGGCCTTTTCAACAAATTATGATGGATTTGTTCTATGTTGGGTCCTTCACATATCTTGCTTGTGCAGACAGGCTCACTGGATTGCTCATTCTGTACCACATGAAGCCAGGGCAAGCAGTTGCCACCAGGTTGATATCCATCTGCAGAGAAATATTCCATGCATACGGTGCGCCTGAGGAATTTAGTACAGATGGTGGGCCGCCCTTCTCAGCATACTCATTCCAACATTTCCTAAAAAAACTGGGCTGTTAAACAAAGAATTTCACCAGTGGCCCATCCCTAGTCTAATGGACGAACAGGGTTAGCAGTCAAGACTGCAAAAAGACTCATAAGGGACAGCACAGGACACCAGGATTCTTTGGACAATGACATGGAAGCACAAGCAATCCTACAATATAGAAACATCCTTATCCAAGGCATTGGCTTATCACCAGCACAACTCCTGTTTCATAGACGTCTTCGGGATTTTATCTCATCACTTCCACACTTATATAAACCACACCCTTATAGCTGCAGCCCAAAAATGTGAAAAAAACATTATCCAAACGCAACACAGACCTCATCAAGAGGTACAATTATACTGCACATGCTCTATCTCCGCTTCATAAGAGCAACACATTTTCCATTCAAAACCCAAATAGTCATCAACGGGACATAGCTGGGCGAATAGTAGAGACACTTCCCAGCCATCAACATAGAATTATAGTTGCAAGATCAGGTAGAATAACCCTGCGGAACCATAGGTTCCTAAAGAAACTTAAAGTGCCTGTAATCGAGACCCCCATACCAAGTGCCTTGCCTGTTTCCCCCAAGCCAACGATTACAGATACAGGTAGACCACACCAATCTGCCAAAGAACTGGGAAATGGTGGCATTACGTTGTGAAGTGACCTGGCATCCCAAGGCCCAACTCAATCACCACCATCAAGAACCAGGATTCCCAGGGCGCTATCTCGACTACTTCCGTACAATTGGTCAGGCAATAAGGAACTGATTCCTCCTCAACGGCCACTATGTTTCTGCAATGGGAGATGTAGAAGTGAAATGACTTACCTGCTAACATGACTGCCTCCTTGTGTCTTCTTGGAAAAGCAAGCCAGCTAAGTTTACTTCATTTATAGGAGAGTACCTAATGCAGCAGGTGGGTTGGTTCATTTCGCTAGAATGGACCTGCCCAACACATTTGCATGAGGGGAGTCTATTCCCCCATATATTTCTCCAGTAAATGACTCAGGGTTAAATAGATCTACACCAGTCTACTTGTGTGTCAGAGAACTTGCAAGCCAACCAATATTTGACAGACCTGGGATTGAACACCGGGCTCCTGGACAATTGGCGAACACTCTACTCATTAGGCCAATGGCCCAGAGGGACAAAATCATCATCATCATATCGTGCTGGCAGCACGGATATCCCTGACCCTCTCTCGCCACTCCTCCCTATCGTTCATCGCCCTTGGTAGGTCTTCAGGACAACAACCTGTATCCTCACATAGCTGCTGAATGTACGTTCGTGCGGGTCGTCCTGCTTTTGCGCGGCCATGTGTGGGGATCCATAAGAGTACATCTCTTATGAGTTCATCTCTGCTTCTCCAGCAATGTCCTGCATGTCTGGTTCGCCTAACTTGAATAGTTTTCGTGATAAAGGCAGGTGGCCGTACAGTTGGTGTCTTGTGGGGTGTTGCTGCCAGGACTTGTTCAGGATTGCACGCAGCATTCTTGTGTAATTGCCATCTAGTTTCTTCTCCAGCCGTTTTGTTAGCGTCCATGTAGTGCATCCATATAGCAGTATCGATGTGACCGCTGCCTGGAAGAAACTGCGTTTCATTTTATCGGATAGGTCTGATTTCCATATAGTCGATAGCCTAGGGACAAAATAATCAATGTAAAATATTGAACTACCTAATTTCAGAATTTTTCAAATATTTTTAGTAGTAAATTGAGTGATTGATTCATTTTAACAGCATGTCAACTTTTCTGTGGTTAGGTAATCACATTCATTAGACTTCATATTTAGATTTTTTGTGTAGATGTTTCTTTAGGCCCTTTTTTTTTTATGCATATGATCCTATTGAATGCAAATCATTTTTAAACAGATCTCTTTGACCCATAGATGGGATCCTAACAGTTCCTAGCCCACAGGTTCAGAATGAACCAAGGAGTAATTGCAAAGGTGTAATCCGCACTCCTCAGGCCTGACCATCAGATGCATTTTAGTGTCTTTATCAGGACAGCCCTATTTTGGCGTATCTTACTCAACTGCAGAGTATCCAGTAAGAACTTTCTAAGTCCCACTAACAGGGTATAAGTTGTTGGTGACTGTTGTCAAGGGAGACCTTGAGGTTCCCTTTTCAATAGCTACTGCAACGACATGTAGGGGAGGACACTACTCCTTTCCCTGGATTGTTCCAGTTTACCCTTGATCCATACCTTATAATGCTGGGTGTTAAGCAAAGAGCTATCAAGTACCATTTTTTGAGTCTTTGGTATGACTTGACCTGGGTCCAAACCCCAGTCTCCCAGGCCATTGGCGAACACTCCACCCTATGGGCCGCTAAAGTAAAGTTGGTGACTGTAGTTGAGGGCTACCCAAAACCTCCCTTTTTAATTGCTACTACACCAAGGTGTAGAGGAGGGCGCTACTTCTTTCCCTGGATTGCTCTACTTTACCCTTGAAACATACCTTAAAATGCTGTGTGTTAAGCAAGGAGGTATCACATACCACTTTTTGAGTCTTTGGTATGACTTGACCTGGGACCGAACCCTGGTCTCCCAGGCCATTGATAAATACTCTACTATAATATATATATAGGGTACTTAGTTGTAAATATATTATTTAGTTTTATACTCACATCCATACATACTCGTATTTAGACTAAATAATTTTAATCAGATTTAAATCTATAGATTACAACCAACTAATACTTGTAGAACAACATTTCTACTCAAACAGTCACATTTTAATGGAGATGCAAAGTTCAGAATCATTAAAAGAATTGAAAAAAAATGCATTGGACAATATTACGGCTGTAATAGAAATATACAAAAATAAATGGTTCAATGTAATCGATGGAACAGTGACTTACTGAATGCCAAAAACAACGTGCTGTCGTGCTTGTCAAATTTCCATTTGCTGTGGGCCCAACAGGCACATGCCAAACTATCTATTTTTACAGTGGGATCATTTGCATAAAAGGGCAAATCGGTGTCGTAAAAAACGAGGATGGTTGGAATCTCTTCTCATTTTCAATGAACACAAATGGTGGATTTACGACTGTGATTGAGGACAACTGAACTCAACAATCATTAAATCCATATTGATGATTGAATTCTCATCAATCCAGCTGTAGAACATCACCAAGCACTTACCCCAAATGGCTTTATCATCAAACTAAATCATCCTCAAAGCACCACTTTGAAATAGGATTGACAGATTTGGGGTAACACACAAATACCTAAATAAACAAACCAAGAAGTCATGGCTATTTCAAAACACACTCTGTCAATGCTTAACATATCTCTCTTAAATAGAGAGCTCAGTGCCAGGTGTCTATGATTGCTGAGATCATATAAAGATCAGTTAAAGATACTTGGATGCTAGAAAATAATTTTCACCCAATGAATAGATAACCTATGTCACCAGTTCATTTTTCATTGCTTCTCTTATACCATATCAATTCTCTTAAAAATATTTTTAAAACTTTTTTCCTGATGATGACCAAAGTTTAAAACTAATTGAGAACAAAAAGTAAATCACGCTAAAAGAAATATTTCTATTTGTCTTCTCCCTTTTGTTTATCTTAGATAGATAGATAGATAGATTGAGAGAGAGAGGTAGGGAGAGAGAGAGAGAGAGGTGGGGAGAGAAAGATTGATAAACTGAGATAGATAGATAGATAGATAGATAGATATGGAGAGAGAGAGGTGGGAAGAGAGAAAGAATAATAAACGGAGATAGATGGATAGATTAAGAGAGAGAGAGAGAGAGAGAGAGTGGTAGGGAGAGAAAGATTAATAAACTGAGATAGATAGATAGATAGATAGATAGATAGATAGATTTGTTTACACATAAACCTACAAAAAAAAACATTAATATGATCATAAATATAAAAAACTGACATTTATAATAAATTTTCAATATAAAAAAAGATGTTTTTTTAGTTATGTTGACATAATTTTCAATATTTCTTGATAAAATTTCCAGTTGGGATTTTTGAAATATAATTTTTAAATTTGGATAAATATTTTTCTTATTGCAGCTCCGAGATTGATCCAAATATCCAGAAAGAGTTCCTATATGTTACTTAGGATCTTGTAAAAAGATAATCCATGGATTACTTGGGGTTATCCTTAAGACTGACTTGTCAAGAAATATTAAGTTGTGTCAAAAAAAAAATAATTGTTTAAAAATTTCACCTACAATATAGGAAAAGAGAGAGAAAAAAAAAAGGTCTATTATGATAAATATCAATGATGAAAGATTAAACGTAACCAAAAAAAAAAAAGTGATAACAAAGAGATTAGACTAAAAACAACGTAAAGAGACACAAAACCAGCATAAAAAAATAATCAGATGTGTTGCTCTTTTGAATGGCAGACACTCAAATTGGAAAGTCTTTGATATTACCATTTTCTAAATTCTTATTTCCCCTATATTTGCAATCACGTTTGATCTTATCTAACATTTTATATTTTACATGGTGGTGGGTAATATATATATATATATATATATATATATATATATATATGGGTCTGAGGGAAAACAAAATAAGTTGTTGTTTATGGCTTCTAGGGGACCCTTAAAAGTGCTTGTTTTTTTATTGTTGTTTTTTTTCCTTGATTTCTCAAAGTATATCTGTGCAGAAAAAAATGATGGAATATAAAATAAATTGGTAGGTGCATAAACAATCAAGTATTGAAAATAGTTATCCTCAATATCAAGAGGAGTATTCTGGTTTTTTAAAAAAAATCTTAAACAGACTTGATTTAATTGTTTTAATCAATGGGATAATTTTTTTCCTTGCCATTTAATCTAGTTTAAGGAATATTTTATAAATCTCGAATTCTTTGCAATTAAAGAAAACTGTTTTTTATCTGAATTGTAATTAGTTTATTTACTGCTACATAAAAAGATTAACTGAACATTCTCTAAGTTTGCTATATAAATAAATAATGCATTTAGCAATATTTATAAATAAGATGTGTTCAATATTGGTTTGCCCAGTCAGCTGGGGCTGTTGAATACACCAACCGCACCTCTGCAGAGGGGTAAGACCCCCACCAATGAATGGCCAGGATATGACACTAAATAATCTGATTGTGAGGTTCCAGTAATGCTGGGGCTTTGGGGAATGCAGAGCACCCCTTCATTGCCATTGCTCCCAGCTCCACTCTGGCCCGGCATGGTAGCACTTGATAGGGCTTTATCTATAAGTTAAATAGAACTAATGGCATACTTATGCTAAACTGAATTGTTTGACTAAACTGAATAGCTTGAAATAGAAATGTTTTTGACAATTAAGCTGTACTTACATTTAAACTGTGTGCTTATGCTAAACTGAATTAATTGAAATTGAACTGTTTTTTCACATTGAAACTGTACTTACACTAAATTAATTTGTTAAATATAGAACTGTTTTGATATTTAACTGTGTGTAAACAAAATCTGTACTTATACTAAACTGAATTAGCTGAATTAGAACTGTTTGAATAAACTGAATAGTTTGAAATAGAAATGTTTTTTGACAAATAAACTGTGTACTCATGCTAAACTGAATTGATTGAAATAAAACTGATTATTTACATAAAAATGGATTTGGCATTAAATAACCTACAAAGGTTGATATGCCATAAAAACCAACCAACCAACCATTAATATTGGTGATAAAGCATCTATATCGAAGATATATATGTATATTATCTATATCTAAAATATATGTGTGTGTATGTGTGTGTGTGTGTAATTCACTGTAGTAATTGCTTTCCATTAACAAAGTATCTCTATATATGCAGTACCATATTTTGAAGTATCTTGTCGTTTTTCTCTCACACTCGGCGTTTTATACCTAACTGATTTCTTTATATATGCACACATAATTTCTTATAAAAGTATTAAGTGTTCCCCACCACTAATATTCTTTTTATTTATTTTATTGCCTTATAATTCTTGATTTTTAATCGATTGGATGGATATTATTTGATTTATGCAACATGCCATTCACTTTTTTCGTCCATAAAAATTTTTAATGTAAAATAAAAAAAATAAGCCAAAAAAAAAAGACATTTCGCATATTCTCAAATGGAATCAAATCAGAGCTTGGACTACGTCATTCCAAGATATCTCAATGTTTTCCTTTAAACCCTTTGAGTTTTGCCTTTGCAGTTCGGGTCACTGTCCTCCAAATTTCAAATACCTAGAAGACTAAAGCAGCTTTTCCTCAAGAATTTTTATCAATTTAGTAGCATCGATCATTCATTCAATTTTAACTAGTATTCAATGAGCAACTAAAAAAACAACCCTACTGCATTATGCCACAATCCCCATACTTCACTGTGGCAATGATGTGATTAGTTTGATCTGAGGTATTAGATTTGCCTTAAATATTTCTTCATCATCAAAAAGTTTTATTTTTAACTCAATACTTTTTTCCACATGTGTTTTTAGAGATTCTTACATACCTATTGCAAATTCCAAACAGGATTTTTTTTTTATGAAGCAATCTTTCTCTGGTCATTCTCCCATCAAGTAAAGTTTAATGAAGTTTATAACTTGTCGAGTATTGGTTGACTTGCAAGTGGTCTGACACACAAGTAGACAGGTGTAGATCTATTTGATGTCAAAGGCTGCTCTTTTGCTAGTTTCAGGATGGCAAGGGCATGTCCTATGGGGTTGACACCTAGTTCTTTGAGGACTTCCGGGTTATCATGGAGAGTCTATCTTTGGTAATGCAGATAGCTACATGAAGGCCCCTGCAGTCAAACTTCCCCAGCTCCATCCACTGATGACATCACGGCAATTCCGAAAGTTCAGAGGTGTTTGTACAAATAACAAACATGCACAGACCAACATCCAGTTATACAACTGTGCTGATGAGGCTATCCAAACATCAATTATAAACACATACCCCAAATTTTTTCTCTGAAAAACCGAATAGACTCATGGACATGTTAGAGGCATTAGTCACACAAAAACCGAACCCGATCGTTCATAGATTGTCTTTTGCCTCAATTTCTCAAGGACCAGGTGAATCGGTCTAGTAATTTGTCGTCTGCCTCAGAGGCACAACACAGGATTATGGTTTCACATAACTTAAAGTGATCATGTGTACAAATAATGAACTTTCCTCTGAGAAGCATTCCAGTTTCTCTAGGGTTATCTGTTGTCTTTTTGTTACCTCTCCGAATAATGCCCTCTTTTCTTGCTGCTTGAGTTAGTAGGTTTATTGTGGTGCCATATTTTTGATTTTGTAATGATAGAGTTAATGGCATTAACCTTCATTCCTACTTCTCCACAACTTTATCACAAATCAGTCTGAAGAGATCCTTAACTGTTCGTTTTGGTAGTATTTTTAACTAAACGAACCCATTAGACTCTGAGACTACTAAAAATGTGTGTACAGAGTGCAGAAGCAAAATTAGGAATATTAGAATAATTAGTAAACAATTAGACATTAAACTAGGACCGTTCACACAAGAAGAACTCGACTCGGTTCTCAGAAAAATTAAAAATAGGAAAGCTGCAGGGCTGGACGAGATTCCTCCAGAAGTATGGAAGACCAGACAATTCGTCGACATACTGCTCCGACACTGTAAAGCAGTATACAATCAAAATCCGATAGATAGATGGATGAAGGGATGCATACTCCCCTTCCCTAAAAAGGGGGACCTCGGATTAGCCAAAAACTACCGAGGCATAACACTTACATCCATAGCTGCCAAAATCTACAATGCCCTACTACGAAACTGCAGAGAACCCAAAATCGACAACATACTTAGGAAAAACCAAAATGGCTTTCGAAGAAATAGATCCACGATCTCACAAATATTAACCATCCGTAGAATCCTTGAAGGTGTACGGGCAAAAAACCTACAAGCGACATTAATATTTGTCGACTTTACCAAGGCCTTCGATTCCATTCACAGAGGAAAGATGGAACAAATCCTACAAGTGTACGGCATACCTAAAGAAACCGTAGCAGCAATAATGATTCTCTATAGAAACACCAAAGTAAAAGTATGATCACCAGATGGAGACACTGAATACTTCGACATTGTAACAGGAGTACTACAAGGGGATACGCTGGCTCCGTACCTCTTTATCATTTGTCTAGACTACATACTTAGAACATTGATTGACAAAATCAGAGAGAATGGCTTCGAGCTGACGAAGAAAAGAAGCAGAAGGTACCCCGCAAAAACAATTACCAACGCTGACTACGCCGATGTATATATATATATATGTGTGTATGTGTGTGTGTGTGTATATATATATATGTGTGTATATATATATATATATGTATATATATATATATATATGTATATATATATATGTATGTATAAGCAGAAGATACCCCGCAACAACAATTACCGACGCCGACTACGCCGATGACATAGCGATACTGGCAAATACACCTGACCAAGCCGAAACACTTCTGCATAGTTTGGAACGAGCAGTAGCAAGCATAGGCCTCCATGTTAATGCACACAAAACGGAATATATGTGCTATAACCAAACGGGGGACATCTCCACACAAGAAGGAACCCCTCTTAAACTAGTAGACAAATTCACGTACCTAGGAAGCAGCGTCGAATCAACCGAAAAGGACATCGAAACGAGGTTAACGAAAGCATGGACAGCTATCAATAGGCTATTGACTATATGGAAATCAGACCTAACCGATAAAATGAAACGCAGTTTCTTCCAGGCAGCGGTCACATCGATACTGCTATATGGATGCACTACATGGACGCTAACAAAACGGCTGGAGAAGAAACTAGATGGCAATTACACAAGAATGCTGCGTGCAATCCTGAACAAGTCCTGGCAGCAACACCCCACAAGACACCAACTGTACAGCCACCTGCCCCCTATCACGAAAACTATTCAAGTTAGACTAACCAGACATGCAGGACATTGCTGGAGAAGCAGAGATGAACTCATAAGAGATGTACTCTTATGGATCCCCACACATGGCCGCGCAAAAGCAGGACGACCAGCTCGAACGTACATTCAGCAGCTATGTGAGGATACAGGTTATTGTCCTGAAGACCTACCTAGGGCGATGAACGATAGGGAGGAGTGGCGAGAGAGGGTGAGGGATATCCGTGCTACCAGCACGACATGATGATGATAATGACTATAATAAATATTTACTAAATAATAAAACGAGATTAATTTTGATTTTAGAAAATAAACAACAAAATAAGAAGATAGACCCAAAACAGTAAATTTACTCAATATGGCCGCCATTTTTTTTTTTTTCAATTATTGTATCAACAGACCTTCGAAACGATTTGCATGCCTTCAAAATGAATTCTTCAGACATTTTAAATCCATTCCTCCTCTATGAAAGTGTTAAGCAAACCAATATTGGGATGAGAAATTGCATTTGTTTTGTTTTCTAAAGCACCCCATATAGCGTAATCAAGGGATTTAAGATCTGGGCTTAATGTAGGCCATAACGAGACTTTAATTATTTCGGAAATTTTTTCAGCATTAAGCAAATCATAGATTCTTTGTCATTTCTTTTCTTGCTAACTCATATTGGGTTGAATTTTAATGATCACACAAAAAAATAATAACCAGACTAAAAAAAATGTTTTAAAAATTATACCATATTTTGCTTCCGCAGACTGTACATATCATAATCAAGGCATGCCAATAGCAAGGATTCATTTGACTCTGTCTTGCCATCTGTCCATATGTAGGAATCCATAGAAAAATGCCGCTTATGACTTTTTCTTACTTCTCCAACAGTGCCCAGTCTTTATCACTGCAATTGGATGGTTTGTATGATGGGAAGTCAGTAACAGTCAAAAGCAAAGAGTCTTTGTCTATAAAAGGCAAGATGCCAACTATTACTGATACAGACAATGTGGATGACCAAACACTTCTTGCAAATATTGCAGCTCAATGTGAACCTTCATAGACCAGTTCATATACCTCAGTAGCAATATCTTATTTACTGAATGTTATGTCAATATACACATTGGTGAAGTATGGACAGCTGTTGTGAAAAGCTGATCTCTCAGATAAAATAAATTGGATATTCTTTTAAACTGTGTTACCATGTCAGGTGTATATATACTGAGATCATACGACATTTAGACTGCTCACAGGTGAATTTGTCTTCGTGGTGTATTGGTAAAAGCTCTGGACTGTGGAATCATAGTAAGCAAGTTCATACCCCCGTCACGCTATTACATTCACTTTTGGACAAATACCTTTGGGAAAAGTATGAACCCCCTTATCCACTTATCTATGGGTTAAATAGTACCACTACTGTTCTTCTGGAAGGATGGCTTCAGTATTAAATAACCTATAAAGGTTGATATGCCATTAAACAAAGAAACCAAACCAAACAGGTGAATTTTATATAAATAACTTTTTTCACTTCTTAAGATGATTTATTTGATTAGATCTTTATTTAGAGTATTACATCAAAAGGGAGGAATATTTATAAAACACACTATTTTGTGGTCTTTCATGGTTTGGTTTGGTTGGGTTTTAAACCATATCAATCATTGTTGATTATCTAATGCCAAATCCTGTTTTCACATATATATTAAATATATATGATTTGGTTTGGTTGGATTTTATGGCATAACAACCCTTGTAGGTTATTTAATGCCAAATCCTCTTCATACATATCTATTAAATATATATGATTTGGTTTGGTTGGGTTTTATGGCATATCAACCATTGTAGGTTATTTAATGCCAAATCCTCTTTATACATATCTATTAAGTATATATGATTTCTAAACTCATTTTGTGGATTCATTTTTAGCAAGCCTGAGCTCATTCTTTTGTAAACAGTTAAATGGTTTCAAATATTTCCATCAAACACAAATATTTTTATTTACTATTAATCATTTCTTCACACACAGTTAAATGATTTCAATTACTGTTATTAAACACTTATGATTCTATTTAGCACTATTCCTTTGTTTGCACACAGTTAAATGGTTCCAAGTATTGCTATGTATCACTATAAATTCAATTAAATATCAGTCTTCTTTTTTCACAGAGTTAAATGTAAAAATAGTTCTAATTCAATCAATTCAGTTTGCATAAGTTTTTAGTTTGCACTCAGTTTAAATATCAAACAGATCTATTTGACCCATAGATAGTACCCTTTTAAGTGGTACCACTCTGCACTAGAGTGGACCTGGGAGCAATAACACTGAAAGGGTACTCCTCATTCCCCAAATTACTCAAGTCTAACTATTAGATTGTTTAATGTCTTATCTAGGACATTCATTGGGAGTGGGGCCTTACCCCTCTACAGAGATGCTGTCAGTGTATTCTAGAGTGCCTGTTGACAGGGCTGTATTGTCTTTAAAAATCAATTTCCTCTTAATTTCACAAAACTAATTTTATGTAAAATCTAAATAAAATCCCCTTTAAATTATAGATCTATTATAGAGATGGGAGTTTGGTTTGGTTTGGTTTCTTTGTTTAATGGCATATCAACTTTTGTAGGTTATATAATGCCAAAGCCATTCTCCAAGAAGAACAGAAGTGGTACTATTTAACCGATAGCTGGAAGGATATGGAGGTTCATACCTATCCCAAGGGTATTTGCCCGAAAGTGAACATAATAGCGTGACTGGAGTACGAACTCGCTTACTACGATCCCGCAGTCTATCACTTTAACCATTACACCACGAGGACACCCCCAGAGATGGGAGTGACTAGTTCATTCTATCATCCCATTAATGAAGAGCATGATGGTTGGTTTGTTGGCTGGGTATCTAATACCAAATCATATATATATATATATATATATATATATATATATATATATGACTTGCAGGTGAATGGTTTCACAGTAATTTTATTTTTCAATGAGTGTAAGAGTTCATTTGTTTGCACACAGTTAAATGGTTTTTGGTATAACTATTTAACATTAATAAGTTGGCAACCACAGTCGAGGGTGACCAGAAGGTTCCCTTTTCAATAGCTACTACACCAAGGTGTGGGGGGGCGCTACTCCTTTCCCTGGATTGTTTCACTTTACCCTTCATACGCACCTTATATTGCTGAGTGTGAAGCAAGGAGGTATCAAGCACCATTTTTAAAGTCTTTGGTATGACTCAATCCGGGATTGAACCCAGGTCTCCCGGACCATTGGCAAACACTAAGTATTCCTATCTAATACAAATAGTTTATGCAGCTGAATGATTTCAGATGATATGTGGGACCTAAAAGGTAGTACTAATGTGGGTCAGAGTGGATCTGGGTTGAGAATGAAGGAGTACTCCACCTTCCCCAATATTGTGGGATTGGAGCCTCACTATCAGATGCAGTTTAATGTCATACCCAGGACACTCATTTTGGGTGGTTCTGCAGAGGTACAGTTGGCATATTCTATAGCACCAGCTGATAAGGAGAGTAAGCATGAATTAACCTGACGGAAGATAGACAAGAGAAAATATTTTCCTGACAATAATGCCTTCGTCAGTCTTTTATTTCAGTCTTTTGGGTAATTACAAATAAGAGGAGATGAGAAGGAAATTAATTTCCTTTTTTTATTTAATTGTTGTCAAAGAAAACAGTCAAGTTTATTCTTAATTTTACATGAAGTTTGTTTTTATCCAATTAAAAAGATGCATCTATTGATTGAGTTGAAAATTTGGTTATAGCAGAATATAAAAAAAACATAAAATTATAAATATATCCATATATAGTTTTCATTATTTATATATATATATATATATATATATATATATATATATATATTAAAAATATCAGATATAAATAAAGTAATTTGATTACAAATATGGATTGTGTACATACATATATATATATATATATATAGAGAGAGAGAGAGAGAGAGAGAAAGAGAGAAGATAATTATATATATATATATATATATATTAAGAATATTAGATATAGATTTAGTAATTTTATTACTAATATGGTTTATATATATATATATATATATATATATTCACACATGTATATATTTATATATATATATATATGTGTGTGTATATATATATATATATATAGAGATAAAGAATAATATCAGCTACAAGTAAAACAGTTATTTGAATTATATATATATATATATATATATATATATATATATACATATATATGCTAAAATAATATTAGATGCAAATATAGTCATTTGATTACATATATAGTTTATGTATATTCATATGCTAAAATTAATATCAGATGTAAATAAAATGTAGTAATTTGATAATAAATTTGTTTATATATATATATATATATATATATATATATATATATATATAATCATCTTCATGCCTTGTCTTCAAGAACAATGATTTGGTGCATAACTGTATCATCGATCTCTTCTGTAATTTGTTTCAACATCGAACAAAAGAACAATGCAACATAACAATATGGGAACCAGCAAGCTCACTTTTTTCGTACCGTTTTAAATTGTCTCCCAGTTGATAGGGCTTAGAATATACCAACTGTATCCACTTTATAGGGGGTAAGACCCCCATCCCTGCATAAAACCTGTCCTGAGTATAACACTACATGTTATATAATTAAGGAATGATTTTTTTATATTAATCATTTTTTGTTGATTTTATTTCATCATTCAGTTTGGTTGGGCTTTGAATTATTCGGCTCTTAGTTCAGTTGTATAGCATTAGATACAGTTTTACACTAGTGCACAAAGATATGACAATCACAAGTGTCATAATAAACCCCAGATAGGAAATGGGTCTGGAGTGTGAATGACGTCATGCCTGGAAGAGATGGGCTGAGAATTTGAAGATTTTGAAAAACACGGCAGTGGAAAGTTGACTTTGGGTCATGTAGGCAGACAGTTGAAGTTGGGGTCCGACAAAATTGAGATGGGATCATGAGATGTACCGAGCGTTGGGGTGTTGTTAGCATAGTATGATTACGAAAGACTTTTAAGAATTGTGTTTCTCCTTGTGTTGAAGAACCTGAGTCAGAAGTTAATAATAAACGGTTTGTACCAGAACAATAGAGTCACTTGTGTATTAGTCTTGCTTGTGTATTCGTATTGTGTGGTTTGCATATGTATACGCATAGTATACAACATACATTTGGTAATGAAACTCCAGATCTGGAGCTCTGGGCAGTATGGAGCAATATCTATGCATCCTACACGATCCGACATTTTAAATATTTCAAAGGTTCATATTGCCGTAAATATCTTTGTTTCAAGCATTTGAGAAATAAGTTGGCGACCGTTCCTGAGGATGACCAGAAAGTTCCCTTTTCAATAGCTACTACACCAAGGTATAGGGGAGGGCGCTACTCCTTTCCCTGGATTGCTCCACTTTACCCTTGATACATACCTTATATCACTGAGTGTTAAGCAAGGATATATCAAGTACCATTTTTAAGTCTTTGGTATGACGCAACCTGGAATTGAACCCAGGTCTCCCGGACCATTGTTCAATCCCAGGTCGCGTCATACCAATTTGTCAAAAAGGTTGTGTTTAACGTGCAAATTATTTCTGCTGAAATTATTTCTTTTCCCATTTAGCTCTTTATTGTTTGATGCAGTCATAAAATCATAAAGTCATAGGTTTTCTTTTTGAGTATCCTTCTGGCTAGATGATTTAATTTCTACCTGCCCTTAGGACTCATCTGGTATTGATTGCCTGAACTCAGTGGGCCTTCCCCACGGGCTAAGTTTATTGCTTAGCATATGAGGTGCCCCAAAAGGGGAATGCAAAAAGGATCAACAATTTTTTTGTGATGAAAAAGCAGTCCCAGTTTGTGCATGCTCCCTCACTATAAAATGACTTTATATGAAATCTGATTTTGTGGGAAATCGAATTAATACTCTGCATTCCCCCCGAAGCTCCAGCATTGGAACCTCACCATCAGATTGTTTAGATTCATATTCAGAGCACTCATTGGTGAAGTCTTACCCCTCTGCAGAGATGCAGTCAGTGTATTCTGTAGCCTCCAGCCAACTTGATCATATCGTCTGATGATCACAAAGGCAAGAAACTGACAGTCAGAAAGTGTTGATCACTGTGTGTCCATACTCTCTGACTTACTTATGGTCGAGCAGGGTGGGGTGCCTAGTGTAATTGTCATTATTGTAAGAAACAGATTTGTTTGTTTTCATTTCATTTTGCGTTGCCAGAATTCCACCCCACGAACCTACAGGAATAAAATATTGAATAAAATAATAGACATCAAATAGTAAATTTGTGTAAATAGCATTTTAGATTTTGTTTTGCTATAAATCAATGTCCATGTACGAACGAGAAATTATAGCAATCTAAAGAAATATACATGACCTCACATGTACCTATAATCAGATGTATATATAAAAAAAGACCTTAAGATAAGCAGGAAGACATGTATTTAAAGACGTATGTGTTTAAATGCTCACTTGCCTGTGCAAAAAGCATTTTACCAATTTTTATTTATTTGGTTCATGATACAACAAATCACCATTTAAAAAAAAAAGAATCTTTTTATTTTAAATATTGACATTTTCCTGTGTTTTGTAAACTTATTTTAGTGGTTGCTTTGACAAATAAAAGCTAAAAAAGGAAGTGAAACAAAATTGAGATTTTCATTATTTTGCCACAAATATTTAAATGCATGAAAGCAGAAGAAAAAAATACTGCAGAAAGAATTTGTACATTTCAGAAATTTTAATGTTTTCATTTTTATTTGGCTTTAATTTTTATTTAAATTACTTTATTTACTTGTATACTGATTTATCTTTAACTATCTTAGCATTTGCTTTGAATGAAGATTCTTTCTTTCCAATTTCCAAAGTAATTTTTAAAAAAGAGACAAGATTCGTTATTTCCAATGAAAGTTAAACATTTTATTTTTTCTCTCTTTCATTCTCCAGATTTGGACTTATTTACCAGTTTTTCTTTTTCCATCTTATAAAATAAACAGTACATTTGCATATAATTCATATACACGAATATATATATATATATATATATATATATATATATATATATATATATATAGTACAATTGAGTCTCCATTTAATTGTACTATATACGCTCTGAATGTGAATTTTGTAATACCCTAGAGAATAAATAGGGAACTAACAATAGCCATACATTGAGCACTCTCATAGATTTATATGATTACCCTCATATATTCTATGTAAAGAATAATCCACACCTACTGTCCTTGGACACTGACTGGATAATTTATATATATATATATATATATATATATATATATATATATATATATATATATTTACACAACGGGGTGCTGAAAACTTCTTGACACAGTCAATAATAGAATGGGCAAGTGTTATATTTTTATCGTCTTGCTTAATACACTTGGTACATATAATATTTTGGTTTATTTACCAACAGCCAATAAGATTGAAACAAAGACTTATTCCCTTTTGAATGGTAAAAAATAAATTTTCAACCTCCTAATCCTCCCATCTACAGGTTAAATATTACTACTACTGTTTTTCTACTGGAATGATTTGGGCATTAAATAAGAAACAAAGATTGGTATGCCATTAAACAAAGTAACCAAGCCAAGAATTTTTCAGGGCTGTTGTGGGTTGAAATATATATATATGTATATATGTATTTAGATAAGTGTATATATATATTTTTTTATGTGTATGTGTGTATGTGTGTGTGTATATATATATGTGTATATATATATATATATATATATATATGTATGTATATATATATATATATATATATGTATATATATATATATGTATGTATGAATATATATATAAATATATATGTATATGTATATATGTATATGTATACATGTATGTATATATATATATGTATGTATGTATATATATATATATATATGTATATATATATATGTATATATATATATATGAATGTACATATATATATATATATATATATATATATATATATATATATATATATATATATATATGTATATTTTGGCAGCATTTCTTCGTTAATGCAAATTTCATTAAACATAATAGACATTTTATGTCTACATATTTTCTTCTGGATCCGTTCGAATTCCCGTATTACTTTTATCGTATTCGGGGGGAATTGATTTATGTATTGTCCATAGTTGTATGTATCCCTAGAACTTTCTGCCCCACTTTGGGCCATCATCAGGGGAGGATCTATTACAAAAGTGATGTAACTTTTCTTTGAGCATATTACTACTGTGTAAGGGCGTCTTTGCCGTTGAAGATTAAAACTATGGACAATACATAAATCAATTCCCCCCGAATACAATAAAAGTAATACGGGAATTCGAACGGATCCAGAAGAAAATATGTAAACATAAAATGTCTATTATGTTCAATGAAATGTGCATATATATATATATGTGTATATATTGACACATGTATATATATATTGTCACGTGATATCCCACTGAGACGATGGAAGTGGGATGACTACTATCTTCTTGTTTAAATTAACAGTGGCAAGCCGTCAAAGCGTGAAGATATTCTACAAGGGATCAAGTGCCAACCTGCCCCGTCTTCACACGTGCGAAAATAAAACCCCGTTTTGGTATAAAAGTAAATTCTTCGCGTCACATACGCTTTTGAATGGGGGCTCAAATCCGGGATTAAAAATAAATACTAATAATATTTATTTCTTGTAGTCGTATGACAATTCCTGCCGTCTAAATCTACCCTGGGAGACCGTGAAAGAAAAAAGGAATATCGTCGAAACAGTCAAAATTACCCGTTGAGATAACTGTTGATATAACTGTTTGAAAAAAATTGAAAAAGGATGGACAACATAGAGAACTTCTTAAAAGAACCCTCCATGGAAAACTTGGAGAGGCTGAGAAAAAGCGAGATAATGAAAATTGACGAGAAGCTGGAATTAAATGTTGAAAATTCTATGAGGAAACATGAACTCGTTAGAAAAATAGCCGAGCACATGGTGGACGAAAATATGTTCGAGGAAGCAGTATTAGAAGAGCTACCGACAGAAATAATAAGAATGACTCCAGAACAAATTGAACTGGAGAAAATATAAAATACAAGCCCAAATGGAACTACAGAGAAATAAGATGGAACTGGAGAAAGCTAAAATTGAACAAGAAATGAGGTTGCGAGAAGTCGACTTGGCGAAAAGAGGACGCGAAGGAAGCCATGACAGTTTCGAAGTAACGAAGCAAGCGAGGCTAGTCCCAAAATTTGATGAAGCCAACGTGGACGGAACTTCGCACATTTTGAGCGAACTGCACTAAATCTCGGATGGCCGAAAGAATGTTGGTAAATGCTACTCCAGACTGTACTGACAGGAAAAGCACAGAGAGCATATGCAATTCTGCCGACAGAAAATTGTGCCGACTATGATTTGGTGAAAGCAGCGGTTCTAAAAAGCTTCGAGTTGGTTCCAGAAGCTTATAGACAGAAATTCAGAAGACAGAGAAAAACGGAAAACCAGTCTTATGTGGAATTTCTGCGAGAAAAAGAGAATGCACTGGATAAGTTGTGTGACTCTAAGAGGATAGACGGAGACGCTGAGAAACTCCGGCAGCTAATATTAGCTGAAGAATTTTTAAACTGTGTGCCAGAAGAAGTCAGGGTTCACCTAAGTGAAAGGAAAACTGACGGGAATTATGAAATGGCCGCACTAGCAGACGAGTACATCCTCACACACCGGAAAACGAAGGAAAAAACGTGCACGGGAAGCAGAATGAAATCTAAACCAGAGTTAAGCCCAGAAGGAAGTCCTAAGGCAGAGAATAGAAGGACCTTACAAAGTAGCAGCGGAACAGTGGTCTGCTATAAATGCGGAAAGGCTGGACACATAGCCATAAGGTGTCAGCTTAGAAAAGGTCCTGAAAGAAACCAAACCCAGTCGGGAAAACCTCAGGGAGCTGTCACGACCGCTAGAGGGAACAAGTCTTATCGACCCTGGACGAAAAAAGGGATGATAAGAGGCCCACATTGAGGACCAGTGGAAGTATCAATTTTACGTGATACAGGAGCATCTCAGTCGTTACTTCTACGAAATAAATTACCTAAAGGGGTAATAGAAGCAACACGTGAGACTGTGATGATAGAGGGTATTGGCGGAAAGAGGGTAAAAATACCGCTATGTAAAATAACCCTAAAGTCCTAGTGGAAAAATGGACCAATTCAAGTTGGGGTGGTAGATAAGCTACCCATGAAAGGAATTTCCCTCATACTGGGAAATGAAGTAAAAACTAAAAAGTGTCACCCGTGTAAGATGGCGAAAATAAGCGCCAAAAATGGAGAAAGAAAGATGGCGAAAATGAGCGCCAAAAATGAAGAAGACAAGATGGCGGCAGAGTCACGTGCGAGATATAAACGACATAGTCGCTCGCAGAGTGAGAAAGTGGAAAGGAAAGAAGTGAAGCTTCCACACCTCAATAAACAGAAAGATAAAAGGACCAGTCGTCAGAGAAAGGATGAAGGTCCAACGAATAATGGGAATAAATTCTCTAACACTTATCGAGAGGATAAGAGGAAAATAAGAGGACCCCCACACATGGCTAAGAAAGAATTTAAGAAGGGCGACGAAATCCTGCTACTATCCCCGAATAAAGGACCACACTGTGGTGGACGATATATAGGTCCCTACGTAAGATCACAGAGAATAGACAAGAGGACATATAGGATCGACACCCACGAGGGAAAGAAGAAGACACAAGTGTGTCATGCTAACCAATTAAAGAAATATGTCCGTCAAGAAGGCCCACCTCGTAAAATTAAGAACTCGGAAATGCCGAATAAATTCGAGGAAAAATTAAGCCAGTTGTCTGTTTCAGAGCAAAACGACTTAGAGAAATTAATAGAAAAATACCCAGGTTTATTTCTCTAACGTCCTACGAAAATGTAATAGCGGAATATTCTTTCATATTGTTGAGGGGAAGAGAGAAAGAGAAACCGAAGGAGAGGAATTCTCGTCCCCAATGTTGAAATATGAGAGGGACGAAAAGGAGGCTCGTCAACAAGTGACGACGAGGAGAAAAGAAAAAGTAATTTTTCTCACCAAAGTTTGATAATTAAAATTACAAAGTCGTCCAAAATGACGAAGAAAGAAAGAAAGAAAAAGGAATTTACCTCCTTAAGGTTGAAACATGATACGGCCAAAAAGCCGGGAGAGGAAAAGAAAGGAAGACAAGATTAAAGAAAAAGAAAGGGAGAGAGAGAGAGAGAGAAAGAGAAAAGGAATTGTCTTCCTCTATGGTGAAAATTAGGAAGGACGAAAAAAGGAAAAGGGAAAGAATTCGTCAAAGCGTGAAGAAGAAAGGGGAATAAAAGAAAAGTAAAGTGAAAAAAAAGAAGAAAAAGAAAAGGAGAGAGAATTGTGAAATGAATTACCTTTCTTTTATGCTATTCCTTTTATCCCTTTCTTCTCTTAAGTGTGGGGATGTCACGTGATATCCCACTGAGACGATGGAAGTGGGATGACTACTATCTTTTTGTTTGAATTAACAGTGACAAACCGTCAGAGAGTGACCGTTAGGAAAGAATATGGGTCACAGGGGAGTCCAGATGTTTATACTTGGTGACCTCACACGGGTCGCCTGACACTGGAAGGTAGAAGCCAAACGATTGGCTGGGGCCCTAAAACGGAAGTGGGGACTCCTTCCCGTCAGCGGAAATAGAAAAGAAAAAAGTTAGTTTTTGAACATGGTTCCTGGTGGACGGAACCAAAAGCCAAGTACTCCGGGTAAACGAAGACGAACAAAAGAATATCTCGGACACGAATGACCCAACTTCTTCAAGCCAGTATTGAAAATAAGAAAAAGTTTGTCAGCCCGTAAAAGAAGAAAGATTCTCCACGGAACTCCATCAAAGAAATAAGATAAGTACCCTTGGGACTGTTTCTCCTTATATCCAATTTTATATACCCTCTCTCTCTCTCTCAATTTGAGGAAAACGAAAGAAAAGAAAAGAAGAAAGATTCTCCATGGAACTCCATCAAAGAAATAAGATAAGTACCCTTGGGACTATTTCTCCTTATACCCAATTTTATATACCTCTCTCTCTCTCTCTCTCTCTCTCTCTCTCTCTCAATTTGAAGGAAAACGAAAGAAAAGAAAAGGAGAAAGACATTTATGTTCATGGACTGTTCATTTATTATATATTTTGACACTTTGAAGGTGTATATAATTGTAGTAAATGATTCATGTATTTTAATGTTACCACGTGGTCTAAGTTGTTATTTGCGGCGTCTGCTATGAATTTGTTACTTCATGCTTCCTTTTCAGCTTCTATTCGCCTTATGTTATCTTGCTTAGAATTGTCCTATTAATTCCTCTAAAATATCACACGGGAAACTGGAATTGCCGACTACTATAATTAATATTATTACGTCTCAACCTAGAGGTTCATATCTTCCATTGTCTAGGGGAGGAAGGAAAGCGACCTGGTGGGTGTGTGGATAGTGTGAAATTTGGAACCCCTTGCCAGCGGCGGTCAGCCAAGCCCTAAATTAATCCCTCACATAATAGGCCAGTTCTTATATGCCTGAGAGAAAAACTCTGAACGAGGACTTATTCTACAAGGGATCAAGTGCCAACCTGCCCCGTCTTCACACGTGCGAAAATAAAACCCAGTTTTGGGATAAAAGTAAATTCTTCGCGTCACAATATATATATATGTATGTATATATATATATGTATTTAAGCAAGTACATATATGTGTATTTTAAAAAGTATATATATATATATATGCATTTATATAAATATATGTATGTATAATTATGTATATATATATATATATACGATGTGCCTTCAATAAATTTCCTGACTTTTTTCATATAGGCACTTTTATTGATAGTACACACATGAAACTCTAGTCCCCATTGAAGTAATCTCCCCCGGCTGCAATGCACTTGTACCGTTCCAACAACTTCTGGAACGCCCCATGGAAGTCCTCTTGTGTGAGCGTGTCAATGACCTTTGTCACAGTCTCTTTCATCTCCTTAATTGTCTCATAATAACAGCCTCTGAGATTAGGGACTAAACAAAAGTCACAGGGAGCAAAGTCTGGATTATAGGGAAGGTGAGCAGCTGTCTTGATGCCTATCTTGGTCAAATAGTCTGTGACAATGATTGAGTTGTGGACTGGTGCATTGTCCTGGTGGAAATGCCATTGACCTGATTTGAAGAGTGCTGGCCTCTTCCAATGGAATCTCTTCCTGAACTCCCTTAAAACCTCAACATAGTTACCCTAAACCTTTGGCCAATCAACTCTGGTGTTCCGCCTTCCTTACTCCTCCTATACCTCTCATCATCTCTCGCAGACTTCCTGCCTTGGTTTCTCTTATGCCACTCAAAAACTGATGCTTGATTCATGCAAGATGGTAGAAAAGCAGTCTGAAGCATACCATGCGTTTCTGTGGCATTTTTTCCAAGTTTAAAACATTTTTATTGCATATCGTTCTTCTAAAGTATCCTCATGTCCAGATTGTATTTTTGAAATTTACCAGCTGTGACAATCAGGCTTTAGTAAGGTATGTTCCAATTCCAGCTGTAGCTGTTCATTTGAAACTGAAATCATAGAAATTGGTCAGTCAACTCATAAGATGTATAGCAATAACATACTGAATTTTCAAGACTCTAAGGCAATTTTAAATGCCTGTACAAAGAAAGTCTGAAAGGTTATTGAAGGCTCCTCATATATATATATATATATATTTAAGCAAGTATATATATATATATGTTTTTAAAAAGTATATATACGTATATATATATTGACATATACTTTTTATATATAATTGTTTAAATACATATATATATATATATATATATATATATATATATATACTTGTGAAAATTTATACATATATATATGTATATATACGTATATATATATATATATTTAAACAAGTATATATATATATATATATATAATTATATATATATATATATACGTTAACAAGAATATATATATATATGTGTGTGTGTGCGTATATAAACAAGTGTATATATATGTATATATATATGTATATAAATGTATTTAAACAAATATACATATGTGTACATATATATATGTATATATATGTATTTAAACAAATATATATGTATATATATATATATATTTAAACAAGTATATATATGCGTGTATGTATTTAAACAACTATATATATGTATACATATATAAGAATTTAAACAAATATATATATATATATGTATACATATATATATGCATTTAAGCATGTATATATATATATATAAATATTCATATTTACGGGAATCAAAACATATACATGGATAATACATGTATTTAAACATGTATTTATATATATATACTTAAACATATATATGTACATAACACACATACATACACACACACACACACACACATATATATATATATATATACATTAGTTTTAGCATGGATTTTAAGATCTTATATCAATATGTAAAAGTCTGTCAATGAAATACATAATGTTGAGATGGTCTCTCGGCTAACACTCAACAACTGAAATATATTATGTTGACCTGATTCACATGAAAAATTTATCTTCTCGTCATCATGGAGATCTCATGAGTGGTCATGTGGAGGACTCTTAGTTAACTCTCAACAACTGAAAATATTAATCTGTTGGCAGTGAACTTTGCGATATGTCCTGCCCAGTAGAACTTCAGCTTTTGGTACTCTGCAACCTTATTTTTCACTCCACTTTGCTCTTGAATTGCCACATCTTTATGTTCTCTCAGAATGTTGGAAAACAAGTGGAAGATTGAAAATGAAGTAGAAACGCATTGTGGCAGTGATGTGGAAAACCTAAGGTAGTTTGACTAAAATTGATATCTGAAAATGTACAGAGATGTAAAATCACAAGGTCTTCAGTGTATGATTTTATTTATTGAATTATTTGCCAATGTTAAACGTTTTGCTTTTTTAGACCTTCCTCTGGCCATGTGAGTTATAAAATGAGATGAAAAAGATGAGAAAGTTTTTAAACAATCTATTTCAACTGGTTGGTTGCATGTGTTTTATGGCATATCAACTTTTGTAGGTTATTTTACGCCAAATCCATTTTTATACAAATAATTAGTTTTATTTCAAACAATTCTGTTTAGCATGAGTACACAGTTTAATTGTCAAAAACATTTCTATTTCAAGCTATTCAGTTCAGTCAAACAGTTCTAATTCAAACAATTCAGTTGAGCATAAGTACAGTTTCAATGTCAAAAACAGTCCTATTTCGAGCAATTCAATTTAGCATAAATATGCTTTTTAAATGCAAAAATAGTAAACTCTCAAAACTACTGTTAAGTTCTATTTGACCCATGGATAAGACCCTATCAGGTGCTACCACTCCGAGCCAGAGTGAACCTGAGAGCGATGGCAATGAAGGGGTACTCCACATTCCCCAAAGCTCCAACCATACTGGAACCCCACCATCAGACTCTTTAGTGTCTTATCCAAGACACTCGTTGCATCGGGGGTGGGGTCTTACCCCTCTGCAGAGATGCAGTTGGTGTATTCTACAGCCCCAGCCAATTGAGCAAATTTCAACTGATAGTGTTTTGTTTCAAATTTGCATGATGTAATGAGTGTTCCAAATATTTTTTTAAATTCATTTTGCACCTGTCTTCTTCTTCTCTCTCTCTCACTCTCTCTCTCTATATATATATACTATGGAGAAAATTTGAACACAATATAGACAAAGCTGATAAAAGAAATTTTACAACAGAGATAATACTAAACAAACCTTTTTTATAAAATAAAACAAACTTGGAAAAGTTAATACTTTGTAGCCATGTACAAATATGTTTGTTAGGTATCTGTGGGGAGGGGGGATATAATACAACTACATTAGCTGAAATGGTTGTGAGGGTTGTTCAAAATATGTGTGTGTTCGTATTGGCTTAATGAATCAAGTTTTCGCCAATTGTCCGGGAGACCAGAGTTCAATCCCAGGTTGAGTCTTACCAAAGACTTAAAAAATGGTACTTGATGCCACCTTGCTTAACACTCAGCATTACAAGGTAAAGATCAAGGGTAAAGTAGAGCAATCAAAGGAATTGAGTAGCGCTCTTCTACACCTCGGTGTAGTAGCAATTGAAAGGGGAGCCTTCGGGTCATCCTAGACTAAAGGGAGACAACTTTTACTTACGTGAGTTCGCCGTCAAAATAAAAGGAGTAAAAAAAAGTGAACAAGTCCTATTTACATATGTGTGTGTATGCACATGTGTGAATGAAAGTGTAACTAACTGCAGAGTATGTGTCTGCCTGCTGGCTGAATGTGAGTGAATTGTATGAGCGGGCAACTTTGAAGTCCATGAGAAGTTGAGTAGTTTGAAAGTGGCAAATTGTTGGCTATCATCCACCTTTTTTCACACAGTGAACTAGTCCATCTGCCATATATAGCAGTAGGTACTAATACCAGGGCAGACTAGAAGGTGAAGAGCAACTTCTTATAGGAATAGTATTAGAGCGTTGGAGACTGGAGATCACACTAGATCATCTTACTTGCTACCGTAATAACGGAAGCCAATACTATCGTTGGACTATATCTTTATTCTGTATTCACTAATCCTATGTTCTTGTCTACTAATAGTCTCTCTATTGTATATACTTTTTCCTGAGAATATATTCTCTATTTCCTCTCATATTGTGGTTTGTTCTTTATTTAATATTACAAGCGTTCACTAACCTGAAAGCAACACAAATATACTAATTTCGATATGGCTATGAACGTATTTTCCCTGGCAGTATGTTCTCCTATTTTCGGTTGTGTGTTTCTGTCAAGTTGTCTCAAGCTGTGACTCGCGGGGAGAGTTGACAGTGGGAGAGCGAAAGAATAAAAAAAAACAGGGTTGTTTTCCAAAGCATGGCATACATAGGTTTCCTAGTCACATGACCATCTCCAAACGCGAGATTTATTTTTGTGTGAGACAAGTTCCTTTGAGATTCCAAATACGCGGACCTATCTGAAGATACAGGCACTTGACTGTTCTATCCAATCAGTTTTCCCAAAATTAATTATTTTACAAGTGAGTTTTGGATCCTATTTTACCAGAATTTTCCACTCCACGTATTCTTCGCAATATAGGAGTGTAAATCCTCAAATACTAACCATAATACTCATGCGTTTCTTTGAGACTTTATTTCAAGGCATGATTTTAATTTCCTATCATGCCAAAAAAACATGATTCTGATGTGGTCCTATGCTAGTCACGGAGCCCAATATGGTGTGACTACTAGTCACAGTACTTGTGGCTATTGTGTTCGTGACTTCCACATAAGCTTCTGGCTGTTTGATTTGTCAATCCTTCCGTGCCCACGCTGTGTTTGAAAGATCCACAAAGGGGGTTGACACAATTCAGCCGGATCTTCTTCTGACGGTCAGGTAATATGCCTTCTGACGGTCAGGTAATATGCGTGGCTAGTTTGTCAAGCAAATCAAAGAATTGAGAAAACCCGTTGTTTAACAACGACAAAAAATCATTTTTATTGAAACACATTTGTGAGACAATAAATAACAAAAAATCGAGGTTTGCTTTCCTAGCAAACAGAAGAAGAAAGAATATCGAGAGAGGAAAAGTGACGATGAGGTGCGGTTAGAGTGACACTAACGTCTCTAAAGTCTGGGACTTTGAAATTTTGTAACGCAGTCTTGAGTCTCTTCTGGTTCCTTTTTCTTATCCTCTCTAAGGATTCATTTAATTATCCCATTTTAATAGATCTCTAGATCAATATCTTGACTAAAAACGGTTTCTGATTGGTGGTCCAATAAAAGACAATGAGGAGTCATATTCCCGTTGGTTAGCCAATCCTAGTTCAGGATTATATCTTACATGTATAGAGAAAACCCTTTTTAGATGCTTTGACCAATGGGAACAGGTTTAGAGCAATTGGGGTTGAACCAAAAAATCTCAGCCTCAACTACTGGATGAGCCATGCCCAGCTCGCCTTTATTTAGGGTGGAGCAAAATCAAATCTCCCTTTTGACATTGACTTCCAAGATAAAGAGTAGAAAAATAGGTTTTACGAAATTACCCGTTTCATCATTGTGATCGATGAAGTCAGTTGACAACCGAAAAATCAAATAAGTTTGCTAACCTTTAAAATCAAAAACAATTGTCTCGCACTTAACTGACCTTTAGGAACGATCAACAAGCTTTTCGGGTCAATATAAACCTTGAACAAAAAGATACTTATTTTAAGGATCTTTTTTTTTTGTTTTTGATATATATATATATATATATATATATTAATTAGAATATATTTCATAAATTCTAATTTTCACATATTAAGTACTCAACCGCACGTCGGGTCACACTGATTGATTTTGGATTCAAACTTTTCTATACAAATATCGTCCTTAATAGAATCTGAGATATGCTACATAAAAATGAAAACCATTTACATATATTTGTGGATGTGTTTTGTTTTGTTTTGTTTTGTTTTGTTTTTTTAGATTTTTCATTATTATTGAAACTAATTGTTCGTAGTTTATTGTTTAATAAAAAGTCCAAAACTATTTGGCTTTCTTTAAAAAGTTACGCACAAAAAATATAGCTTTATACTATGATAAAATTACAAATGAATACCACAGCAGAGTTATTTATTAAAACCATTATACAAATCAGATAACTAATTACTGATATAAACACTTTTTGTTAATATATATAAAACTTGTTATCTGTTGATCATGCATATTAATGTTGTTGGTCATTTTGATGTTGTCATGGGTACAGAAACATGTGTTGTATTGTCATCTGCTGATTCATGCAGAAATATATATATATATACTGGATACATACCGACGCAATGATAAAGACGCAGGAAGACTTCTTTATAAATATATTGTACCTCTCACTTTATTTGTAAGGGTTCGAAAAGGTTATTTAAGGTTTGCATGTGAGATGGAGCTGGAGACCGAACAGAAACTGCAATATTTTGACCTCCACTCTTATGGCCGTCAACGTTGTGTCTTTCTCGTTCTCCAGGGCTGCTCAACCGGAGGCCCAGGGGCTCATTCTGCTGGGTGATGGCTTCCTTTACTGCATCTTATCAGCAACTTCTCTGGACCCCAATTCATCAGGGCCCCAAGCCCCTTCGGCCTGATGTGGCTTTCCCTACCACATCTCCCTCCAGCTGTCTGCAACTCAACTGGCCCTTGACTTCCGTCTTGACTGCGTTATATAATAATTCAACGCCCACACGATCGCCCACTCGATCTTTGAAATCGAATGTTTAATCGTCATCAAGCGGGAATAACTGTCAAGCAGTTCACAGGTCACTCTTTTCCGGTGCATCAGTCTATGAGTGTACCATGGAAATTTTTTTAGCTCGTCCCATTTCATCAGCCAATTTCCGACCACGCGATTTCTTCTCATAACTGCCATTAGAATGTGTCACCTCCTTCTGGTGCATCACCTTGGAATGGCATTTTTGGCAGGGTCAAAAGGTCAAAATACAACACATGCTCATAAATTTACATTACAAGAAAGAAAAGTTCATGCATTTGATGTAGCAGTTTGCTGTGTCTAAATATAGTTATCATATTTTCTTGGTGCATGTTACTATCTAGAGGAAAAGGTACATTTATACGCTAGTAAGAAAGTGGATGCAGCTAAAACAATCAGCAATGAAAAGACTATGTTAGAACGTGTATGTTTGTTACCAAAGCATTTTTGATCAATTTGAAATTATTAAGGGATGTGAAATTTAATGCATTCTTGAAGGAAAAGAATGTTTGATTTTTCACTCCAAAGAAATAAGCTGACAGTTTTGAGTAGATTTACTGGATGAATCTATAAATCAAGTGAATATTTATCTATTTCATTGTTTATTTATAAAATTGAGTTTGGCTCGAAATTAGATTGAAAAAAGTTGATTTTTCTATGATTCTAATTGTTTAAAAATGTACTTTTAACGATCAAGGAGAAAAAAATCTCTAAAATTATTTTGGGTTTTGATCCTTCAAATTTTGCTCACAATTCAAATATTGTTGTCTGTGAAAGCTCAAAGATATTGCTAAAAGAGAACGTAAGCTTTGATTGGTCAATAAATAGCAAAATACAGATGCAAAATTCACAGCTTCTCAATCCTAATTTTTCATAAAAATTAACACTCCTTTAGTTACGAAAACAGTTGATTTTCCATTTATGTATAGAATGTGATGTAGACATGAACAGACTGAAATAAATTATTATTTTTTCTTTCTTGCTTGCTAGCTTGTTACCTATGGATTTGTTGGCTCATGGCCAAATCTTGACAAAACTTGACATGTGAACTTCCTTCACTTTAAAGAGTGTTTCAATAGCTGGAGATGCTCCGAACATTTAGCTTAAAATTCATTTAAAAGGTCTAATTTGTTCTGAAAGAAAATAAAATTGGCGTCCACAAGAACAATCCTCTTAAAAAGGGACCAAAATTTTTGGAATGAAAACTGTTCGAAAAGAATTCATTCAACCCATACATTCCTTGGCTAATGAGCAAATCTTGATGGAAATTGGCATGTGAAGTCCCTTATCTTCAAGGCGTGTGTTATGGACCTATAATGGGGAAGGAGTACTGGTGAATGAGCTCAGTGAACCCCCTCTGCTCCGACAGCTACCCAGAACATTTTAGCATAAAATTGATTATGAGGGTGCAATTTATCCAAAAAGCAAGTGAAATTGTCATTTGTAGAAACCTGCCACTAATGAGGGACCAGGAATGTTTTTGAAAGAAAATTAATAAGACAAGCACCATTCAAACGGAAAGCAAATATAATTAATTTTTGTTGAACAAATTTTTAGTATATTATTTCTATCCAGGACTGCATTGGGTTCTTCTAATAATATAAGTTTGAATCGCAGTGACACAGAGTCAGTTTCTCGCCTATCTGATCATCAAGCCTAGAAGCTCCCACATGATCAGTATGCCTTCATGTACAATTGCGTGGGGAAGGATGAGAAGGAAAATCTAGTTGTGGGCATTCTACAAACGGAGGTCTAGTTTATTTAAGAGGTTATATTAATTTTGGGATTTATTCATTTATTCAATCATATTAACCAACCCGGGCAGGATATGACACAAGGTCAATTTTTAAGCGGAGTTTACAGGCTTGAATTCAGAGTTTTCCTTCTCCTAGACTACTTGCCCCACCAAAGCTGAAGAAACCATTAGAAGCAGTTGCGTTTCCCAAACAAGGTTTTGCAATATATTAGAATCATTCTTGGTAAGTTGTCGGTTTGGAGTTTATCAAAGAGATGTGTCTGGTGTGGTATGTTTAGGAGAGATGGCTGCTAGCAGGAGACACGGCTTGCGCCAAGCCCGAGACTAGGTGAGCACGTGTAGTACCTGGCTAGCGGCAGAGGGAAAAGCGTCCCTTCGATAGCAACGGTAACAGCTTAATGACAGAATATTTTTGGCGTCTTTTCAGGCATGCGCGGATTTCGCTTCCTGTTAGAGGCTTCCTGGGAAACTGCCAGATTTTTTTAATTTATTTTTTAAAAATTTATTTTAAATTAATCCCTACAACATAACAAAACTAATCTGGAGAGTAAAAAAAGTCGCACCAGCTTACACTTTTATTTTTTAAGCCCGAGAAAGTATTGTGATCTGTTGGTTTCAATCATACATCTTAGATGCATCAGGGAGGTCTTCAGTGATGCGCTGTCTTCATTGCCGATTTCGGGTTATTTCTGCATCATATCGGCTCCGACAGTAACCCCGGCATTTTTTTTATTGTGTGTAGATATTCTTTTCTAAGGGGTCTTCTATTATTTTTATATATCCTTCAGTGATTTCTTTATATCTCATGGTGACTTTATAAACATGATTCGTTTGTAGGCAATTTCCTGTTTTGGGGCATTCAGGTATTAATTTGCAGTTACAGGTATTTTTTTATTTTATTCATTCATCATTTTTTTTTTGCCATTTGTTTTAAATTTTCTCTTTTACTGCTTTTTTATTATTTGCTTTCGCTATTCAAACTTAGAACTCCTTATATTCTATCACCCATACTGAGAACTCTTTCTTTCAAACATAGCTAAACATAAGTATCTCGTTATTTATGGATAAGGACTTCTCGCACTTCTTACAAAGTCAGATTTCTCAAAAGGTCATTTTATTAGCCGTCACTAAAATAGTTAGTCCCATCGGCATTTCTCTTTAGGAGCGCCTTAGGCGCCAAGATATAAACCCCGACTTGAAAAGCAGGTACTTCATGGTGGGTACGCTCCCTAAACCAGGTGATTAACTTAAAATCACCCACCCGGTGCGAAATATAGGTGAGCCCTACAATGCCAGCTAATTTATCAGCGAAGTTCCTTAGTTATTGACAGTTATACAATTGTTGCATTCATGATCGTAGACAGGTTGTAAACCCACAGAAAAAGGCTCCACTATACGTACCAAATAATTTTTGATTCATTATTCAATTTTTACTTATATTCAAAAAACAAGTGAGAGACCTATTTATTAAAATTAACTTAATCATATTTACCCAACCCCTCCGCTCGGGCAGGATATAACACAAGGTCAATTTCTTAAGCGGAGTTTAACAGGTTTGAATTCAGAGTTTTCCTTCTCCTAGACTAGTTGCCTCACCAAGGCTGAAGAACCTAGTCTGCCCTACTATTTACCCATAGATGGAGGGAGAATAATTGGATTCATACCTTTCCCAAGAGTATTAGTGCAATATGAAAAGTATTCAGTCCAGGATTTGAACTCGTGTCGCCGTGTCCAATTCCTGCGACGATAACCATTACACCACGATAACCATTACACCACGGGCACCTCCTAAAATTAACTTAATGGTGACACCAAGTTATACTAATGGGAAACCCGCTAACAATCAAATTGACTAGTCTGCTTTTTAATTTTTACTTCACGTAGGGTGCCCAATAGAAGTGGATAATTTTTTTTTTTGTATTTATAATAAAAACAATCTTCAAACGTTTTACATTAAAGCTAATATGTGTGTCTGTGTGAGTCTGTGTGTGTCAGTGTGTGAGTGAGTGTGTGAACTTTAAATCAGAGATATGAATTACATGTATTATCGAATTATTTGACTACTTAAACGTAAAGAAAAAACCCAGAACGATGAAATACGAAAAATGTATGAAGCGTCTATTGCAGTTTCTTTCATCTCGGCTTCATTCTTATAAAGTTGTCTATTACTTGATCATAATCAATCTCAATAGCCAACTGTCTTTCAATGGAGACAAAGTTAAAGTAGACAATCAATCTTCTCCCAATTTAGAACGAAGGTACAACTTTATGAGCTTGAACTGGCAAAAGGATCGTTCTGCAATAGCGTTAGTAATTGGTGAGGTCAGAAAATTGTTGTTCAATGAGGACAGGTCCGGATAAATGAAACACACACGTCACTGGTTATCATAGATTTAAGTACATTGTTGATAGTCTGTTTATCGACACTTGAATTTGGGAATCTGCTTGACTTAATTGTCTCTTTGTATGCCATAGAATTAACTCTTGTACGAGTTCATTTTGATTGAATATAACGTCTGAGTATGTGTCCGTTAAAATTTTTAATTTCTTCACATTATATAGGTTGGCAAGAAGTTTGGGACTAAGACACTAAATTTGGAAGCCATATTTTCAAAATGGTCTAATCTGTTGCACGAGCGGTTGTATAAACGAGTGAGATTAAGCTTTGTATACTTATCGTCGTTTCGAAGGTGTGTTTACTCGCACTTACATTACAAAAGAGAGAAGTACACAAGGGAGTTGAGAACTGTACGTGATAAATAAAAGAAATATTAGCTGTTATGACATGATATAATTTAGTTGTTAAGTCTTCGTTTTGCTGAGGTTGCTGCCGCAAATTTGTTGTTACCATTAGGAATGTCTTGAAATTTGCTGCAGCTGGTTCTTAGTGAGCGTTTGCAATCTCTTCAAAGTCCCTGTTGCTGCTTAGACATCGTTTTGACATCTCTATGAAGGCTACTGCTAAGTCCTTGTTTCTTTAAAGTGACGTCTACTAGAGTTTATTTTCTTGTGACTGATGGGTCAAATCAGTTTTCTTATATAATGTCAGACTGGATCGAATCCGCTCAGAAACTGACTTGCTTGAAATTTGCATTAACAGTCACCGATTGTTCGGAAAATATTTTATTACAATTTTTTTTCTCGCGTTCTTCTTGGAAGTGGATGCGTGGAACCGGTCGAGCTGACGAGTTTAACACTTTCCTGATGCGTTATAAGAAAGACTTCCGACAGTTTACTACAATTTTTTTTTACCTGCAATATTTTTTAATGGCACTAAGTAGGATTCAAGTGTGATTTTTTTCCATACATCAAATACCCCTTAATCCTCGACAATTTTATCGTGGAATCTTTTTTTCTACGTCGAATTGTTTGCATTCTATAATAATATAATATTTTGAGCTTCTCTGTATTTCATCAAATTCATATTTATACTCGTTGTAAATCCTGATTGAAATCTTGCCCACTTGGCTGGGGCTGTAGAATACACCGACTGCTTCTCTGTAGAGGGTTAAGGCCCCTCAACGAAGGTCGTAGATATGACACTAAACAATCTGATTGTGAGGTTCCAGTAATGCTGGAGTTTTGGAGAATGAGGAGTACCCCTTCATTGCTATTGCTCACAGGTCCACTCTGGCCCAGAGAGGCAGCACCTGATAGGGTCCTATCTATAGGTCAAATAGAAATAAACTGTGTACTTATGCTAAGATGAATTGTTTGAAATAGAACTGTTTTGACATTTAAGTGTGTGTAAATAAAAAACTATACTTATATTAAACTGAATTGTTTAAAAATAGAACTGTTTATAGGTATAAAAATGGATTTGGTATTGAATAACCTACAATGGTTGATGTGCCATAAAACCAAACCGAACCAAATTGATTGAAATCATTTGCAGAAATTGAACCATTTTGTTGAAGGTTTTTATCAATTTTAAGCTCCCGTCTTCCTAATACAAATCTAGCAACCCTTTATCAGAAGAGTGCAGGAATGAAAAATATAAAATATTCATTTATTTCGCATATTATTCAAATCTTTTTACAAAAATCCAAATCAAATGAAAAATAGTTACTTGCTCTAAATTATTTTCCTCTAAATATACAAAGAAATTGAAAGCCTTGTCTCATACTGTTTTCTGTATCAGCTTTGCCTCAGCCAGTTGTTTTAGAGTAGACTTTGTTTTTTTACTGCCTTTAAATATATTTGTAGAAAAGAAAACAACTAGTGATCACTAGATGATAAAACCATTCTAATAGGACCTAGTATAAAAGAAAAAAAGACGTGAAAAAAAATCTCCTCCTCTTTCTTCAAAGAATGGCCTAAATGAAAAGACCTGGAGAAGTTTGTTACCAGCAAACCTCGTATCATTTCAACCACAATTAAATTATATTAGAAAACACACTTAAAACAAACTGTGCATTTGTATGACGACAAGAATATTATAAAAGAATGTTGTTATTCTAATAAATAATAATGAACCGAAAGATTTTTTTTTTCTTTATATTTCTCTTTTGCAATCAATGTCACGTTAAAACTGTAGCAGAAAGAACTTAGTATTTTTGTTTGACGCGTTAATTGATTTGACCGTTAGGGTTGACGCATATTTTCACCCAATCAGGATGACTTATCCTATTCAGCCTGGACCATTTTTCTGGGCAGCACCAAAATGGGGAAAGGCCGCCAAACACTTTCTCTTGCTCAGAAGCTTTCGAAAAGGACAGACGTATTTACTGTCCACTCTCTTCATTAGCAGCCGCATCACGACACAATGAAGAAAGCCATCAAATTTATGGACCTCTTAGGTCTATTCTCATAGACCAAGGGTTCCCAGTTGAATATGAATTAGATGAGTTCAATACACCACACACAGGAACAACTTTAAGTCCTCTCCAGCTTTGGCGATGTCGACTGCGACGCAAAATACCGCTCCGACAGCCAACCACTTCGTCCGTGAGCAAGATTTTCTGGAAACATTCACGCTTCTTTCCCCAAACGACCAGGACCACGTCATTCCTGTGCTTAACCAGCAAACACGACGTTTGCTACACCCATGGCGACCATACGTCACTCACATATTCAACAATGCCTTAACCTAACGATGCATATTTCGCTCAGGCATTTAGCTGCTAAAATGCCTTCTCAACTCTATAACAATTTTCTTCCTTCCTTCCAACGAGACTTGCAGCATAAACGTAAACCCTTTATTCCATGCTGCCATTAAAACCTTCATATAAAAACCTTACGGCATCTTCGTCTTCTCTCTCTCATTTATTTACCTTAAAATTTAGCGCGGAAACAACGTAACAATTCGTAACTGTATTATTATTTCGCTAAAAACAATCAGATGATAAAAAAAAAAGTTTATTTAGCCTTTATTGAATTTTCGAACCCGAAAATAAGCAAACAATATCCATTACTCAAACACTCCGTTGTTTGAGCATCATGGAAAATTTAACTCGTAAATACTAAGTTAGGCAGACCAGCTCATATACTACACTGATCCTTGATGAGCCTCACTTTGAGCCTAAACAAAATGTACTGATATTCTGAGGAGGCGCAGATAGTGTAACTGCTATCTTCATAGGAAATAAAATTGGCCACCCAAGTTCAAACCTGGACGGCACTGTTTGCATTTCCTGCCCACAATCAGTTCTATCCCTACCAACTATTAATAAATTGTTGAGCAGACGGGGTTCTTTTGCCTTGGTGATTTAGGCAACCAGTCGAAAAGGGAGAAAACTCTGAACTGACTTTGTATCACATTCTGCCAGTAATAGGGGTTTGACAGAAGTTTATATTTAAGGGTAAAAAGGCCATCATTCTTCGGAATTGCTTCCTGGTTTATATGTAAAATAATGCTTTTAATATTTTTAGAATCTTGCGTATCAATCAACAAATTAGATATAAAATACAGTTGAAATGTAAATCTACAAAAATGAATGAAGAAAGAAAATATCACTGGCCATGGATTGATAAATATACTTAGTCTTAGATAGATTGGTCAGCATTTTTATTTACAGGATGTCTCAAAATAGATGATACTGATTTATAACTGAGACAAGCGCAATGGCGGTCATTTGGAACACATCCTGTAAAAAATGCATCCTTTGAGGTAGAGACGACAAATCAATGTTTTTTTTAAATTCTTAAAATAAGAGCTTCCAGTACATGCAATCTTTTTTTGAATTTCTTGTCTTAGTAATAAATCATTATCATATAAATGGGTTGCATCTATTTTGAGACAGATTTGAATAATTTTTGTCTCCAAATAAGTAGTGACTCCAAATATTTTTCCTCTCATGTTCAAAGCATTGGGATCGAAGATTAATTGCTTTCATAATATACTATTTTCAATTCTGAAACGAAAAAAGAATGTTTTAGTAAGATACATAAAATCTCTTCTGATTTACCCACTTAACTCTTCACACACCTAACTACTAGAACACACAAAACACAGACCCATAGACATCGACACTGGAGAAGAAAATAACAGCTACCGGATATTGACCCAACAACGGCCAGTGTCAAACTGAGAAAATCATGGCTTTTGCGCATACGCTCCGCGCATAGTCTATCCAAAATCCCCAGAAAATTCTCAGTTACGAAAAAAAAATGTCTATTTTTCAACCAATCATTTTTTTCCAAAATGGGCATCAAGACAGTTCCTCAGCCTCCTTATAGTCCAGACCTTGCTCCCTGTAACTTTTGCTTATTCCCTACGCTCAGAGGCTGTCGTTATGAGACAATTGAGGAGATGAAAGAGGCTGTGACGAAGGTCATTGACATGCTCACACAAGAGGACTTCCATAGGGCCTCCCAGAAGTTGTTGGAACGGTAGAACAAGTGCATTGCAGCCGGAGGAGATTACTTCGAAGGGAACTAAAGTTTCATGTGTGTACTATCAATAAAAGTGCCCATACGAAAAAAGTCTGGAAACTTATCGTATGCCCCTCGTATTAATGGGTTGCATCTATTTTGAGATAGTTTTGAATAATTTTTTCTCCAAATAAGTAGTGACACCAAATATTTTTCCTCTCATGTACAAGGCATTGTGATCGAAGATTAATTTGCTTTTATAGTATACTATTTTCAAATGTGAAACGCAAAAAGAAGACAACATTATTATTCGTAGAGTTGTTAGCAGTCACATGGGCCCCATGTGTATGAGCCACCATATACTTTTTCGAGGAGGTGCCCGTGGTGTAATTGTTATCGTCGTAGGAATTGGACACGGCGACTCGAGTTCAAATCCTGGACGAGACTGATTGCATTTCACATAGGTATGGGAAAGGTATGAATCCAATTATTCTCCCTCCAGCTATGGGTAAATAGTAGGACAGACTAGGTTCTTCAGCCTTGGTGAGGCAACTAGTCTAGGAGAAGGAAAACTCTGAATTCAAACCTGTTAAACTCCGCTTAAAAAATTGACCTTGTGTCATATCCTGCCCGAGTGGAGGGGTTGGGTAAATAGAACCATATACTTTTTCGAATTTATGTTTTTGCTACTCTGTATAAGAATTTAGCATTATATATACATTCATATATGATTCATGACAGATGTGTAATCTAATTAAAATTGTCACATACTGTAAAATAAAATCAAGTTAAACACTTGGATCCATACTTTCTTTTCTTTGGTTCAAAACTCTAATTATAAATTTCTGATAAATGGGGTTGAATATTGTGATCATATGTTTTCCTTATCCTTTAACAACAATGCATGTATTCGGGCTTTGTTTGATTTCCATATACAAATGAAGATATTTTGGATTGCTTAACAGGTTTTTGTTGAAAGCAGCAAAAGAATTACTAGATTCATTACAATTGTTAATATTTGAATGGAGGGAAAATTAAGTACGTCTACGATGCATAACATCAGCTGGATTTTAATCTCTTAAACAATAAACTGACAACTGAATATTTACATATACAAATGTAGAAGACGTAAACTTTGTTTAAAGAATAATAATGAAGTTTTAAAAAAAATATTTTATATTTTATACATATAAAATAGAAGTTAATATAGGCAAAACATTCATTAATCTATAAATGTGTATTTTGCCACCAGCCACAAATAATCGCATTTGTCAAAAATGGATAAAACCTTGCTGTGTTTTTTTAAGAGCATCAATTCCAGTACTTCACTGATTATGATTCGTTTGGGGTTGTATAAACAACCCTGTACGATGATATGAGTCTAGCTGAGAGAGCAAAGCACGTTTGTATAAATTCGCTAATGTTTCTACCTATTGGTCAATTACTGGACTGTGTAAGAAAAAATTTGGTGAGATTACACCAAGGAGCTCAGACCATATTTTGACCTTGATGTTAGATGTAAATAAAATCATTTATGTCCCTTTAAAAATGATTTTGAGAGAGAAACAAACAGAAACAGCGAATTATTTCACTTTCATTACTTAGATTCACAAAAAAAAAACAGACATTTTGTCTTTGGTTTTCTCTCTTTTTTTCCTCAATTCTCCAAACTTTTTTTCTAAAAGCAACTAAAACAATACCTCATTTATCATTCCTTAAATGTCTTTATATTCCAGCTGCTTTATAAAACATAAAAAAGCAATGATTTAGCACAGACTACTTAACTGTAAGCTTTGTGTAAAAATGGAACAATACAATATGTTCTGAGAATTGGTTTTCTAAAACATATTTCACATTTAATCTAATATCACTTTTTATTTTGGGGAAAAGACTATATAAAAACGAATATATGTTTTTTTATTCACGGCATGTGGGAGTTAAAAAAATAGTTACTTCTAAAATATTTTGTGATATAATTTTTGAAGAATATTGGAATTAATATTTTTACAAGTCCTATTATCAGTTTTCAGTCTCTTTGCAAAAAACAAAAAAAAAAATAAAAAATAAACTTCAGTAAAAATGCCACTTCTTTTTGGGTCGGACAACTTTTTACACGATTTTACACAAATTTATTCGTTTTTCTTTTCTTTGTGTGTGTGTGTTTTTTGTTTTTTTTTTCTCAAGAACACTTTAAGAATGAGTTTCGTTTTCTTTCTTGGAATTCAAAATCTAATTGAAGCATCAGGAGAAACAATGGAGATTGAATATATTTTTTACTATCTTTTTCTCATCAAAAGCAAAATACTAAAACATTATAAATCTCAGCAATCAAGAGAAAAATACTGTTTTCTTTTAAAACATTGATTGGAATGTAAAATTCGTATCCATTTTCATGATACCAATTTAAACATATCAGAATTTTCTGGTTGAAATAATGAATTTTATTCCAAATGTCTCCAGTTTTTAATTCTCATCTCATCAAATGAATTTATCTTTCATTTACCGATGTTCCAATCAAGCATTTGGATTATGTCAATTCTTAATTGTTTCAACTTCACTTAATTTTTTTTTTTTTTTTTTTTTTGTGAGTGTTTGTTGCCCAGTCGGCTGGGGCTGTAGAATATACCGACTGCCCCACTGCAGATGGGTAAGACCTTCTCCACCGCAACGAGTGTCCTGGATATAACACTAAACAATGTGATGGTAATTTTCAAGTAATGCTGGAGCTTTGGGGAATGCAGAGTATCCCTTCATTGCCATTGCTCCCTGGTCTATTCAAGCCCAGAGTGGTAGCACCTGATAGGATCTGATCTGTGAGTCAAATAGAAATGTTTGACATTTAAACTGTGTACTTATGCTGAATTGATTTGTTTGAAATAGAACTATTTTTATATTTAACTGTATGTAAACAAATGACTTATGTCTTAATTGATTTGTTAGGGATACATAGCAATACTTGGGACCATTTAACTTTGTTGACATGCTAAAGCGAATTGTTTGAAATAGATCTGTTTGATTATTTAACTGTGTGTAAACAAATGATTGATGTTTAATTGAATTGTGTGATATTAAGAGTGTTTTGTGGACGTTTGGTATAACGAGGAAGACACGAGATATGTTCTTACTTGTATTTTTATTAAGCGACGAATGATATGATACAGGTTTAATGCAAGGGAGGTAACTCTTATACGTTAGAGAGCTCTACCTTGTCACAAATTGTTAGTGATATATAGCAATACCTGAAACCATTTAACTGTGAGCCAACACATTATTAATAGTAAATAGAATAATTTGTATTAGATAGAAATAAACGAAGCCATTCGATTGAGTGAAAAAAATGAACTCAGGATCGTTTAAAAATGTTATCTACAAAATGTGTTTAAAAAGCATATATTCAATATATAGGTATAAAAAGAATTTGGCATTAAATAACATACAATGGTTGATATACCATAAAATCAAACCAAACCTTCTTTTGAAAAAGAAATATCTAAAATTCTAAATCCATCCAAATGAATGAATTATCAAAGGAACTATAATTTGCAAAACCTGTTTAAAATCTAAATACTTATTTATTAACAATATAGTATCGTTCTTTAGATCGTTTTTCATTATGCATACATTGTTTCGTGGCTCATATATGATTTGCCTTTTTAGTTGAGCCGAGATTATGCCATTTGCATCTCCTGAAGTAGGAACAGACCCCCCACACACACACACACACGCACACAAGCGTCTCTTATTATCAAGTGCGGGTCATTTTCTTAGAAGATTTTCATGAAGGCATTGCAACAGTTGAGTGTATAAGTCTGCATTAAGTGTTTGATTCGTTTAAAAATTGAAAATATATAATGCCTCGGTGATCTAACCATACACCCTGCATAATATTTCTTCCTTCTTCTAATATTTCAGCAGAGATTCATCCTTGTCAATCCATTGCCTTTTACAGTGAATATTTTCATAAAAAAAACATTTTTGTCACTTGTAAAGATATTCCTAAGAAACTGGTCATTTCTCTGCCTTGAAAGAAGTCTTGTTGCTATGAATATACGATCTTCCTTATTCTTTTCATTAAGAGTATGAGGAACCTAAATGGCTAGCTTGCTCACTTTTCCTATTTTCTTATGAGCCGTCTGGCCTGAGTTTATCTCTCAATGACATTTCACCCAACCAAAGTTTTGAAAACCAGTTTTGGACTTGGTGGTCTACTATAGGAAATTATGCAATTTCCTTGTCAAAAGAATTTTCTGGAAAAAACTGATCAAAATTGGCGCAAAGATATCCAACTAACGCCCACGCAGATGTTTAAAAAATAATCAATTAAAAATGGTTTTTAGGACCAATAGGAGGTCTCTAAAATACGCGCCCAAAGAATCTTCGAAAGTCAATGCGTGCGCACAGGATCCTCCTTCGTGTAATAAAAACACATAATATTCCAGACAATTCAGATCAGCTACTCACGCCAACCCAGAGTGATACGTACTAACTGTTTCTCAGCGGCGCCGTGCTCGTTGGATCTTCATACAACGGTGTCATGTTACAATTTCCAGTTGGATAAAGATCTTATCCACGCTGCACTCAGAACTGGTTTCTGCGGTCGTGACCTGATACACGAATCGCTGTATACCCTACTACATTTCAGCTCCCAACAAAGAAATAAATTTCTTTATTTTTGTTGCACTATTGTTAATATTGTCTTTTTATTCATTAACATTAGTACTCTACAGATACCCTGGCTATAAACACTTGACATTTTCTTAGTTGTTTCTGTAATGTCTTTATTAATCCTTAAACTCCCACAACATTAAATGTTCAATATGCACTTTCAGTTCCTCCATTTCGAAGGCCTGAGTTCATAGATTATATTATGATGCACACACTTTCACTACTGAAGCAAGAATGACTGATGAAGACGCTATTTTATCAGGTAATTTCTGGTTACATTTTGAAGTGTAAACTGCATAGTTACAACTTGCTCTTAAAAAACGGAAATTATTTATTTATGAACTAATTACTGTGATGGTTGATTGTATAATTACTTTATTATCTAGTTTGATCAGGCCGCAAATTTTTAATTAAGCTAAAATCTATGGGTAGAAATGTGAGTCAAATTGAAAAGTTTAAGCGTGTGCACCTGCGACCAGGATAGGGGACACCTGTCATCTCTACACAGGAAGATCAAAAGTAAACAAAATAGATTTATGTCTTGCCATAAGTTTGATTGAGGAAATGAAAAACTCGGTGAAAAATTGCGGACACGTGTGAGATGGTGCAATAACTTAGTGAGATGACATAATACTAACGATATCCTGAATTTAAATATATTTAAATTAGCCACTAAAAAAATAAAAAAAGGAGTCAGTTGGAGCAGTTGGAGGAGTCGTCTGTTCGGGTCAGACGTCTGTCGGGTTGGGATAGGTGTCTCTTTATGTCTCTATTCATAGACCCTTAGAAATGCTCTCTCTCTCTCTCTCTCTCTCTCTCTCTCTCTCTCTCTCTCTCTCTCTCTCTTCTTTTTGCAGTCTGAACATTGAATAACATATCTGGATAATAAAGCAACAATTTTCTATAAATATATTGGACTCTTACACTAATATGTTATAATAAATTATTGTGAATTGTTGACCGAGAGTTCTTCTGGTCTTTGAGTTGTCAGTACCCAGGCAACTTGTTCCAACGAATCACATCGACCGTCAGAAGTTCTGGATGGATTTGTAAAATAATATATATAGATATATATATATATATATATATGTGTGTGTGTGTGTGTGTGTGTGTGTGTGTGTGTGTGTGTGTGTGTGTGTGATTCCTTATCTGTGGCTCTTTCAAACACAACGTGGGCACAGAGGGGATTGATAAACAAACTAACCGGAAACGCATGTGGTAGTCACGGAACGAAGGCCATAATAAAGTATTATATTTGGCTCCATTACCAGAATAAGAGCAAAATATAAGTACAATGCCTAGTATGGTACTACATTTGGTACTGTGACGGCCATATTGTTACATTTACAAATAGCGTCATGTCAACGATATTATTACATATGACTCAACCCGAAAAAATAGGTAGAGTGATTTTCATTTTACTTATTTTTGTATATTTTATCACATCTTCGGCATTAAATGACCCAAAATGGGTTTATACGCTGAATACAAAACAACCAACCAACCAACCATCTTCTTTATTAGTGTTATCTTCATAGAGTTAACTTTCTCTTCCTCATCTTTTTTACCGTCTGCCCTGTTAGCTGGAGCTGTAGAATACACCGACTGCACCTCCGCAGAGGGGCAAGAATCCCTCAATTGAGATAATCTGTTGACCTTGAGTAGTGACCTATGACCTGAGTATGGGATTCTGGTGTCTGAGCAATCTGTGACCCAGATGCCAAGTGGTCAAGTGACTTGCAACATTCCACTTCAACCATGACTTTGTCTTGTCTGGAAGTCAGAGGCCTGAGCTGATAAATCAGCTGGTCGTGTCAAGTCCCAAATGTATCTTTCAAATTGCTCTTATGGCTAAAAAAATAACCCTTTTTATTTCAAAGGTGCTAGAAGGTATTGACAGAGAGTCAACTGTGTTGAGAGAAAGAAGACCTTGACTAGTTTAATTTTAAGGTGCTAGATACTGAGCACTAAAAGACAGAAATTAGCAAGTGCTCAAAATCCCCCCTCTTGACTAAAGTATACTGGCAAAGGATTCCTCATCTCAACCAAGGTGAATAGGAATAACCTTTTGAAAATTCCTAACTGAAGTGGAACTTCATGAAGGAGCACAGGATAAGTGAAAAAAAAACAACACACATAACAAATATAAATAAAAAAAACTTAAAGAAAACATGAATCCAATTCAGAAAATGAAATTATAGTAGAATTCTTAAGATTCATCGTTAATGAATCACTAGAAGAAACTCCTTAAACCAAACAGTCACTTTTCTTGAGAGAAAAAATAATCTCCAGCAGAACGAACTCTCAAACTGTGAAGAAAATTAGAAGCAGCAATCTACTTATTGAGGCTGATAGCAAAAAACTAATGAAAAAGAAGACTTGAAATGAAAAACTTACCTGCTTGAAAAGCTTAACACCTCAAAGGAAGTTATCAAAAACAAGGAGTTATCTCAAGTTTCACCTGAAGCAATAAAAAAACCTAAGGGGTCACAGACTACAAAAAAATTAACATTAGAAAAGAGGGTGAGAACGTACAAACACATAAATTCATTTAATGATTAAACAAATCCCTTTTTACCAAAGAAATGAAAATTGGACACTGCCTCAAAAAGATAGATCATTACATCTCCACACCGTTAAATGTGGAAAATATGGACACCATTAGGAGAGCTGCAGGGGACGTCGGACATATGAAATGTGTAGCCAGAAAGACCCATATCACATGGAAAAAAATTGTTCCCCCCACCCCCAAAAAATAGTTCCAACGGTCAAGAGAACCAGCCCATATTTTTTAGAACTTTCAATATATTCAAAACAGAGAGGGAAATTCTTGTGGTGAAATATTGAAGAAATATAACATTTCATAAAACAAAGAAAATAGTTGAATCTCATGTGAAAGATACCCATGCCAATTTATCACGGTGAGGCAGTCCAATCAGAAATAACAATCAAATAAATACATACACGGTGCTTTCAATAGGTTTCCAAACTATTTTTGTACAGGCATTTAAAATTATCGTAGACTCTTGAAAATTCACTATGTTATTGCTATACATCTTATGAGATGACTGACCAATTTTTATGATTTCAGGTTCAAATGAACAGCTACAGCAGCAATTGGGATACACCCAACTAAAGCCTGATTGTCATAGCTACTGAATTTCAAAAATGCAATCTGGACTTTAGAAGAACGATATGCAATAAAATTGTGTTTTAAACTTGGAAAAAATGCCACAGAAACGTATGGAATGCTTCAGACTGCTTTTGGAGAATCTTGCATAAATCGAGCATCAGTTTTTGAGTGGCATAAGAGATTCAATGAAGGCAGGGAGTCTGTGGGGGATAATGAGAGGTGTGGGAGGAGTAAGAAAGTCAATAGACCAGAGTTGATTGGCCAAAGGATTAGGATCAGGGTTACTATGTTGAGGTTTTAAGGGAGTTCGGCAAGAGATTCATAGGGAAGAGGCCAGCACTCTTCAAATCGGGTCAGTGGCATTTCCAGCAGGACAATGCACCAGTCCACAACTCAATCCTTGTCACAGACTATTTGACCAAGATGGGCATCAAGACAGTTCCTCACTCTCCCAATAGTCCAGACGTTGCTCCCTGTAACTTTTGCTTATTACCTAAGCTCACAGGCTGTCATTATGAAACAACTGAGGAGATGAACAAGGCTGTGACAAAGGTCATTGACACGCTCACACAAGAGGACATCCATGGGGCCTTTCAGAAGTTGTTGGAATGGTACAAGTGTATTGCAGCCAGAGGAGATTACTTCGAAGGGAACTAGAGTTTCATGTGTGTACTATCAAAAAAAGGGCCCATACAAAAAAAAGTCTGGAAACTTATTTAATCATCCTTATTAATATATAATTAAAAAACAAATGCAAATGAGACGAACCAATTGGTAAAAGTTTCAAAAACAGTTAAAGAAAATGCACTCAACTGAAATTTGTCAAAAAGAAACACAAATTAAACAAAAATAACCCTCTACCAACACCTATATCACAGCCATAAAATATCTACCGAAAACTCTAAATCTCCAACATAAACTAATACCATAAGAAGAAACTCACTGATCTGCCAACTAATTCACTAAATAAACTAAGGAAAAACTGTTAACACAAATTCTAAAATAAGTACCAAAACAAACAATGAAAAACCAAGATACATTCTAAAAATTCCAGCCAGACTCGAACTGTCTTACAACCAAAATAAATCATGCTCAACCAGCCACAAAAACAACTGCAAATATCAACACTCTTATCTCACCCCAAAGATTCCACAACATCAAGTATAAAATCATGAAAAAATAGTAAAGTTAGTAAAGTTGTCTCCCTTTAGTCAAGGGCAACCCGAAGGCTCCTTTTTCAATAGCTACTACACCAAGGTGTAGGGCAGGGCACGACTCCTTTCCCTTGATTGCTCCACTTTACCCTCGATACGTACCTTATATTGCTGAGTGTTAAGCAAGGAGGTATCAAGTACCATTTTGAAAGTCTTTGGTATGACATGACTTGGGATTGAACTCAGGTCTCCCGGACCATTGGCAAACACACTACCCACAAGGCCAATGAGTTAAAAATCAATCAAAACCTTATATAGATCCTTACAGTAGCAAGTATTGATATTAAAACTGACACCATTATTTAAAACCTCATTCTAGCTGATAATTACATCAACGAAACAAGCTCATTAACAATTAAACATGAGAGAAGCATCAGTAGGCAAATCTTGCTTCTCCGACAAACGCTAAGATTGGTTTAAAAACAAAAATATTTACCAACAAACTATTTGCTAACAATTCATATACGTATAAAAACAAGATTTAGCTTTAAATAGCTTACAAGGGTTGATATGCTATTAAATACCAACCAACCTAACTTCTGACAGATGTCCTCTTTTTTTTTACCATACTGTTTTTTTCCTTCTGGTTTGGTTGAGACATATCTGTGTCAAATGCAAGTGTTTGAATATGCTTGAAAGTTTTTACTTATTTATTTTCATTTTTCTTGATATTTGTCCGCAAGTTTTTTCCAGTGATAGTGTTCATGTGACAAATTGTCAAAACTGTCTCATTATAAGACCATTATAGATGAGTTGTTATGACTTACTTATTTAATTTGTGCTTTCTTAAATAGCAAATAGAAACATTACCATCTATAACATTTACTCAATTACATAGCTTATACACTTCTTACTACTAAGAGAAAGTATTCTTTGAAGTTGATTGCACAGTTCCAATGCTACAGTTTTTTTTGTTTTTTTTAAGCAGGAATAGTTGAAGCAAGACTAAGGGGAAGTATTCTTTGAAGTTGATTGCACAGTTCCAATGCTACAGATTTTTTTGTTTTTTTTAAGCAGGAATAGTTGAAGCAAGACCAAGGGGAAGTATTCTTTGAAGTTGATTGCACAGTTCCAATGCTACAGATTTTTTTGTTTTTTTAAGCAGGAATAGTTGAAGCAAGACTAAGGGGAAGTATTCTTTGAAGTTGATTGCACAGTTCCAATGCTACAGTTTTTTTTGTTTTTTTTAAGCAGGAATAGTTGAAGCAAGACTAAGGGGAAGTATTCTTTGAAGTTGATTGCACAGTTCCAATGCTACAGTTTTTTTTGTTTTTTTTAAGCAGGAATAGTTGAAGCAAGACTAAGGGGAAGTATTCTTTAAAGTTGATTGCACAGTTCCAATGCTACAGTTTTTTTTGTTTTTTTTAAGCAGGAATAGTTGAAGCAAGACTAAGGGGAAGTATTCTTTGAAGTTGATTGCACAGTTCCAATGCTACAGTTTTTTTTGTTTTTTTTAAGCAGGAATAGTTGAAGCAAGACTAAGGGGAAGTATTCTTTGAAGTTGATTGCACAGTTCCAATGCTACAGATTTTTTTGTTTTTTTAAGCAGGAATAGTTGAAGCAAGACCAAGGGGAAGTATTCTTTGAAGTTGATTGCACAGTTCCAATGCTACAGTTTTTTTTGTTTTTTTTAAGCAGGAATAGTTGAAGCAAGACTAAGGGGAAGTATTCTTTGAAGTTGATTGCACAGTTCCAATGCTACAGATTTTTTTGTTTTTTTTAAGCAGGAATAGTTGAAGCAAGACTAAGGGGAAGTATTCTTTGAAGTTGATTGCACAGTTCCAATGCTACAGTTTTTTTTGTTTTTTTTAAGCAGGAATAGTTGAAGCAAGACTAAGGGGAAGTATTCTTTGAAGTTGATTGCACAGTTCCAATGCTACAGTTTTTTTTGTTTTTTTTAAGCAGGAATAGTTGAAGCAAGACTAAGGGGAAGTATTCTTTGAAGTTGATTGCACAGTTCCAATGCTACAGATTTTTTTGTTTTTTTTAAGCAGGAATAGTTGAAGCAAGACTAAGGGGAAGTATTCTTTGAAGTTGATTGCACAGTTCCAATGCTACAGTTTTTTTTGTTTTTTTTAAGCAGGAATAGTTGAAGCAAGACTAAGGGGAAGTATTCTTTGAAGTTGATTGCACAGTTCCAATGCTACAGTTTTTTTTGTTTTTTTTAAGCAGGAATAGTTGAAGCAAGACTAAGGGGAAGTATTCTTTGAAGTTGATTGCACAGTTCCAATGCTACAGATTTTTTTGTTTTTTTAAGCAGGAATAGTTGAAGCAAGACCAAGGGGAAGTATTCTTTGAAGTTGATTGCACAGTTCCAATGCTACAGTTTTTTTTGTTTTTTTTAAGCAGGAATAGTTGAAGCAAGACTAAGGGGAAGTATTCTTTGAAGTTGATTGCACAGTTCCAATGCTACAGATTTTTTTGTTTTTTTTAAGCAGGAATAGTTGAAGCAAGACTAAGGGGAAGTATTCTTTGAAGTTGATTGCACAGTTCCAATGCTACAGTTTTTTTTTGTTTTTTTTAAGCAGGAATAGTTGAAGCAAGACTAAGGGGAAGTATTCTTTGAAGTTGATTGCACAGTTCCAATGCTACAGATTTTTTTGTTTTTTTAAGCAGGAATAGTTGAAGCAAGACCAAGGGGAAGTATTCTTTGAAGTTGATTGCACAGTTCCAATGCTACAGTTTTTTTTGTTTTTTTTAAGCAGGAATAGTTGAAGCAAGACTAAGGGGAAGTATTCTTTGAAGTTGATTGCACAGTTCCAATGCTACAGTTTTTTTTTGTTTTTTTTAAGCAGGAATAGTTGAAGCAAGACTAAGAGGAAGTATTCTTTGAAGTTGATTGCACAGTTCCAATGCTACAGTTTTTTTTTGTTTTTTTTAAGCAGGAATAGTTGAAGCAAGACTAAGGGGAAGTATTCTTTGAAGTTGATTGCACAGTTCCAATGCTACAGATTTTTTTGTTTTTTTAAGCAGGAATAGTTGAAGCAAGACCAAGGGGAAGTATTCTTTGAAGTTGATTGTTCAGTTCCAATACTACAGTTCTTATTTTTAGTTTTTTAAACCTTGCTGGGAGTCAAAAAAACTCAACACTTAGCATACATGGGAATGCAAAATAAGACAAAAGTTTGTTTTTTTAATGTTGGAAGGGTTAAAATATATATTTCTCAGTAAGTTTTGAAAATATAAGGGTATGGCACATTACCCTATCTTTTCTCAGAAATTGGAGTTGCAGGCTTGCAAAAAGTATTAGCCTGAAAATTTCCCCAACAAATATATTAAAACAACCGCTTAACTCAATCCACATACAAAATATTGTGAGTGACTTTTCAGTTTTTAGCATTGTAAGACTCCTGTGTTCTACTGATAAGAATAAAGCTGAATTGTTTTGCAACTAATGTATTCTCACTTAAATTTTTGTATCGTGTACTCACTTTGTTCAAACGAAATAGAATAAAGAAGTAATAGGTTTATGTGAAAAAAAATAACATTTAAGAAAATATGTCTGATTAGGGATTCTCCCTTTCTATAAGTGATTTATTTTCAATTTCTTATTCATTTCACTTGTGAGTGAATATTATTCATTTTAATAAAAGTTATATATCCAGTGAGATTTTGTAGTTGAGTAGCTCTCCCTTTTTTGGTAATTTTGCTTTCTTCTATTTCAGTTAGCAGTAGATATAAGCAATGCATTAGTTTTTATTTCACAATGCTTCCAAAGAGCCAGAACAAGGGATTCTGGCAGTTAAGACATGCCAAAGAGAGGCCATAAAAGTGTTTCCTTTAAACGAAAAGGTAGAAGTTCTCTGAGAAAGAAGAAAATGACATTCTCATCACGATCCATGGTAAGAATTATTCTTCCATGTGATGAGCAGAAGGTGAAGAAATACAAATTACTGCGTATTATCATAATTTTATTTTATTATTAGTTATTGTTTTTAAATCTCTTACTGAACTAAATTAAACTTTATTATATATATATATATATATATATATATATATATACATGAATTATAGTATATATATAATGTTTGATACTATTTGCTGTTCAGTGCTCTTGAACTGTATCCCCTGTGGATAAATAACAGATATTGTGTAATTGCAATCATCATTGCCAGTCAGAGAGGAGACATTTCCTCACGACAATGAAGCAATCAGTTTCAATCCTTTGTTTTCAAAATGTCTGTAGAAAGATATATTTTGGATGTATGCAAAGGTTTCCAACCATTTTTTTTTTTTTTTGTACTGAGACTGACTAACCCGTTGGAAACCAGTTTTTCAGTGTAAATGTTTGTTCACACTCAATAAATATTTGTAACTTTTGTCTGTTTTTCGGCAATTTTTAATGTTCTTGAGTTTGAGGTCAAATTTAAATAGTAAAATTGCTCTTGGAAAATCAAATGATTTCAATGTTTCTGTCAAAGATTCAGTCTTATAAATGGTTTTAGTTGATTGGTTGGTTGGTTGGTTGGTCTTTATGGCATATCAACCTTTGTAGGTTATTTAACACCAAATCCATTTTTATGCTAATAGTCCTATTTCAAACAATTCAGTTTAGGATATGTATGCAGTTTAAATGTAAGTACAATTAAATTGTGAAAAACATTTCTATCTCAAGCTATTCAGTTTAGTCAAGCAATTCTAATTCAGCTAAGTTTCAGTACAGATTTTGTTTACACACAGTTAGATGTGAAAACAGTTCTATATTAACCAAATCAGTTTAGTGTAAGTACAGTTTCAATGTCAAAAAAACAGTTCCAGTTAAAATAATTCAGTTTAGCATAAGCACACAGTTTAAATGTACATATGGTTAAATTGTCAAAAACATTTCTATTTCAAGCTATTCAGTTTTGTCAAACAATTCAATTTAGCATAAGTATGCTGTTAGTTCTATTTAACCCATAGATAGAGCCCTATCAGGTGCTACCACGCCAGGCTAGAGTGGACCTGGGAGCAATGGCAATGAAGGGGTGTTCTGCATTCCCCAAAGCCCCAGTATCACTGGAACCTTACCATCAGATTGTTTAGTGTCATATCCAGGACACTCATGGGGGGAGGATCTTACCCTTCTGCAGAGGTGCAGTCAGTGTAGATGGCTGGGTAACACTTTCAATAGATAAAAATATATTACTCCTTTCTCACTCTTCCAATTGACTCTATTTTCTGCCAAGAAATGGGGAGAGAAAATATTGATATTAATTTTTGTTTTTACGATTATTTTATTGAAAAAAATCGGTAAATATTATAAGGAATATTGAGAAAATAAAGGAGGAGGAGACTGTGAAGGATGTTAGATGCTAGGGTCTCTTTTTTGGGAAAATAGCAGTCACCGGGAATAAAATTCAAAGTAACTCCCCTTACACGCACTGAATTGTCCTGAAACAGACAAACAAGCAAAGGTGTATATTGGCTAGCAGATGTACCAAGATGAACTATTCCTGTTTGAAATCAAGAAAACACTCCTTTTGTCTGGAATAGAGAGAAAACAACCAAATAAAAACAACAGCACAAATTGACTTTTCAACAATTAAATTTTCCAGAAAAAAGAAAATTGTTTTGCTAGAAGTATTTTGATGTGAATTCTGTTGTCTGAGATTTTCTCATGAGATTTTTCAAAACACCTCAAGCTAGTCATAAGTTGTTAACCAAATCAAAGTTAAAATGAAGGTGAAATAATTCACTGGCCTGCCACAGAATACTCGATCAAAAACACTCCTTGGTACAGACTCCTCAAAGATTTTCTCAAACAAGTGAACCATTCCTCTGACAAAGAATCCTGTTGAATCAGTAAAACATGGCTGTGATGTAAGTAAAGTTGGTGACCTTAGTCGAAGGTGACCTGAAAGCTCCCTTTTCAATAGCTACTACACCACAGTGATGGGGAGGTCGCTACTCCTTTCCCTGTATTGCTCCACTTTACCCTTGATCCTTACCTTACAATGCTTAGTTTTAAGCAAGGCAGCATCAAGTATCATTTTTTTAATCTTTGGTATTTCTTGACCGGGGATTGAACCCCGGTCTCCTGGATCATTGGCTAACACTCTACTCATTAGGATTTATTTTTGGAACATTTTTTACCTTTTGCTTCAGACAATCATAGATAGAGCTTTTTTTTATTATCATAAAAATCTATTTCACAGAGACAGAGATTTTGGAATATTTGAACCTGATTGGCTAATACGAACTCACCAAACACTTTTTTTTCTTTTTTGGTATTTTTTATCATTTTCCTTTGAGTTTTCTTCTAAGTTATAAACAAAAATGAATTTAAAAACCTCAAGCAATTTTTGGCAGTTTTAGTTTTTGCTGAAAGTACTATGATCAACATCTTCTGGATTCGTTTTTGAATGGCACTTTTTTTATTTTCCGAGGTGCGGTTTTCTGTGATGAAAACTAAAATGATTTTCTTAATGCATCTTTTTTTTGCACAATAGTATTTTGTAAAAAGTATTAGATTCATTGAAAATCAAATGACAACCCGCAAATATGTTTACTCTTTGCTTGTAAATAATTCGACTGTAACTGTTTACCATTCATACCTAATAAAACATTTATTTTGGGAATAAAGTAAGTTTTTTTTAACAATTAAAAAAACTATTTTCTTAACTCAAAAAAGTTAGCCTTTATAAAAAATGAATTCACTCATCACAGGCAGAGAGCCCCCCCAGTGAGAATCAAATGCATTACGTTAGGGACTGATTTAAGTTACAGGCTAATCAACCATCTCATTACAAAATGCAGCTTTCACTAAAGTATATATATATATATATATATATATATATATATATATATATATATATCTGTGGGGGGAGCGCGTGTGTGTGTGTGTATTTACTCAGCCTCAATCCCGTGTGCAGGATGAGACATAAGGTAAATTTTAAACAGAGCAAAGTTGGTGTGAATTCAGAATTTTCTTTCTTTCTCCCTAGTTGTCATAACAAGGTTAAAGAAACCGAGCTGCCCAACTATTTCTACATAGCTGCAGGGAGAAAAGATTCTTTCATGCCTTACCCAAAAGCATTAGCATGAAGTGAAATACAAACAGCTTTATCCAGGATTTGAACTAGGGTCACCAATTCCATCTCATACAATGTTACCCATTATGCTCAACACACGTCCTTCACCACTTAATATAGGATCATATGAGCTTGTTAACCATCACTCTGCTCCAAATACTTTCAACAACTGCTATAAATATAGATTTGTTTAAATCCAATCGTATAGTGTACTGTTATCTATTCCGTTCTCTGATGTTACTATTTATTGTGAGAGTGTCACTAAAGAATATTAGAAATGTTTTCCAAACAAATATACAACTTGCACAACGCCATTTTTCCTGGTAATTGTCCAGTGGCTGGAAGCTGTTTATTTTGAAGGAAAAGTATTACTAAATATTCCATTTCCATTGAGGTCAGAAAGACCTACATTATCAGCAAGGATTTTCGATCAATCAGAAACAAAATGATCTATCTTCTTTATTTTTGTGTCAGTATTCTTCAGGGATTTTATTGATGGAATCAATTTTGGTGACAGCTAAAAAAAATCACAGCCAATTAGGAATGCATCTTAGGTGGTTCCTATGAGAGTAATATAATTAGCTATAAGTTTAGTTTCAAAAAAGATAATTTTCTTACATCTATGTGTATGCATATATATATATATATATATATATTTATGAATATGTGCTTCACATACTTAAGAGCACACATTATACTTCCAATATGTGTATGTGTATGCATATATAGGCAAAACTTATGTGATGACTTCCCACTTGATAATAAGGTTGACCATCTTTGAACTAAACCTACGTATTTGCTGCCACATCTGGGGTCTGCAATAACTTTTAAATCCAGAAAGGCTTTTAAAAGCTCTGCCGGCAGATAAATTGGTTTGAGGATATTTCTTGGTCCCATGTTTTCATCCTTAATATTGTGTACTTTCTTAGGCCTGGTGAGACCAGACTTACATTGATTGGGGCACAAAAGACAAATCAAGTTCTTTTGTTGAAATTAACGTCCATATTCTACCTGAGGTCTCTGCACCATTCCAAAGGAGACTTTTCAGTTTTGCTTCTGAGAAGCTGATACAGCCACATTCTTTACAAATCTATTGAGTTATAGCTAAGTCAATATTATCTTTCCTTCAAACCACATGGATTATTTCAGCTGCTCAGTAAATGCATTCTTCAGTAGAGAAAGTAGCTCCAGAAAATAATGCCCATCTCCATTATTTATTTATTTTGCCTGATTCTTTATATAGAACAAACATAAAAAGCGATTCAGATAAGAAATCTTTTAAGTATTTTCTGGGTTTGTATTGAGATTGTTTACCATTTTCAGTTCTCTATAGAATTTTTTGCCTGCTACTGATCATCCCATTCTGTTGTCAGGTTCTCTTCTCACTGTTTGTGAATAATTATCTCCACATATTGTGAGCTCCTTGAAGAACCAAATACTCTTTATTATGGCAAGATGAAAGAGTATTTATTATTTTTCTGTGATTACAATGATATAAACTAACATATGTTTCATGTGTTCTGGCAATAAAACTAAACAGCATATGGTAATGAGGCTTCAATTTTGAACCTCTGGGGAGTATGCAGTCACAGCTTCATGACCATTTCTCCCTGGTTAAATTTGATCGGGATTGGTAATACCTGTTAGGAACTTATCTAAGGGTTAAATATATTTGTTTTAGATAATCTGGAAAATGATTTTGAACTACATTAACACAACTTTGACACTGTTATTGGGAAATGCATTAACTTCTTTACAAATGATTTTTATTAGATGGGAATATATACTGAAAGCCATATAAAGACGTGTGAATAATTATGAGCATTAATGTGGAAGGAAATGAGGAAGTATTGACGGATAAGTGATAGGTTAAAAGTCATCTCAACTGAAACACGTGTGAGAAAGTTTTGAGTTTTGATTTTTAGTCAGTTGCAGTTTCCGGAATATTACAAGGTACTATTTACCAACCCCTCCGCTCGGGCAGGATATGACACAAGGTCAATTTTTAAGCGGAGTTTAACAGGTTTGAATTCAGAGTTTTCCTTCTCCTAGACTAGTTGCCTAACCAAGGCTGAAGAACCTAGACTGTCCTACTATTTACCCATAGCTGGAGGGACAATAATTGGATTCATACCTTTCCCAAGGGTATTAGTGCAATGTGAAATGCAATCAGTCTCGTCCAGGATTTGAACTCGTATCGCCGCGTTCATTTCCTACGGCGATAACGACTACACCACGGGCACCTCCAAATCATATCATATTTACCCAACCCCTCCGCTCGGGCAGGATATGACACAACGTCAATTTTTTATGCGGAGTTTAACAGGTTTGAATTCAGAGTTTTCCTTCTCCTAGACTAGTTGCCTCACCAAGGCTGAAGAACCTAGTCTGCCCTACTATTTACCCATAGCTGGAGGGAGAATAATTGGATTCATACCTTTCCCAAGGGTATTAGTGCTATGTGAAATGCAATCAGTCCAGGATTTGAACTCGTGTCGCCGTGTCCAATTCCTGCGACGATAACCATTACACCACTGGCACCTATTACAAGGTAGACTTTTTTTTCTGATGGGTAACTCTAAACATTTTAGAAGCCCCTTTTAAAAAGGGACCTTGATATAAACTTGATAAGATGTCATCATCATCATTATCATATCATGCCGCTAGCATGGATATCCCTGATCCTCTCTCGCCACTTCTCCCTATCGTTCATTGCCTCTGGCAGGTCTTCAGGGCTGCATCCCGTATCCTCACATAGCTGCTGCATGTATGTTCTAGCTGGTCGTCCTGCTTTTGCCCGGCCATATGTGGGGTTCCATAGGAGTACATCACTTATGAGTTCGTCCCTACTTCTCCAGCAGTGTCCTGCATGTCTGGTTCGTCTAACTTGGATAGTTTTCATAATGGGAGGCAGTAGCTGTATAGTTGGTGCCTTGTAGGATGTTGCCGCCAGGACTTGTTCAATATTGCTCGCAGTATTCTTGTATAATTGCCGTCTAGCTTCTTCTCCAGTCGTTTAGTTAGGGCTTTCTTTTCTGCATGAAAGAGGGTCTGGGGATCCACTGATTTATTATAACATTGGTAAATGGGGGAAACAAATTATAGCTGTGCATTTTTCCATTGCTTTTATCACCAGGGATCAAGTGACAACATTCAAGTCTTCTTTAATATTAGGAATAGTTTCCTATGCCTGCTGAAGATATATAATAGTGTACAAATTATTATTATTAAATAGAAAGTTACTTAAGATAATAGAAATGTCCAAAAATTTTGGATTAAAAATAGTTAATTAGAATTATAACTGTTTTCAAATGATTAGTACGCAATGAGTTTTTCTACTAGTTTTAAATAATGATTTTTCGTTAAAGTCTGAGTGACAACAAGTCTGCATAGGCCTGCAGCACTCTTCTAAGTATTCTAAGTGATTTTAATAATAACAATTAGCCTAGTGGATAGAGTGTTTCCTAATGATCCGGGAGACTGGGTTTCGATACCAGGTCAAGTCATACCAAAGACTCAAAAAATGGTACTTGATGTCTCTTTGCTTAACACTATAAAGTACATATGAAAGGTAAAGTGGGACAGTCCAGGGAAAGGAGTAGTGCCCTCCCCTAAACCTCGGTGTAGTAGCTATTGAAAAGGGAGCCTTTGGGTTACGCTCGACTATGGTTGCTAACTTTAGTTACTACAGTCTGAATGATCCCAGTTCTTCCTCTGTTCTCTAGTTCTCCAAGGCTCTTTCCAGTCTTTTGTGGACCATTTCAAGAGTTCCTACTTCAATTAGTATCACCATCACACAACACAGATTTTTCAGCTCTCTGGCAAGATCCTGGTTGTTGCTTATATTTCTACCTTCTTTTATTTTCTCTCTATGGTCCATTGGAATGGCAAAATCAACTAAATGACAAGTTCTTTTCTTTTTAGCAATTTACACGAGGTCTGGTCAGTATTTGGAAATATCTTAAAATCCAAGAGAATTTTATGCATATCATTTTCTAGGACATATTCTTGTTTGTGCATATACAATTTGTCAGCATCAGCAAATTCTAATCTCTTGCACAATTCTCAGTGGATCAGCTTTCCCATTCACTCATACCTAATTTCTTTTGTGCTAGTTTCCTCTATTCCCTTATGTCAATGACTGTTTTATCTATCACCACATAATCTACATTTTCTTTTGTTCTGAGTATTATCAATTTTTGCATTGGGATAATTAATTCTTTGGGCAATATTTTGTGCTACTAATATCATTATTATCATTAATAAACAGGAATATTTTTTTGAAACTGAAGAAGCTACTGCCCTAACGCACAGGAGAAAATAATAAACAATACTTACTGGCTCGGCAGCCCGGCTGATGGCAGCTAACAGACAAAAATTGCCAATGAGCGGGCCAGCATATATGCACGCTATCATAGCAACTCTGGGTTCGCAGCCAATCACCATACTGGGAATGGACGAAACTGAAGAAGCTACTGCCCTAACGCACAGCAGAAAATAATAAACAATACTTGCCGGCTCAGTGGCCCGGCTGGTGGCAGCTAACAGACAAAAATTGCCAAAGAGCGGGCTAGCATATATGCACGTTAGCATAGCAACTCTGGGTTCGCAGCCAATCACCACACTGGGAATGGATGAAACCACCTGCGCATTGTGGAACGGCCCCGATGCACATATAATCTTCCCTTCCTGATGCTCAAGTTGATTCACTTTCATGCGTAATTCAACATGTGAACTACACTCAAGTACAGAACTTCAACAGAAACCATACAATTGCATGAGTTTTATGGCATATCAACCTTTGAAGCTTATCTAATACCAAATTCATTTTTATACAAATAATTTCAAGCAATTCAGTGTAGCATGAGTACACAGTTTAATTGTTAAAAACATTTCTATTTCAAGCTATTCAGTTTCGTCAAACAGTTCTAATTCAAATAATTCAGTTTAGCATAAGTACACAGATTAGTTCAATTTAACCCATAGAAAGGGCCATATCAGGCACTACCATTCTGGGCCAGAGTGGACCAAGGAGCAATGGCAGTAAAGGAGTGCCCCACATTCCCCAAAGCTGCAGCATCACTGGAACCTCACCGTCAGATTATTTAGTGTCATATCCAGGACACTCGTTGGAGTTGAGGGGCTCTTACCCCTCTGCAGAGTTGCAGTTGGTGTATTCTACAGCCCCAGCTGACTAAGCAAGTGCATATATGAAGACATATGTTAAAAATCCTTTATGTATCAAAACATGAAATTGGTTGACTTACCTGTGGATTTCTACAATCAATAAACAACTTGGGATTTATAGGATTTAACATTTATTTTTCTTGATCGCCTTAATAAATTTTTTTATGAGAACTGCACTTATTTTTGACATAATCTTTTTCATCCAAATGCTTCTCCATTTTCACAAAACTTGAACATTATATAATGAAAATTTCAGATCGCAGACTTATTGATAAATCCACACACGAGATCATTAACATTTTTTATCCATTAATGTATGGTTTTAGAAATAAAAGTTGTATTTAGTCACAAGAATTAAGAATATGTGACAACTACTTTTTTTCTCTTACAGTTTTATATACTTGGGTGACAAATGTATCTATTTATTGCCCAACTTATACATCATTCACTCAAAATTTTGATGGACCCTACAGTATAAAATAAAATGATATTCTGATTTGCTCTCAGTCCTGAATAATAAGAATATTGTCTTAATTCGATTTCATTGAATCTAAGGTAACTCTATTATGGTCAGAATCACACATACCAATCAGCTAGATATATATGAAAAGACTTATACAGATAAATATTAACAGAAGGAGATAAATAGTGTTGTATAATTTGGTGATGTCAGTCACAACAGTAATACAAATACATACACAAATACAGGCGGACTCTTCCATTTCCAATACGAATGGGTTTATTAATTTCTGGCTTCAGTCCATGGCGACACGAGGAGAGAGACACAATTCTTAAAAGCCTATGCTGACCATACTATGCTGACCCCAATCCAACACACGGCACATCTTGTGATGTTTAAGATCTCAATTCATCTCTGCCGGTCGAGATCCAAAAAACGCAACCGCATATCTCAACGGTAGAAAACCCTACTGACGTCTTTTCAAATTCCTCAAATTCTCAGGACCATCCCTTCTGGGCATGACATCACCCACGCTCCAGCCCCATTTCCTGTCTGGGGGTTTATTATGACAAATGGAGATTGTTATATCCTTTGCGCACTAGTGTAAAACTGCACCATGACTACGCACCTGGACTAAGAGAGTCGAATAGTTCAAAGCCTTACCAAACTGAATGATAAAATATAATTAACGAAAAATGATCAATACAAAAAAACATTCCTTAATTATATAATAGACTGATAGTAACTTTTTTTCTATTGGTCTGACTTGCTTTTGTATCCATCTATTTGAGTTGAAAATTGAAAAAGTTAGTATTTAATCATAAACATTTTATCTGTACTGCCCAAAATATTTAGTATTCTAGTAGAGAAAATGTTTAAAGATAAGCACTAGGAGAAAAGTTAGTGGGCAGTAATAAGATAATCTGAAACTGTGCCAATGTATATGAGGCTTAAATGCAGACAGATCTAAAATACAATTGTGATTATTTTTCGCTTCTTCAAGAACCCATTATCATCACATAAGCAATTATTAGATTGAATGACATATTTCTTTCGTAAACCCAGCCAATTATATCATCAATTAGCAAAGCAACAAGGTGTACATATGTGAGTGTACATAAAACTGCATAGCTTGGTCACAGATCATTTTACAACATTTTCATTGAGCATGTCAATTTTATGTGATTTAAGAGCGGATTACATCGTTAGACCACATAATTTAAGAATTTCTCATTAGTATATGTCTTTTTTGAACGGACATTGGCATAATGGTTAGAGTGTTCGCCAATGGCTCGGGAGGCCTGGGTTCAATCTCAGGTCGAGTCATACCAAAGACTTTAAAAATGGTACTTGATGCCTCCTTGCTTGACACTCAGCATTATAAGGTACGGATCAAGAGTAAAGTGGAGAAATCCTGGGAAAGGAGTAGCGCCCTTCTCTACACCTTGGTGTGGTAGTTATCGAAAAGGGAGCCTTCTGGTCACCCTCGACTATGGTCGCCGACTTTACTTTTTTACTTACTGTATGTCTTTAAAACATGTAAAAAGCTATCAACTAATTACAATAGTCCATGGAGTTGTAGGCAAACAGATAAAACAGGTTCTTTTTTTAAATGAAGAACCTTAATACCGTGTTCATATAACAGAGTGGGGTGGAGTGATGGAGATATGAAGCGAAAGAAATCTGAGAATGATTTTAACAGTAGAAAAATAATCAGCAAGGATTTTAGAAGAATAAAGTTTGTACATTAATTTTAGAAGAAGAATGATGCAATAGTCGTCAAAATGGAAAAGCAACAAAAATATTGTTTATTTTTGGTTGGACACAAAAATGAAATATGGAATTGTTTTTTTTTTTTTAACCAGAAAGAGGAGAGAAAGAGAAAAGTTAGAATATATTTTGAATTGTACTAAAAGTGTCATGGAAGACACCAAAGCTAAAACAATGACAAATTGGACAAATGAGATCTGGTGAAGAGGTCAATTGCAACGCAGGTGCAGATATGATTGTTAAGGAAAAATATATAATTCTGAGAACAGGAAAAGTTTTTGATTTTTTTTTTCTTCAAAAGACTGAGTAATTTATTTGATGACACGCTTTGCTCATGTGACGGGAAATACTGCCCACAGGGAAATAATCTTTTTCACATTAGTATATGTCTTTAAAACACCTAAAATGTTATCAACTAGTTTCAATAGTCCATGGAGTTGAAGGCAATCAGACAAAACAGATTCCTTCTTTAAATGAAGAACCTTAATACCTTGTTCAAACCCATATTTGAATAAAGTAAGATTTCTCAAAAGAACAGAGGACGATGTAGTGTATTTCTACCTTCTATCATTTGATGAAAAAACCCATTAGCCTTGGAAAATAATACATTTAATAACATACAAACACACACACAAACACTTATATAATGTGTGCATATATACATATATATATATGAATATATATATACATATGTAAATGGATGTATCGGAATTTATACATGTGTGGTATTCATTGAGGCGACCACCAAATTTTTCTTATTATGCATTAGGCTTTTTAAATGGAAGCCTAACAGAATATTTCAGTAAGGAAAAACAAACACATATATAGAATGCATAATTACAAAACACGATAAACTGTCTCAAATGATAAAAAAGGTACAAGAGCTGTTTCACAGAACAGTTACTGCTAATAGCATTGGTTAAAAACTTACATTTTTTTTTCTAGTGTAAGGAAAAGATTCACGCAGGATAATTTGCATGCTTATGCTGCTTGAAAAAAATGGAGACAAAAGAGAGGGTCCTCTTCAACTGATGTTCGCTACAAAAAAATGATAGAACTCACTTCTCAAAATGTCCCATGACCAGCAGTCACGTGATACTATTTACCCAATCCCTCCGCTCGGGCAGGATGTGACACAAGGTCAATTTTTAAGCGGAGTTTAACAGGTTTGAATTCAGAGTTTTCCTTCTCCTAGACTAGTTGCCTCACCAAGGCTGTAGAACCTAGTCTGCCCTACTATTTACCCATAGCTGGCGGGAGAATAATTGGATTCATACCTTCCCCAAGAGTATTAGTGCTATGTGAAATGCAATCAGTCTCGTCCAGGATTTGAACTCGTGTCACATGATTGTCAGAAGCTCTGCCCATTACTCCCAAAAAGAGAGACCACTATGTTTAATTCCCCAACATGTGCATATGTGAATATGTGTGTATGTATGTATATGTTTGTAGGTGTGTGTATATAAATGTATATATATATATATTCTTTCTACTAATGAAGCTTTTCTTCTTGGCAAGCAGCTTTTAGTTTTGTTCTCATGGTGCACTTCCTTCTGCTCACTTCATTTACATTCTGCTGGGCTAATCTTGATTGTCTATCATCATCTGAATTTCTGATTTTATCAATTTGGCCTTGTGTAATGTGACTGGCACCATCATGGCACCAAATAAAATATAGGTGTAACTTTACCCTTTAAACACAAGATGAAACACCTCTGTTGATTTTCAGGATATGAAAGTATATTTTTGTCTGCAACATTCAAGAAGTCAGCGAAAAGACAGAGATAAAGTAGTGTTGTATAGCCGTCATAGAAATATAAGCAGAAACATAATCAAACATAATTTACGAACTTCAAGGAATGAATGAACACACTTCTTTATAAAAATATATCTCTCACACTTTATCCTCGAAAGGGTTGATGTTTCTGTGGTGTGTGAGAGATGGGTAGAGAGACATATACTCAGAGAGAGGACTTCTTCTTCCCATATCTTCTTTCAGGAGCCAGGAGATGCCAACGCTTGCACCCCTTTGTAAGCCGAGACACCTCTGGTTGGCTGTGTATCCTTCGCTCGACTGCGATTCTCTCTACTCTGTCTAAATCTGACTGCATGGTTCTCATCACGTGATCTCCTTCTGGTTACACACCTGTTGTACTCGACTGCCTGATCGTGCTGTCATATCCCTGTTTACTCATCACAGCATGACAGCTTGTCAAAACACATGGGGTCACTAGGAATGAACCGAAAATCCATGTCATATGTTATATAACAGTAGGAAATATGCATCAACTCATCAGATCGATATTTAGCGAAAAGAGTGCGAGATATAAATATAATCAGGGACATAGTTATTATGCAAGACAAAAAGGAGTAGGCACTTAGTTACTTTTTTCGCTGTTGCACCACCTCACTGCCAGTCAACCCCCAACCCTCACGTTAAGGTCACTTCATCTGTCATCTCCAACTTCAACCCTGACTCACTGACAGACTCTAACTTCTGACTGACTCCCACAAACTTTGTGTTTTTGAAATCTTCTAATATATTTTCTTCTAATTATTCTCTTAACTAATACTTTAATGACACGTAATCACTAAAACTTTTTAGTGACATGTCATTGCTAAATATCAGCTCATATGTATCTAAATGTTTTATCTTAATATATACTTTGCTAATAGCTGTCACTAAAACAAACTGTCAATTCTTATTTTGACAGGAGCTGACACATGCATGCAAAACAAGGTTTACCTTCTTTGACCTTTAGATACCCAAAACGATATAACTATGAATTAGCTAGGACATAATTGTCACTAAAATGATTTACTAAAATCCCTAATTATTTTACTCTTGAATGTATCCTAATTGTTCTTTTTGTCATATGTTGTTTAGTTCTCTTTGGGGTTTCTTATGTTTCTATGCATTTGCATTTGTTGGCTTTCTTTTATTAAGTAAAGATGCTTTTTTTTAAATCTCCTCATTTTTTCCATGGGACTCGATATTTGGTTCTTGGTTTGGTTCGTATGCACTCTGCTGCTGTGTCCAGTGATGAAATTTTCATATTAATCATTCAGAGTATGTGTTTCACATATCTCCTAAAGTGTATCAAATTTGTTTCTTACAGTTACCAGATATTTATTGCTTTACTAAGTGAGGACCAGTTATAACGTGTGGTTTTGACTGTTTGTGTCTCATTTCTGTGTAGACTCAGGTTTATCTTTGCCCAGATGATTCTGGGATCAGAAGATACTTCTTGAAAAGAGGAGTGTGCCTAACTACTTAGAACACTGTTTATTCACTTCTTGTTCATGGGTATATAATCTAGTTATGCTTTAGAGTCATTTGGGTCAGTGACAGTCAGTAGTTTTCCCTCACTTTTTTGAAATTTAGTGTTTAGGCATACTAGCCTGATCTACTGTGAAAAATCTACAAGACAGTCACGTGCTCTTTTTGTGTAAGCCAAATTTATAATTTTCATAAATATTTGAACATTCATACCATGATGTGAGAGCATTAAGTTTATAAGTCCCCAAAATTCACTCTGAACTGTCCAGCAGGACACATAGCGCAACAGTTATAGTCGTTGGTTCCCTAAGCTTCTTAAGAGACAATCATCTGGAGGTTGCAGGTTCAATCCTGACTGTAGGCAAATAACAATATAGGAATTCTTAACACTTGTACCCAGTTATTGTTTACTGAATCAGAACAAGTGACCCCCGTGGATTCAATAAAGGATGGAAGTTCCCTGTAGGCTCCAGAGTTCAACAAACACCTGAAGAAGGCTGGAGGACATATCAGCTGAAACATTGTGAATATAAAGACGAAGACAATAGTCTGAAAACCCTGAATGATAAAAATCATCAAGCTTAGTCTCAAAAATTCAGACAACTAGTAATTGAATATATTTCTGAGAGGACAACACCAGCTAATGCATAGTTTTAGTTCCGGGATGGTCATCTTCATGATTAATTGGTTGGTTCATTGGTTGGTTATTTGGGTTTTATGGCATATCAACCCTCGTAGGTTATTAAATGCCAAATCCATTTTTATGAAAAGAGTTATATTTCAAACAATTCAGGTTGGCATAAGTAATAACCAATTGGATAGCTACTATATATATATATATATATATATTATAAGAATGTTGGTCGTCAGTAAATCACTTTGTGGTTATGTGTCGAACCAAGTACAATATAATATGGAGAGTGCTCAATATCTAGGATAGAGCTGTTATATAGTAATAATGATTATAAATAAATATATATTAGATAAATTTATATTCAATCCATGGAAAATATTCTGTGACCTTAGGTTTCCTGAAGTTTAAACTTCAAGAAGGTCACAGAATATTTTTCATGGATTAAATACATATATATATATATATATATATATATATATATATATATATATCAAATATATATTTATTTATCATATATATATATATATATATATATATAACCCTTAGCTAGGGGAACTAAAAGGCAGAGTCTGAAAGTGAACATAATAGTATGACTGTCCATTTGTATATTTTAATCACATAGTGTTAAAGATAACTATGAGATTTTAATGAAAACATACTATACTCTGATTTTAGAGAAAAGTGCAAATCTATAGATGATTGATCCAATCAATTTTGACAGATACAATACTTATAGAATATATTTATGAAGCTGAGATGATGATAACATTGACTTAGTGGTAATTGAAATCAAGATATTCTGGCTTTTCCTTACATAAAACATTTGGGAGATGCAACAGGAATAGATCCGCAGTGCTGGGGGATTTTAAAGACATTGACAGTGAATGGAAGCCACATTATGTATCTCATTTAATGGATGAAGGAAGGAAAGAAGACATTTTGGCAAAAAGTAGACAAAACAGAAAAATCTTGATATTACAGAAGAGCCTGTTAACCAAGTATAACATGAACATATTTCTTCCATCAATCTGTCATATACCTACCTCTCTTATCTGTAGATGCAGTGATTTAAAGTTTATGGCCCAATTCTCACCATACCTAATTGATTATATAGAGAAACTAATTGTGAATAATGTTTTTCAGTTCACTGCCAACAAAACTCTTATCAAGGCACGAAGAATTCAGAATCAGTCATACGTGTAAAAGTCTTAAGTGCTGTAAGGCTTGATTATGAAAATCATTCATTGAAAAAAAAAAAGCTTTCACTTTGGGCAACTTGATTATCAAATGCAATGATCAAAGAGTTCTGCCAAATCTGCTCTAAAAGATATTGACTTGTACTTGGGAGAAAATAGGCAAGTCATATGACACAGTAGAGTAACTTTGCCTGGAAAATATTTATTAAGTAAAGCCAGTTTTCTTTGATTGTGAAAAGACAAAAAATAGAATGTTGAAATAAAGAAGTAGATTATAATGAGACTTCAACAGGCAAAGAATTGATTGGCTAAAATTGTTGCAAGAAAATGATGAAGTGACCAATCATAACTAATAATAAAATGTGTAATAATGAAAATCCTTCAATTCAGAATCTCATGATTAATGACTAAAAAAGGATCTCCTAAAAGTAATCAGTAAAACAATAAAATAAAAAAACTGTCAAAAATCTATTGCAAAAAATATATGTAACAACAAAAATTATTTTTTCATTACTGAAAAAATGTTTGTATTTTATCATTAATCTAACAGTCGAAAAATGGATTAGCTAAAAACAATGTGATGAAAATGTAATTAAGATTTCTAAAATAAAAAAAAAGGATATTCATAGTATTGAAAAATACTTCACTTCAGAATTTCAAAACAATTTCAGAATAGAACATATTCAAATTTAGGATGTGATAAGTTTGAATATACTGAGAATTTTTGATAGTATTTATTCAGCTTAGCATGAAGCCAAAAAGTGACACAAATTCAGTGTCATGCAAGAAGCAGGCCTTCTAAGAGTCAGATACAAAAATCGCTGTTATTCAAAAATGACAATTTAATTGCTTTACTCTGTGTGGTAAACAGGTTCACCGATAAGACAAAACTAACGAACATTAAACAAGTAACTAAGAACTGAACTAAGATATTATGTTAAAGTTTTCTAATTCAACCAGCATTTCACCTATCTACAGAAATTCAAAAACAATTAAAAATCTGCCTTTCACACACATCTCAGATATGAACTAAATAAGTATGATACTACATTTTGGTCCAGTTACCCGTACCAAACAATATGTTTAATATGTTTGCACAGTACCTAATGTAGTACCATTGCTTGGTCATGGGTTTTCAGGGTCCAATCATTTTCATGGCTGCGCTGTGGGATTTCAGGGTCCAATCCTGGTAATGGTGCCAAATATGACACTACAGTTTGCACTGTCTGGGCCCTTATCTTGGGCACTCGACCAAATATAGTACCACAGCTTGGCCTGGAACCAGTTTTAACACTATCACTTGGTCTAGTACCAAATGTGTTTCCAGATAGTTTGTTTATCAATCCTATCTGTGCCCACACTGTGTTTGAAAGGTCCACAGAAAAAGAATGACTCAGTCTATCTGGAACTTCTGACAGTCAGGGTGATCTGTTGGAACAAAGTTGCCAGGGTGTTGGCAACTCAAAAACAAGAAGAACTCTCCATCAACAATTAACAATCATTTATTGTTTGATGTTCACACTGCACACAGTAGCTTGAGAGAGAGCAAGAGAAAATCTGTGAGGGTCATGAACAGACACAAAGAGACATGACACCACCCCCCAGCCCGACCAAATTCTCTGAACACAAACTTTTAACTTCTCACTGACCAACTGTCTAACTGACTACTTTTTCAAAATTCGCTAATTTTTATATATTTAAATTCAGGATATCGGTGGAGATAATGTCATCTTGCTAAATTATTGCATCATCTCTCACGTGTCCCAAATTCACTGTTTCCATTTCTTCAATCAAACCAGTTACAGACAAGATATGAATTCATTTTGTTTACATTTTGGCCTGCCAGTGTTGTTTGTTATGTACTCACTTAAACTTTCCAATTTGACTTACATTTCTGCACAAAGATTTTATCTAACTTAACAGCTAACTGAAAAACTCATGGCCGAACCAAATATGGTAATAAAATAATTTACCCTATTAGCAACTGTGCCACATAAGACTACTTCTTTTTTCTTCAGGATTTTCTATCTACTAATCCTGCAATGAGATTCAAAGATATAAATGTCCTGGCGTTAAGTCTTAGAATATGCTGATGGTATCTCTTGTTCAGGAGTAAGACTAAGGTATGACGCTCAGTAACATCTGATGGTGAGGCTCCTCTTCTAGAGCCCTTCCAAAAGTGGAGTATTCGTTCATTACGATTTCTCCCAGGTTTACTCTAACCTGGATTTCAACTTGGTAGAGTCTCCTCTATAGATCAAATAGATCTGTTTGAAAATTATGCTTATTTGATACAACCATGCGCAAAAAAAAAAAAAAAAACCTTCAGAAACAAAAATGTAGACATGAACATACAATGAATCCAATTCTTTAACCCCTTGACATAAAAGAACCCTAGATAGAGTTAAACTCGACTGCTTATGTAAAATTCCTCTATTAATTTTATTGCCCAGTCCGCATGAGCTGTATAATACACCAACGGCTTCTCTGTAGAGGAGTAAGACCCCACCTCCCACCAATGAGTGTCCTGGATAGGATACAAAACAATCAGATGGTGAGACTCCAGTAAGGCTGGAACTTTGGGGAATGCAGAGTACCCCTTCATTGCCATCACTCTCGAATCCACTCTGGCCTAAAGTAGTAGCACGTGATCCTATTTACCCAACCCCTCCGCTCGGGCAGGATATGACACAAGGTCAATCTTTAAGTGGAGTTTAACAGGTTTGAATTCAGAGTTTTCTTTCTCCTAGACTAGTTGCCTCACCGAGACTGAAGAATCAGTCTGCCCTACTATTTACCCATAGCTGGAGGGAGAACAATTGGATTCATACTTTTCCCCAGGGTATTAGTGCTATGTGAAATGCAATCAGTCATGTCCACGATTTGAACTCATGTCACCATGTCCATTTCCTACAACGATAACGATTACACCACGGGCACCTCCTAGTAGTAGCACATGATAGGGTCCTATCTTTGGGTCAAATAGAACAAAACTGTAATTATGCTAAACTGAATGGTTTGAAATTAACCATTTTTACATTTAACAGTGTGTTTAAACTGTGTACTAATGCTAAACTGAATTGCTGGAAATAGAACTGTTTTATCATTTAACTGTTTGTAAACAAAAAACTGTACTCATGCTAAGCTGAATTAGTTGAATGGATTTGACAATAAAAAAACCTACAATGGTTGATACATCATAAAACCAACCCGAATCTTTTAATTTTAGGATGAATATGTACAGAAGACATTAACCTAATAGGCATTTCCATCCCATTTAAAAGGCATTTGTGAATATCTATATTAGATCCCACCAATGTCTGATAAACAGAACAGTTTACAGATAATAGAAAATTATACCAATTATTCTTGTTGTGTATATATTATTTTTGGAAAACTCTCGACACCAAGTATTGCCAAGTATTATAGAAAAGTTTAAAATGCTTACCTCAAATAATTTTCATGGGTATTAGGTTACTTGCAGCTTTGTTCCCTTAGCAAAAAAACCAGCAACTTGCTTACAACTACAATTTACAAAGTCGAAAACCAATTCCGCACAAGACTGTAATTAATTCAAGTAGACATGAAGCTTTCACAGTTAACCAATGAACTCTACTTTGATTTGTAGATCTAATTTACTGATGAGGAAGAAAGTTAAATTGATTCTGTAAATTGTCCTCCATCTTTTTCTTTCTGGAATATTGTATGCATGTGTACACAAGAGCTAATTGTGTAAGTGTATGTGTGTGTATGTGTGTGTCTGTCTGTTTCTGCCATTGTCCCAAACCAAGGTCATCTTCATTCTGTTGTTGACACAAATGATACTCAAAAAATTTGGACTAGACAAAAAAAGACAGAGTTCTAATTTGAAGTATCATATTCGTGGCATGCAAAAGATGCTAGTTGCCCAGTCAGCTGGGGCTGTAGAATACACCGACTGCTTCTCTACAGTCGGGTAAGACCCCCCCTGCCCACAATGAGCGTCCTGGATATCATAATTACCAACCCCTCCACTCGGGCAGGATATGACACAAGGTCAATTTTTAAGCGGAGTTTAACGGGTTTGAATTCAGAGTTTTCCTTCTCCTAGACTAGTTGCTTTACCAAGGCTGAAAAACTCAGTATGCCCTACTATTTATCCATAGCTGCAGGGAGAATAATTGGATTCATACCTTTCCCAAGTGTATTAGTGCTATGTGAAATGCAATCAGTCTCATTCAGGATTTGAACTCGTGTCGCCGTGTCCATTTCCTACGACGATAACCATTGCACATGGGTGCCTCCTGTCCTGGATATAACACTAAACATTCTGATGTTGAGGTTACAGTAATGCTGGATCTTTGGGGAATGCAGAGTACTCCTTCACTGACATTGCTCCCAGGTCCAGTCTGGTCTGGAGTGGTAGCATCTGATGGGGTCCTATCTGTTGGTCAAGTAAAACTAAACTGTGTACTTATGCTAAACTGAATTGCTTGAAATAGAAGTGTTTTTGACATTTAAACTGCATACTTCTGCTAAGCTGAATTATTTGAAATAGAACTGTTTTGACATTTAACAGAGTGTAAACAAAAAACTATACTTATACTCAACTGAATTGTTTGAAATATGACTTTATATGTATAAAAATGGATTTGGCATTAAATAACCTACAATGGTTGATGTGCCATAAAACCCAACCAACCCGAATCATATAGATTTAATATATATGTTTAAAGAGGATTTGGCATTAAATAAACTGTAATAGTTGATATGCCGTAAAACTCTATCAAACCAAATCATATATATTTAATATATATAAATAAAGAGGATTTGGAATTAAATGACCAACAATGGTTGATGTGCTATAAAACCAAACCAAAAGATGCAGGATATGACCTTCAGCCTAAATGCATCATTACAGAATGCATCTGACACCTGTTTACCAGTAAAGTATCATTGTTCCATTTACTGGACTTTTACGATAATTACTATGCTCATAGTTAAGATCCCAGCAATAAGATACCTTCTTTTTTTTTACATATAACAGATATTTATATAAATATGCAATCTTATATACATTATTCTTGGAATCCCACCACCTCCTGCAAATTCTCAAAGAAAATTTTCTTTTCAAATAATTGCAGTTAGTACTGGGCTAGTGGAGAGAAAACATTTATATATCAACGATATTGTAACTATCTATATTCTTGTAATTTGTTGTGCATTTTGTTAAACAGATTGATAGATGAATATATAGACTAAGCTAAGTAAAACTTAACCCCATATTCAGCCAGACGAGATTTTACTACATAAGTCAATGGGAAAACAATATTACAAAATTAATTCATTTTTTATTGAAATTGCGGCTAACAATTGATTTATTCATTTTTGATTTAACTATGCTTAAAAGAAAACATTAAAACTACCTGCACAGATGTTGTACTGATAAAGATATACATTATGAAATGCAGTAACAGTCAATGAGTCTTCAAAATTTTTAATTAGTTGTCTAAATTTCTGAGATGAAGCTTGTTGATTTTTATCATTAAGGGTTTTCAGACTATTGTCTTCATCTTTATTGTTATTTCCACAACATTTTGGCCAGTATGTCCTCTGGTCTTCTTCAGGTGTTTGTCAAACTCGGGAACCTTCACAGAACTTTGAACTACATCCTTTATTGAATCCATGGGGGTCGCCCGTTCTGATTCCGTTAGCCATAATCGGGTACAAGTGTTAAGTATTCCTGTATTGTTACTTGCCTGGAGTCAGGATTGAACCTGCAACCTCCAGATGATTGTCTCCCTAGAAGCTTAGGGAACTAACACCTATAACCATTACACCATGTGTCCTGCTGGAGTAACAATACAGGAATACTTAACACTTGTACCCGGTTATGGCTAACGGAATCAGAACGGGCGACCCCCATGGATTCAATAAAGGATGTAGTTCGAAGTTCTATGAAGGTTCCCGAGTTCAACAAACACCCGAAGAAGGCCGGATGACATCGGCCGAAATGTTGTGGAAATAACAATAAAGATGAAGACATTAGTCCGAAAAGCCTTAATGATAAAAATTTTTAATGTTTGAATTCTAAAAATTATTTTCATATACTTTATATGAAGATGAAAGTCTGACAATGTAACATTGAAGAAAGTAAAGACATCAAAAGAAGAATAATTTTAGCAAAAAATATTGATAATCATGGTGTTTTAAATGAGCAGATTTTGTTTGCAATAATTTAATTCATTTCTATCACTCTCCCATAGTTTTAACAATTTTCTTAGTATAATATTGCTGTAGAATACACTGACTGCACCTCAGCAGAGGGGTAAGACCCCCACCCCTAAGGAGTGTCCTGGATATGACACTAAACAATCTGATGGTAAAGTTCCAGCAATGCTGGAGCTTTGGGGAATGTGGAGTACCCCTTCATTGCCATTGCTCCCAGGTCCACTCTGGCCCGGAGTGGTAGCACCTGATAAGGGTCCTATCTATGGGTTAAATAGAATTAACAGCATACTTATGCTAAAATGAATTGTTTGAGTAAAACTGAATAGTTTGAAATAGAAATGACTTTTATAATTAAACCGTACTTACATTTAAACTGCGTGCTTATGCTTAACTGAATTATTTCAAATAGAACTGTTTTTCGACATTAAAACTGTATTTACACTTAACTGAATTGTAACGTATAACTGTTTGAATAGTTTGAAATAGAAATGTTTTTGACCATTAAACTGTGTACTTATGCTAAACTGAATTGTTTTAGGTAGAACAGATTATTTACATAGAAATGGATTTGGCGTTAAATAACCTACAAAGGTTGATATGCCATAAAACCCAACGAACCAAACTTAGTATAATATTGCCAATTGATTATGAGATTCTAAAACTATGAGTTGCAATATGTGGTTTTATTTTCTCTGTTAGACTGTCTAAGTAATACTCAATAATATATATTATGTTCTCCCAGCATAGATACTGCAACCTTTAAACATGTAAATGTGTACGTATATGCTACTATGATTTTGTATTTTGTGTGTGTATATATGTATATAGAGAGGCCTATTGTTCAAGTGGGTAGAGTGTTCACCAATGGCACAGGAGACTGGAGTTCAATCCCAAGTAGTGTTATATACCAAAGACTCAAAAAATGGTACTTAGTACATCCTTGCTCACAGGGACATTGTGCTAATGGTTAGAGTGTTCACCAATGGTCTGGGAGACCAATCCCAGGTCGAGTCATACCAAAGACTCAAAAAATGGTACTTGATGCCGCCTTGCTTAACACTCAGCATTATAAGATACAGATCAAGGGTACATTGGAATAATCCAAGGAATGGAGTAATGCCCCCTACACCTTGGTGTAGTAGCTATTGAGAAGGGAGCCTTTGGGTCACTCTCAACTACAGTCACCAACTTTACTTACTTACAACCTTGCTTAGTCTTTATCATCGTAGGAAATGGACACGGCGACACGAGTTCAAATCCTGGACGAGACTGATTGCATTTCACATAACACTAATACCCTTGGGAAAGGTATGAATCCAATGATTCTCCCTCCAGCAATGGGTAAAATAGTAGGGCAGACTAGGTTCTTCAGCCTTGGTTAGACAACTAGTCTAGGAGAAGGAAAACTCTGAATTCAAACCTGTTAAACTCCGCTTAAAAATTGACCTTGTGTCATATCCTGCCCGAGCGGAGGGGTTGGTGAATAGTACCTTGCTTAGCACTGAGCATTATAAGGTATGTATCAAGGATAAAGTGGAGCAATGCAGGAAAAGGAGTAACAACCTTCCCTACACCACAGTGTAGTAGCTATTGAAAAGGAAGCCTTGATTACAGTCGCCAATTTTACTAACTTATATATATATATATATATAGGTCAGACCTGTCAACGTCTGGAGGTGAGAATTAGACAGCATGTGCCCAGAGGTATTATAACTAAAGGCTGACAAACATCCAGGCCTTCTCAGGCAATGAACTCTGCTATTGGTGCGCATTTGCTTGCCATAAATAGTTACAGGAACAACTATCAAGATGACTGCTTTTCTGTTCTGCATAGACAAAATTCATCTCGGTATCTTAGAAGCGATCTATATCGCTATAGATTGCCTCTCTTTATGTAGACAGTTAAGCAGTCACATTGTAAATATATTTGGGGAAATATTGGAGACTGGTGTGACTTACATTTTTTTTTTTCCACTCTGTCCCTTCGATCCAATTAATAAGTTTATTCCCGTTTTTAATTATTCTTTCCAGCGAACTAGCCTGAAAAGTGCCTGACAAAAGGGCCCTCACTGTTTTATTGTTTTAAAATAGTTTTCCCCTTGTTACCGATGATTTCTCTACTTATTTGTCTATACAAATTTTCATGTACCACGAATATAATATATATATATATATGTATATATATATATATATATATTATTATTTTTGTACTGATTAAAACATGATATTTCCATTGGTTCAGTTAGTTACAACTAACTGTTGCAATTATAATTTGTCCTGAATTTATTAATTCTTTTAAAAGTTACACTAAGAAAAATGATTATCAAATCAGATAATGAAACATACTTGAAAATGGAAACACATGGTTTAGCAAGCTAGTGTTCTTGAATGAAAAATCTTCCAACCATATATTAGTTGAAATTTACCCAGTTTTTTCCTTAAATGTGGCACAAGGTCGTATGAATGGGGCACCCAATGAGACAAACCATATATTAGTCTTTGACAAGGCAACCAAGAAACAGAAGAGGCTACTTTACTATGAGTTCCATCTTGTTCATTAAATTAGCAAAATTCTATAAACTTCTATACATCATATATTTTCGTAAGTCTTTCACAATACAACCAAGAAACAGTGGAGGTAACCAGTTTTCAGAAGTGGCTACCTTACTAGGATTTTCATCTTGTTCTGATATTTGCAAAGCCAGAGTACAGTTTTATTGATTGAAGAGCATCAATTCCCTTAACACAACTAACACCAACAAAGCTTTAACTATAACCTTTGGCTATAGGGAGACATTATCAATTAACTCATTATTAACTAGCAATTCACAGAGAAGCCGAGGAAGTCAAGTATTATATATGTATATATATATACACACACAAAAGCCACTCTAGATGTCATTGATGTTAATCAGGATATTAATTCATTAGTTAACTACAATGGGAAAGCAATACTTCCCGGGCCTTGGCTTGACCATCTGGCATTCGTGCCGGATGGGGTATCAAAATCAATGTTATATTCAAGGCCGAAAGGCTCCCGGCTTTGGCTGGGCCACATTCGGGTGGGCAAGCTGCAACATTGACACCTTTGTCCCCCTTTGTATCGCACTGGACCTAGCTGTCCAGTTTAAGCTATAAGCAGGCATACGTGCCTGGACCCAGATTTGGGTCCAAGACCAGGTAGGCTCATCAGGCCCACATCGCACTAAATGGGTCGATGAGCAGCACAGACCAGCAGGGTTCAAGGCTTGGTTTGTGCCCGACCTTCTCCTCCCCTGAATACCCACTATAATTGGCCTTCAGGTCATTGACCTTGTGTCAAGTCCTGTCTGGTGGGAGGCAGTGACAAATATATACAATAGTAAAGCAAGTAAGAAATTATAATAGTGCCTTGGCATGCACCAAGTCATCTTATATATTATTTATAACACACCATAGCAACCCAGTTAGCTAAGAAGACCATGAAAAAATTTCAGGAAATATTGTATTATATAAATCATCACCTCTTTACTTGGGTGAGTCAAGAGTTTTGCAATATTTTGGTAATGCAAGACACTATTCAGCAGCTCCAAATGCTTTAGTTGAAGTCGTGAAAGTAACAAATCACACTGGATTGTGAGATGCCATGCTCACCTGATACTCTCAAAGTGTTACTTACTTGATTTGCTTTGATGGTTTGGTGCATAGACACAGAATGCACAATTTTAAGTCTACCTGACTGCTGCACATCCACCCTTCACACAACAAATATTTGGAGTTGCTTCCACTGCATTATAGCCCAGCGGAAACTTATAATGTATTAGTTCTCAAATTTGACAGCATTGCACACTCATCTGTGTGGCTTTCAAATAACATATGAAGTGAATTGTATTAGAACACCAACTACCAACAACAACAGTGGATACTTTCCATTGTTGGAACTGCTTTGGTCACATGATATACATGCTACAAGCGAGCACACCCCAAAATATTGCAAAATTTCTTATTTACCTTAGTATTATTTTCAATATAAGTAAAGTTGGCGACTGTAGTTAAGGGTGACCAGAAGGCTTCCTTTTCAATAGCTATTACAGCGATGTATAGGGAAGGGTGCTACTCCTTTCCCTGGATTGCTCCACTTTACCCTTGATCCTTACCTTATATTACTGAGTGTTAAATAAGAAGGCATCAAGTAACATTTTTTGAGTCTTTGGTATGACTCAATCTGGGATCGAACCCCAGTCTCCCGGGCCATTGGTAAACACTCCACCCACTTGGCCAATGGACCAGTGTACGGACATATTTTTAGTAGTATTATCAAAATATAGAGACTTCTTACTGATTACTTTACGATGTACCTAATATCAAGCTCGATTAGTAGACTACTCTTAGTGAGCTTGATTCTCACTGAGTGCTCCATACACCTGACCTTATGCCACATATAAGCTAAGCTTTGTAAATAACAACTTCACTATATTGCAGGTTCTATTAATCAGTGAATGGGGTGCCCATGGTGTAATTGTTATCGTCGTAGGAAATGGACACGGCGACACGAGTTTAAATCCTGGACGAGACTGATTGCATTTCACATAGCACTAATACCCTTGGGAAAGGTATGAATCCAATTATTCTCCCTCCAGCTATGGGTAAATAGTAGGACAGACTGGGTTCTTCAGCCTTGGTGAGGCAACTAGTCTAGGAGAAGGAAAACTCTGAATTCAAACCTGTCAAACTCCGCTTAAAAATTGACCTTGTGTCGTATCCTGCCTGAGCGGAGGGGTTAGTAAATAGGATTAATCAGTGAATGGGCTCAGAGGTAAAACAAATTTGGTGAAATATCTCAAAAGTTTTATTTGCCAAGGAAAAATGTCATGGTGAGAGAGGAAAGACTTTATATGAGTTTCTTTAATGGAGCTTAACCAACAATTAATTTTGCCATACAAACTGCCAAAAATACTTTATTGTTATTTTCCTGTTGTTATAAAAGTTGACAGATGAAAGACGAAACTAATAATAGAACAGTCTGTTAGCGTGTGCGGGGAAGTGAAGAATGTTTTTATTTTTGAGTAGCTATCTCAAAGTTTTAATATAAGAGTTGACGACTGTAGTTGAGGGCAACCCGAAGGCTCCCTTTTCAATAGCTACTACACTGGGGTGTAGGGGAGGGCACTACTCCTTCCGCTGGATTGCTCCACTTTACCCTGGATACGTACCTACGTGCTGAGTGTTAAGCAAGGAGGTATCAAGTACCATTTTTTTAAGTCTTTGGTATGACTCAACCTGGGATTGAACCCAGGTCTCCCGGGCCATACTTACTTATTTTTATATTACCAAGTTGAATAATTTTTCTTTTTCTCCATACTTCTCTTCTAATATACAAAATTATTAGTATCATAATAAATTCATTCCTCCCTTGGATCCCTTTATTTGTGGCCTTGTACCATATTGATTTAATATCAATAAATAGCTTACTTGATGACTTAGTTACTATGGTGTAAGTTGCTTTAGTTAATGGATTATAAATTTTAAAATATTGTTGTGAGAGCTATTGTACCGATAAATGAGGATACGCTTTCTACAAATGTAATCATCTAAAATAAGAAAGTTTGCTGACCAAAGTCAAGGATAACCCAAAGGCTCCTTTTCCAAGGTGCAGGGAAGGGTGCCACTTCTTTCCCTTGATTGCACCACTTATCCTTGATCTGCACTTTGTAATGCTGAGTGTTAAGCAAGCAGGCATCAAGTACCATTTCTTGAGTCTTTGGTATGGCTCGACTTGAAATTGAACACCTGGCTCATCAGGCCCGCATTGCACTAAGTTAATAGACAAGTATATGTAAAAACAGATTTGGCATTAAATAATCAACAATGGTTAATATGTTATAAAACCCGACCAAACCAAAAATCAACTCTTGCATGCCTCATTATAAAGTTCAGGAGGGAGAAGACTGCGGCAAACAAGGCTTGATATGGTAGAAATAAGAAATTGCTGATCACAACAGAATATAACTTTCTTTGAGGCATAAAAAATAAGACATTCATTAAAAAATAATCCCGAGAATGATTAAAAAGCCACTGGAATGAAAATAACAAAAAAAAAATGCCTTTGATCGAGAGAGACCTGCACAAAGAAAGCCTACAAGCATGTTACCTTGTTAGACCTCCCTTTCAAAAGGCTAATCATTTCAAAGCTGATCATTCATATGCAAATGAATATTTTGATGATAAGTCTCACTCATTCTTAGAGTTTCTTTGAAAGGTTATTGTAATGAAAAAAAGGGGGTGGGAACTCCTTCCCGCCAACTCTGCTACTCGCACTAACTCCTCTTAGCTCAATGTCTGCTCTCCGCTCTCAGAATAACTCAACTCTGCCTGTCCTCACCAATTTAGTCTTTTTAAAGCCTCTTTTTCTCCTCATATGCAAATTAATGCTATTTGTATATAGAGAGTCCACAAACTCATATTCCCCTTTTTTCTTTTCCCAACGGTCAAATGCAGACGCGATGTGAGTAATTTAATCTATTACATTTTAGACCACAGTTATGAAGAAAGGTGGAATTTGAAGGCATAAAACTGTTTTTTGTTTTTGGTAATTTTTCATCTCTGTCTGGTTTTCTTCTACTCTACATCTAACCTCCAGCCTCCTGCAATACTTAAGAAAACTTAATCGATATTTCATCTGACTGAACTTTTACTCATACAATGAGTTCCATCTTCCGTGTCTTACTGTCTTCAAGAAGGCTCTACTTAGTTGGTGATTGTATTTTTCTTACTCACATGTTAAACCTTTCACTTCATCCCAGGCAAATTTCCTTTTAATTCTTAAAACAAGATTTTGAATATCAAAAGCATTTTTTTTAAGTTCTTGGTAGTGAAAGGGTTAAAGATGGAACTTAATCGGTAAAAGTTAGCAGCTCAAAGTTGTTTTTTTTTTTTATTCTTATTTTGAATAAATATTGCTTAACAATTTAAATTTAATTTGATAGTGAAAGTGTTAAAAGCCTGGATTTTAAATTCTGATTTTCATGGCCTACTTCACTCGCAAATTTTAGCCCAATATTATTTATTTGGGTAAAGTTGGGTTGCCTTGTTAATAAAGAATATATATTACAAAGAGTGTGGCACATCAACTCTTGTGGGTTACTAATGCCAAAGCAATCTTTGTAGAAGAGTTGTAGGGGCATTCTTCAGTTGAAGTAGAATTAGGCAAAGTAATTTGATACATTTCAAACACTGCAAGACATTACATGATTGCTGAGAGAAAAGCAAATGGAGAGAAAAATAATTTAATCAAACTGTAGCCCATTGCTTAATTAGTCCAATTGCTTAAAATTCAATGTTTGTTTGAGTGAGCAAATGAGAAGAAATTAAAATTTGTAGGGAAAGTAATCTAGAAACAATGACAATTCCATTGGGACACTCTCAATTTAAACCGATTGATCGACTACTAAAATGTTTTCCAATAAGTTTAAGGTTACATTTTGTGTTGCTGTGTTGGTGAGGTTTGTTACTCTACATTTGTGCCACCTTGTTAACAGGGCTTAAAAGATGTTCTCAGAATCTCCTGCAGAGGTGTAAGACCCACTCAGATGAAGTGTCCTTGGAATTACACAAAATTGCATCCGATGGTGTAGCTCCAGCTCTGGAGATCTAGGGAGTATAGATTACGCATTCATTGCCATTACTCCAAGGTCCACTTTTACCTCACTTGGTAGTACCTGTTAGGATCCCACCAATGTGTCAAATAGATATGTGTTGTATAGCCACATACAACTACACAATACATATATAAATATAAGTGGAAACATAGTCAACAATAATGACGACTTCAATGAACAAATAAATACACTTCTTTATAAAAATATACCTCTCACACTTTATTCTCAAAAGGGTTGATGTTGGTTATGTGTGAGAGGTGAGTTGGAGATGGGGACAGGCTGCAACATATTGACCCAAAGTTTTTCTTACCATCGCAGCACTTCTTTCTCATCTTGGCAGGGCTGCTCAACCATGGGTCACCGAGGGCCCAAGCCCTCAGTCAGCCGCTGGCTCTTAATTTGGCATCTTGTCCCCAACTGACTCTAACTGTGACTGGAACTGAACTGACTGACTCGAGTCATCTGTGGCACCTGGTTATATAATTGTTTGACGTCCACCTGCTTCCTGTGGGCGTACACATCTGTACCGAATTCAACCACGTCCACAGGTCAAGGTGATATTCTGGTATCTTTGACCGGATGCACCTGTTTCGCTGTTTTCCCGCTTATTTAAACAGGTGCATCTCTTGATTGACGGCTTGGTTGAGGGTCAATATGTTACATATGTTTAAAAATAATTTGCATTCGATAGGACTGTGTGCAAACAAAAAACTCTTAAGTAACAATACAAAATATGTAAATATGAACTTACAATGAATGGAATTTCAAGTCTCCATGACTCTTCTCAGTATTCTGGCCGTTCTCAATAATGCTGTAGTTTGGATGATCTCCATTTGTCCGCCAACTTCCAAGTCCTCCAGTGCTTTTAATAATCCTTTAGTTACTGTCCCAAAAGCACCAATCAAAATTGGTATGTCACCTTATTTTATTGTCGTTATTTTTGTGTGTGTGTGTGTGTGTTTCAAACCTTAAAGATCTAGATGAAGATATTATTATTACTCTGTTGAGAGTTTTTCACACCAGTGTTAGCCAATGGTTTTTCACTGGAGTTTGAGCAACAGCTAGTCTCCTCAAGTCTCCATAACTTTTCTCCGTATTCTGACCGATCTCAATTAAGCTGTAGTTTGGATGGTCTCCACTCGTCCTCTTATTTCCAAGTCCTCCAGTCCTTATACCAATTCTTTGGTAACTGTACCAAGAGCACCAATTACAATTAGTATCACTATCACCTTCATGTTCCACAGTTTTTTCAATTCTCTAGCAAGGTCTAGGTACTAATCCTTCTTTTTGCTTTGTTTCAGTTTTACTCAGTGGTCAGCTGGGACAGCAAAATCCACAATTCGGTTAGTTCTTTTTTTTTTTTTGTAGATTATTATAAGGTCTGGTCATCTGGCCAAGATTAGGCAATCTGTTTGTATTTCAAAATCCCTGTAGAATTTGTGAATCTCATTTTCTTGGATGGGTTCTGGATAGTTTCTATACCATTTGTTCGTATGATCAAATTTTAATTTCTTGCACAATTCTCGGTGGATCACCTTGTCCACCCAGTTGTGTCTAGTCTTAGCCTTTTTACGTTCTAGTTTGATGCATTCCTTAATTATGTGATTGATAGTTTCGTCTCTATCGCTGTATATCACCACATAACCTACATTTTCTATCTTATTGCATTTTATCTATTGTTGCTTTAGCTGGTCTTTTTGTTGTTGTTTTGTGCTGCTATAAGAAAAGAATCAGTTTCTCTCTTGAGGTTTCCCTTTCTTAGCCATGTCCTCATTATTATTATTATTATTAAACTGATTTTTCAACTCAAATTTTTTTTTCTAGTCTTTCCTATTATGTTTGAATTTGGATTTTACAAAATGATTATTCATAGACAGGTTACAGCCAGTTTTTCCGCCTAATTATTCCGACTAATGAGCAAGTATACATATTAATATATATATGTGTGTGTGTGTGTGTGTATACCTTGGGCTATGTCAGTTTAAGCTAAGTCATTCTCAATTATATGGTGTTAAAAAAATATATGGAAAAATAAAAATCAAATTTAAGTCATTTCATTTGACTTTAGATCTGTCCCCAACAAATACTGAAGTCGTAATATCACTAAAAAAGCATTAAAAGCACATAAAATCATTTTACTGTACAATGAATAAGAATAACAGTATATAAAATCAAGGTTAGATCATTTGCTCGATGAGTCAGACAACTGTATCTACGTTCACAATGTAAATAAACAAACTGAATGTAACTATTGATAAATTTAACATAAATTAGTTTATTTTCTACTCGCGCAAAATAATTTTCATAACTGTACTTTTTTATAAACCTTACAAAATCATTTTATTTTATAATATCTTAAAGCAAACCATATTTACAAATTAAGAATCTGTGATGTACTGTAAAGATCACCAAATTGTAAACATCTACATTTACAAGTATGTATTTATGTACATGTATTTGTAAATTTAGATTACTTTTTTCTGTACAATATTAAAAACTGAAATTAATTTGTTTGTAAGCTTAAAATAGATTCATTTTGACCATATATTATTAAAAATACATTTATAAATAAAATACTGAACTGGGAATGGTTATTTGTGGTTTAGCCTTGTGACAAATAAATTCAGGGACAAGTAAATTCGACTTAAGTCACCTCTCCGGAAACGAATTACTGACTTAAGGTGAGGTATATCTGAATACTGTAATTCTAGATGCACAATATGTGAGATTTGTAAGCAGGAATCCAGGAACCATTTTCATCTTTGGGAAATTGTTTTTGGCTATGTCGTTATCAAGAGCTTTAGAATAAGTTTCAATTGATGAAATTCTCTTTTGCTTTAGCCACTCAATCAAGAACCCAAACAAAACAAAACATTATAAACTTCTCTGGAGTAATTCACTTTTTCTTTCTTGAATGTTCTGCCATGATATGAAAATTGGATACATAAGTTTATATCAGAGTTTCAAAAGAAACAAATCAGAAATAAAAAGAGAACTCTTTACAAGATTATAATTACTAGGGAGGCGCTCATAGTGTAATGGTTATCATCGCAGGAAATGGACACAGCAACATGAGTTCAAATCCTGAGCAAGGTTGATTGCATTTCACATAGCACTAATAGCCTTGATAAAGGTATGATTCCAATCATTCTCCCTCCAGCTATGGGTAAATAGTAGGGCAGACTGATTGGGCAACCAGTCTAGGAAGAAGAAAACTCTGAATTTAAACCTGTTAAAACTCTTGTTAAAAACTGGCCTTGTGTCTTATCCTACCCATTCAGAGGGGTTGATAAATACATACAATTATAAAGTTGAGTCCAAAGTTTTTCACTATTTTGGTTCATACTAATTTGTGGAATAAATATCACATAACCAAAGCAATGACATGTATTGCGTTGTTTCACTCCGGGTGTTATCTGCAAACTGCATGGATGAACTTATGACCTTGGCCTAGTGGGCAGAGTGTTTGCCAATGGTCAGGGAGACCTGGGTTCAATCCCAGGTCACGTTATACCAAAGACTTTAAAAAGGGTGCTTGATACCTCCTTGCTTAACACTCAGCAATATAACATATGTAACGAGGGTAAAGTGAAGCAATCTAAGGAAAGGAGTAGCGCCCTCCCCTATACCTCGGTGTAGTAGCTATTGGAAAGAGAGCCTTTAGGTCGCCCTCGACTAAAGGGAGGCAACTTTACTTTTACTTACTTTTTTAGGAACTTAAACTTAATGATTTTGAACTGGTTCATGATACTGCAAAAGCAACCAAAAACATTTTTGGTGCAAAAGATGAAGATGCAGTTTTGCACGAAAAGTGAAGGTGCAGTTGATAACAGAAACCAGATAGTTCAAGAAATGTTGCTTGGGTCGCAAGAAACTTGATGGTAAATAGGGTCAGGTAGACGTAAAACCATGGATTCTGAGACCAAGCAATTGTGGTAAATCAAAAGATTATTAGGTGAATTCAGCATCTCACAATCCAGAGTGATTTTCCACCTTCAAACCCTTGGCAAAAGCATCCAGTGCCGCTGAATCATGCTTCATGTTACTAAAATATTGCAAAACTTTTGACTCACTGTAATATATGATCTGTTTAGATGGTAAAAAAAAGATAACATATGATAATATTAGCTTTGTTGATGGCATTAATGATAAGTTAATAAAATTAAGCATCTGCAGTCTCCTATAAAAAAAATTAGATAACTTTTCATTTTTGATGAAGAAAAATATCATTCGGGAAAATTAACAATCATCTTCCAGGTAAGTTTTTTTTTTTTTTTCCTTTGATTACTGTAAATAGAACTTCACTGTATTAATGATTATTAATTGCAGTCTCATCTTCGTTTGTAAAATGCAGACATCACCAATGAAAAATTATCTACTCCACTTTCTACTTGTTAATATATAATGTAGCGATGCAAATATGCTACAAAGATATATACCTCTAAAAAGAAAAGAGGCAAGTTTTAATATATATATTATAACATTCTTATTATTTTTGTTCGGTTGTTTGTATTTTATGGCATATCAATTCTTGTATGTATTTAATGCCAAATCCTGTTTATATATATGTGTTAGATATATAAGATTTGTAAATAAATAGTCTGTAGGAAATATTTTTAAAGAAACCAGAACTGTTTGCACATAGTTAAATGGTTTCAGGTATTACCATCTGACGCAAATAATTCTGTTTAGTGTTAATCATTTGTTTGCACATAGTTAAATGGTGTCAAAGTATGTTGCTGACATAGAATCATTTTCTACTGAATTCCCCCCTCACTCTCACTCTCACTCTCTCTCTCTCTCTGACACCATCTCTCTCTATCTCCTTCAATTATGTAATTGACGCTGATGTGAAATATATAGGATTAAATAATAAAGACAGATTTTGTCGATATGATTTAATTAAGATCCTTTCAAGTTTCTTGATATGTGGCTTGGTTTCAGGTTGGAATTGGTGGATGAATTTACCAAAATTGTCCCGAGCACTTTCAGACCTTTCATAGGCCATCATCAGGAATTGCTTTGCATGTAGAAAGAGTGTTTTTAAAGAGTTTTGCAAGTTTTTTTGATTTTATAACATAACAAAACTAAACAAGCACAGAGTTGGATAAAACTGAGTTGCTGATGAATTTAAAAAACAGAACACTATCAACAGAAATAGAATATTATCAAGAAATATAGAATATTAAAAAAAAAAATCTAAAGGCATTTTAAAACATTGTCACTATTTCCACAATCAATTTTATTGATTTTAGGTTTTTTGTTTTTTATATGTAGGGCTTCTAGGATTTGTAGTCATAGCTTATTTATTTCATGTACTATTATAATGATCTTTTCAATAAGAATTTTTCGAAATTTGGATAAACAATCAATAAACCTATACTACAAAAGCCAATTTCATTATAATTATAAAATAGATGAACACATATTAAAAAACCTTATCCAAAAAAATGTTTTCTCTACCTATCCTACCAAAAAAGTAAGACTTATCATTTACAACATATTAAAAACTTTCAACTGAATTATTTCCAATAACACTTCCCCCTCTACTGAACCTCTTGATAAGACAAACATCATCTATATGTTCAAATGTCCCTTGGGAGACTGAGTCTCCAAAAAATAATATGTATGTTGGTCTTACCACTACAACTCTTCTAACTGGCTTACAATGCACCTTCACGATTCTAGCACATCTAAAAACCCATTCTATTCCCAAATCCAAATTTCAAAAAATTCTAGTTGAAAACACCACTATAATAGCACACGGAATAAATAAGCTATGACTACAAATCCTAGAAACCCTACATATAAAAAACAAAAAAACCTAAAATCAATAGAATTAATTTTGAAAATAGCAACAATGTTTTGAAATCCCTTTAGAATTATTTTTTTTTATTTATTTTATATTTCTTGATAATATTCTATTTCCATTGATAGTGTTCAGTTTTTTGAATTCATCATCAACTCAAGTTTTATCCAATTCTGTGTTTGTGTAGTTTTGTTATATTATAAAACCCAAAAAACTTTCAAAACTCTTTTAAAACACTTTTTATACATGCAAGCAACCGCTGATGATGGCCTATGAAAGGTCTGAAACTGCTTGGGACAATTTGGGTAAACTCATCAATCAATTCCAACCTGAAACCAAGACACTTATCAGGAAATTTGAAAGAATCTTAAATAAATCATATGGACAAAATCTGTCTTTATTACTTAATCAAACATGCTTGAATGAAAGACTACTACCTAACTACACACACACACACACACACACACACACACACACACACATACATATATATATATATATATATATATATATATATATATATTTGATTGGTTTGGTTTCGTTTCATCGCATATTGATTTTGGAATTTTATGGTGGGTGGAATTTGGTTGGGTTTTATGGCATATCAACCTTTATAGGTTATTTAATGCCAAAGCTATTTTCCAAGAAGAGCAGTACTGGTATTATTTAACCCAGAGCTGGGAGGATAAAGGGCTTCATACCTTTCCCAAGGGTATTTGCCTGAAAGTGAACGTAATAGCGCAACTAGAGTACAAACTCGCTTACTACGATTCCAACCATTATCGACCATTATTGGTTATTTAACGCCAAATCCATTTTTATTCATATTAACAGTTCTATTTCAAACAATTCAGTTTAGCATAAGTACACAGTTTAGTTCTATTTGACCCATAAATAGGACATTTTCAGGTGCTACCACTTTGGGCCAGAGTGGACCTGGGAGAAATTGCAATGACGAGGATAATCTGCATTCCCCAAAAGTCCAGCATTCCTGGAACCTTACCATCAGATTGTTTAGTATGATAATCAGGACACTCATTAATGGCGGTGGGGGTGGGTCTTACCGCTCTACTGAGATGCTGTCAATGTATTCTGCAGCCCTAGCCGACTAGGCCATATATATTTGAATTTGCATACATATATATATATATATAAGCAACAGAAAAAAGAAATGAAATTGACAGACAGCTTATTCTTATACATCCATTTTTATCTATTCTTTCCTCGATATATAAGAATTATTCTTTGATTTTTCTGTTTGGTTCTTGCTTCTTTTGCTTTGATTTACCTGTCCATTAGTATTTGTGGGAAAATGCAGTTTCTCATCAGATAAAGTTCTTCCCTGAAAATCATTACTACATGATGACTGCTATACAGTAAACATCAATACGTTTGTGATCAAGCCATAAAATCTCTATTTTTCTTGTCACATTTAGACAGGCTTTTTCCAGCACATCTTATCAGTCCTTAAAGCAGAATCAAATTTGACATTTATCCATCTCTATTTTTCATCTCTCCCATTAGTGTAATATTGCGAGTCTAACACTTTTCTATTGTTATTTTCATGGAAGGTGATTGGACAATTCCCAACCTTAGTGACACCAATCCAGAAGCTTGCTTTGCCAAGTCTTATGAATCTCATCTCTGTGTTTTTAACTTATTGACAAGGGGAAACTGAAAAGTTCATACAATGATGTCATATCTGCAGTTGACTTTTTGACTAATAGGATTCAAGCATAGCAGCATCAATAGAAGAAGTGTGTGAACCACAAGGGGAACTGTTAAAAAACAAACTTCTCTTGGTCATCCTCCAAATGAGTATCTTAGTCAGTCAATTAACTTTTCAGTTGACCATTTCATATATATATATATATATATATATATATATATATATATTTAATAAATATATATTAGATATATATATTTAATGCCATGGAATATAATATACATCTAATATATATTCATTTATAATTATTATATAATAGCTCTATCCAAGATATTGAGCACACTCCATATTATATTGCACTTGGTTTACCATGGAATATAATATATATCTAGTATATATTTAATAATTCATTTCTTTCTTTATTATTATCATATAATAGCTCCATATTATATTGCACTGGGTTCGCCACAAACCCACAAAGTGATTTAGTGACAACCAACACTCTTATAATATATATATATATATATATATATATAAATATATCGTAAATCTTATTTAAGAGTTTGGCCAATTTGGAGATTTAAAAAATAATACATTTTTGCTTTTGGTTCCATACAACACTAATGCACCACCTGGATGCTAACAAAACGGCTGGAGAAGAAGCTAGACGGCAATTACACAAGAATGTTGTAAGCAATATTGAATAAGTCCTGGTGGCAACACCCCACAAAGCACCAACTATACAGCCACCTGCCTCCACTCATGAAAACTATCCGAGTTAGACGAACCAGACATACAGGACACTGCTGGAGAAACAGAGATGAGCTCATCAGTGATGTACTCCTATGGACCCCCCACATATGGCTGAGCAAAAGCAGGATGACCTGCTAGAACATACATACAGCAGCTATGTGAGGATATGGGATGTAGCCCTGAAGACCTGCCAGGGGCGATGAACGATTGGGAAAAGTGGCGAGAGAGGGTCAGGGATATCTGTGCTCGCAGCACAACATGATGATTATGATGATGCTTTTGGTTAGTTGATTCTGAATCAATACACAACCAATCCAAAGACTCAACAAAAATTGTCTCAAATATTTTCATAAAATTCACGAAGACACTCATGGTATAAGGGTTATCATCATAGGAAGTACACTCAGCTACTCAAGATCAAATCCTGGCTAAGGCTGCTGGCATTTCATACAGAGCTAATATTCTTGAGAAAGGTATGAATCTGACCATTCTCTCAATCCAGGAATTGGTAGATAGTAGAACAGATTGATTTCTTTAACCTTGGCATGGTAATCAGTGTCGGAGATTGAAAACTCTGAATTCAAACCAGTTGTAGACCTAAAGGGATAGACTCTGTTTGGTTATTATTGCTCAAGACAAGCTACATGAGTCGTACCTCCACAATCAAACCTCCACAATCAAACCTCCACAATCAAACTTCCACAATCAAACCTCCACAATCAAACCTCCACAATCAAACTTCCACAATCAAACCTCCACAATCAAACCTCCACATCAAACCTCCACAATCAAACCTCCACAATCAAACCTCCACATCAAACCTCCACAATCAAACGAGGTAACAGGACCAGTAGACCTGGAGAGGGATAGGCTCCTGCAAGCTATTCCTGCATTAGACATGTTACATGAGAAGTGCCCCCATGACCAAACCAGGTTACAAGACAAGTGAAGAAAAAAAATACTTTTAGATGAGAATAACTATATATATATATATACTTGCTATCGCATTTACTTTCAGACAAATGCCCTTGGGAATTTATAAACTCCATTATCCTTCCAACCATGGCTTAAATAGTACCATTACAAGGATAGCTTTAGCATAAGATAATCTTTGAAGGTGGATGTACCATTAAAACAAAGTATCCTTACTACATATTCTAACTTTAAACTTAGTCAAAAATAAGTTAAATTTTTTAAAAAGTGGTAGTTGTACAAGTGAAATTGATGTGAGAGTGAAAGAAAATCAAACAGGCAAAGAAAAAAATATGACCCTTTTTCCATCTTTATCCAGCATAATAAAACTCTGATAAAACTGAGTTTACCAAATATGAGATATGTATATATATATATATATATATATATATATATATATATATATATATATATATAAGAGTTTAATGGTTCTTACTAGCTCACTTAGTGAGTTAATGGAGGACCAAATATTGCAAGATTGTTAAATAATGCTCAATATCAATGATAAAGCATTTATATATATATATATATATATATATATATATATATATATATATATGCAAATTTCATTAAACATAATAGACATCTTATGCCTACATATTTTCTTTTGGATCTGTTCGAATTCCCGTATTACTTTTATCGTATTCGGGGGGAATTGATTTAGGTATTGTCCATAGTTGTATGTATCCCTAGTACTTTCTGCCCGACTTTGGGCCATCATCAGGGGAGAATCTGTTACAAAAGTGATGTAACTTTTGATTTAGCAAATTACTACTGTGTTAGGACGTCTTTGCTGTTGGAGATTATGGCGCTTGCTTTTAAATGTAATTCTGTAAATAGTGCCAGTAGCTAAAGACATTTAAGTACGTTAGCACTGGTTTGAAAATTAATTCTATTAAGTGCTGGTTGCAGGTTTCTAATATATAGTGCTTCGAGAATCTGAAGTTTTTGTTTATTATTTTGATGTTCGAGTATTGTTGTGTTGTCGGTGAGAATTTTTCGTAGTTGTGTTGTTGGGCATGAATGTTTTTTTAAATGCTGAGCAATTGAACTTGTGTCAGAAAGGTGCATTGTAAGTCTCCTCGACAGGGTAGTTGAGGTTAAACCAACATATATATTATTATTATCAATATATATATATCATTATTATATATATAATTATATTATATCTATAATTATATTATATTATATTATAATTATATTATATTATTATTATATATATATTATTATTATAAAGTACTAGGGATACATACAACTATGGACAATACCTAAATCAATTCCCCCCGAATACGATAAAAGTAATACGGGAATTCGAATGGATCCAAAAGAAAATATGTAGGCATAAAATGTCTATTATGTTTAATGAAATTTGCATTAATGAAGAAATGCTGCTAAATATATATATATATATATATATATATATATATATATATATATATGTATATATTTCTTTCAAGGAAAAAAACAATATTCGGTCACATTAGGATTATGAATTATTTCCATCCTGTTAAGAGCATTAATATGAACTAAAAACTCTAAAAACATCTTTAACAGGATTTCTTCAGATCCAACATGAAAAATTATTTTTCATGTTGGATCTGAAGAAGTCCTGTTAAAATTATTTTGGAGTCTTTGATTCATATCAATGCTCTTAACAGGATGGAAATAAATTTATAATCCTAATGAGACTGAATATAGGTTTTTTTCTTGAAAGAATATTTTCTCTGTGAAATTATTTACATTCAGCTCTTTACCAGGAATATTTAAATATTCAAATTTTGAATAATTTAATTGTCCTGACAGAACTGTTCCCTACTCTGGATTTACTGGATTGAAGAATACCTCATAACTACATATATATATATATATATATATATATTGTCATCCACAGACAGTTTCGTTCTATCAGAACTCTTCAGTGTGGCTAGACACGCAGGATGCTCGAAGCCGGGATCGAAACCCGTCCAACTTTACGATAGACTAAGCTTCAGACCATTCGGCCACAAGCGGACTACATTGGCTACGGGAATTTTTAAGGTATTTTATATTTAGTAAACAGCAGCAGCAGCCTTTGTTTACATTTTTTCATACCCTATCGGCTACCAGGGTGTTCATATATATATATATATATATATATATATATATATATATAGTATTGTCTGGGACCCGGGGTTTCATGCAATCAGCAATCGTCAGACAAAGTGAAGGTCTTTAAAAAAGACGCTGATTAATAAGGTTAATTTTGGTTCAAAAAGTGGAGTTATCTGTGCGTATGTGTGCCTAAGATAGTGTGCTATTGAATGATAGTATGTCTGGGTATTTGCTGTCACTCACGTGTACATATATGCGTATGTTTGTGTATGTATTGGTATGCATCTTCACATATTCCCACATATTTCCATTGTCTGTAAGTGGTAAGGAGTGGGACAAAGGAAGAGTGTGAGCAGAGAAGAGTGTGAGGGAGGAGGGAATTGATTGTTGCAATCAGATTTCTTTTTCTTTATAACTTTATGGTAGTTAAAGGTTTATTTGGATTTGAAGATGAAATGTCAGTTTAATGGGGAATTTTGTTGAGTGATGATGATGATGATTAAGATTAAAACCATCATCTTGTGACTTTTTTTTAATGTATTTTAGTATTTATGGGCAGTTAATAAAAATGATAGGTTTTGGGTATCTTTTACAATGATAAAAATGTATATATTTATAATGACAACAATAATAACAATAATAATGTGTAAAAATAAATATATATATATATATATATATATATATATATATATAGTATGTCGGGATTAGGTACCCTGATGAGCTGCTTAGATGAAACTGTAGTAGGGTAGTTTTTTACTCATGAACTAATTTTTGTCACTAGAGTGTTTGCCAATGGTCCAGGAGACATGGGTTCAATCCCAGGTCACGTCATACCAAAGGCTTTAAAAATGGTACTTGATACCTCCTAGCTTAACACTCAGCAATATAAGGTGTGTATCAAAGGTAAAGTAGAGCAATCCAGGAAAAGGAGTAGCATCCTCCCCCTACACCTTGGTGTAGTAGCTATTGAAAAAAGGAGCCTTTTGGTCACCTTTGACTACGGTCGCCAACGACTAAAATACATATATATATATTTATATATATATATATATATATATATATATATATATATATATATTTTTAAGGAAAACAAAATCGGTCACATTAATTTGTTTTTCTAAAAGAAATTATTGCTCTGTGATGTTAGTCACATTGATCTCTTTACCAGGAAAATTTTAAATGTTCTAGTGGAATGAATTTGTCCTGATGGAATCATTTCCGACTCTGGTTTATAATGAATAATTATCTGAATAATACATGTATATATATATATATATATATAGGAATAATAATAACATAATAAAATAATAAATTTGACAGTTATGGTCATAACACACACACACACATATATATATATATATATATATATATATATATATATGTTTCGTTCAGTCACTTGACCATTGCTATGGTCAAGATGACTCAAGGGCAGAAGCTGAGATTCTACTCCATACAAGTCTGTCTGTGATCTGCACTGAACAATTCTGGCTTGGTCATGTCTGTCCACTCCTCTGTGTTGTTGAACCAAACTTTCTGTTGTCACCATCACCTGTGCTCTCCTTTGATGGTGCCTTGTACGATGGTTCGTTGTTCCTTGTGACGTGACCAAACTATATAAGATTCTATCACTTCATAGTGGCAAGGAGAGGTTCCTGTGAATTCACAAGATACTTGATCCTGCTCCACAGCGATTCTTTTGTCTTTCATTCCATGCAAGAAATACAGTGAGGACTTCTTCTGGCAGTTTGTTTCAAACACCTGGCTTTATTTTCTGATGCAGTCTATGAATTACATCTATTCAATGAGATGGATACTTTCAGAAGATTGGTAAGTTTGCACGCTCCTCTTCATATCTACAAAGAAACAATTTATACACAATTTGAATGCAATCTAATTCAAAGTTATTAGATCAAAATTCTCTTTTGCCCAGTCGGCTGGGGCTGTAGAATACACCAACTGCTTCTCTGCAGAGGGGTAAGACCCCCATCCAATGAGTGTCCTGGATATGACACAAAACAATCTGATGGTTAGGTTCCAGCAATGCTACAGCTTTGGGGATGTGAAGTACCCCTTCATTGCCATCGCTCCCAGGTTCACTCTGGCCTGGAGTGGTAGCACCTGATAGGGCCCAATCTATGGGTTAAATAGAACTAACAGCATACTTATTGCTAAAATGAATTGAGTAAACTGAATAGCTTGAAATAGAAACGTTTTTGTCAATTAAACTGTACTTACACTTAAATTGCGTGCTTATGCTTAACTGCATTATTTCAAATAGAACTATTTTTCGACATTGAAACTGTATTTTCACTTAACTGAACTATTACATATAACTGCTTGAATAGTTTGAAATGGAAATGTTTTTGACAATTAAACTGTGTACCAATGGTAAACTGAATTGTTTGAAATAGAACAGATTATTTACATAAAAATGGATTTGGCGTTAAATAACATACAAAGGTTGATATGCCATAAAACCAAACAAAACAAACCAATATTCTCTTACTGTCAAATTTGTTAAATCAGTTTTGCATTGTGGAAAAGAGAAGAATTCATTCTTTTTGCAAGAGGAATGTAATACAAAAAAGCTTTGTCCAAGATTTGAACTTGGGACTTCGGATTCCATTTCCTATAATGATAACCATTACGTTTAAATGTACCTCTCTTATGTTTTTATATTCTTTATCTAATAAAACCTAAGTATATTTCTTATAGTTTTATTCAACTAAGAATACATTTATCCACATTCTAGTAAGGTACATCCACTCAGTAACAGGTGGTATTTTAACATAAGTTGTCAAAATCAGTTTCTACATACAGTATATATGCAAATTTTCTGAGTAGCTTTGGGCGATACGATTTACTGAATAGGTTGGAAGTGTACACATTACAATCTGAAAAAGTGAAAGAGAAAAAAACTCATCACAATTTATTTCGCTATCCACAATTTTTTGTGCATATTTTATTTCAAGTAATTTTTTTTACTTTTAAAAATCATGTTTTCATTCAAATTTGCTTTCGTAAAGTGATCTTCAAGACATAAGAAAAGATCAGAAAAGTTCTGCATTATCATTCGTCTTAAAAATTACTGAGGCTTTTAAAATGTAGATCTATTGATACAAATACATATTAATAATAACATATTTGTTCTGATTCTACAATATTTTAAAAACCAAAATTTCCAAAAAGTAGTTGTTCCAACCTCATTATTTCAGCTATACTCCCAAAATTCAAAAATGCAATATACTACTAAAAATCATTGTTCTCCTTCAAATGAAGAAAATTTATCTGTTTAAATTGATTTTCTAGTAGACAGTGTATAAAGATGATTGGCTGTGAAATATAATAAGAATTTAGTCATCAATATTGAGAAAACAAGTAATAAAAACTCGCAAATAGCAAAAAGAAATACAAAAATAAAAATGATAAACCTGCCCATTTGCAAACAACTTTAAAAATAATTTGTCATTTTTGCATTTTGTAACAAATTCCTACATTGTCAGATTTAAAATAAAAGTCAATTCAGATTCCTATAATGTTTAAGAACAAATAAACATTTCACTCTATTATTATATTCTCATTTTAAGAAATCAGACAGCCAAACGTTTTTCCTTTTTTTAAGCCTGACAAACATGAAATATTTTCAGTGGTAATCCACTAAATGACAAGATATTCTTGTAACAGAAAGGAAATTTTTGATAGAAAATGTGGACCATATAGAATGTTAAGTATACAAATGTCAATAGTAGTGACTTTCAGTATAAAAATAGTCTAAAGCAAAATTAATCGATGCATTTTCTCAGCTTAGTTTGGTACAAGATCAGTTGAAGAAAAATGAGAAGATTGGATTGCACTTATCTTCCAAATAGAGAGGGCGGCCAATAAGTGTTTCAAATATTGGTTTTTATCAGGACTTGAACATCAATCTCTGCAACGGATAAAAAAATCTATTGTAATTCAACTACAATTAAGTCTCAGAAACTATTAGTACAATAGTGAGTTTGATTCTTACAGGGTTATGGACACTTTTGACTTTGTTAACTCTTGTTAAACTCTATTCTACTATTCTCTTATACATATATAAATACGGCAGAATATTTGCATATCTGGCTCTCTGTTCTGCTATTGAATATCCTCATGAGTTTATATATATATATATATATATATATATATATATATATATATATTCAATATCCATATGAGTTAATATATATATATATATATATATATATATATATATATATATACATGTATGTATGTATATATATATATATATATTCAATATCCTCATGAGTTTATATATATATATATATATATATATATGTAAATATATATTCAATATCCTTATGAGTTTATATATATTTAATATCCTTATGAGTTTATATATATATATATATATATATATGTATATTCAATATCCTCATGAGTTTTTATATATATATATATATATATATATATATATATATATATATTGCATGTGTATTTAATCTTACCTAGAATATCATAGAGGTTTTGATTAAAACAATGCACATAAAATGATCAAACTTAAAGAACAAATTTCCTGTCCAATTTGTAACTGTGTTTGTGCAGCATATCATTTTCGGACCATCCAAATGTTTTGATGTAAAGGAAATGAAATGCTAATTAGAAATTTTACTTCTCCTTTAATAGAAGCATTGGCATAATCCTGGACCACTGTTACAATGGAAACTTAACAAGTTGAAAGGTTGTCTAGTAT
>OY757920.1:8702426-9014926 GCA_963585895.1 Sepioteuthis lessoniana
TTTTTAATTTTTTTTTGTGGCCTTTTTGATTATCGGTTCCCATATTGTATTCAACTCTATACTTGGTCTACTCAGCAGGTCATTGTAGCCCAACTATGTGCTGATTCCTTAAGGCGTCTAATCCTCCAATGTTCAGCCCTATCAATTATTTCAACTTTGTCCCATAAGGGGAGATGATTTCCATTTTCCTTCCATATATGGTCCGCCATACCCGACAATTATTATGTTTTGACCAATTGATAAGGGCAATGTTTTTTCTTATTATCTTTAACTAATATTGGAGATACAACCTGTTAATGGTCATGTTGGGGAAGAAAACAGTCATCTCCTCTTTAGGAATTTATGGGCAGAACTTCTTACAATCACATTACCATTGGTCAAGTGACCTTTTGAGAAGCAAGTTCTACCTATTTTTAGCAGCAGACATCGGTCAGAGAGGAACCCCCTCTCTTTCGTCTCCACTCTTCAAGAAGCACATAAGTGCAAATTCTCTTCTGAGAATTTTCCCTACACCAGGAAACCGTGTTTAACCACTGCTTTTTAGTATGTCTTGTCCTTCAGAGAGCGTTTGTAACCGTTTTTTATGGTTTGGGACATCTAACATGTTTTACAATTATGTGTAAAATATATGTATATAAAATATATGTTATTTTTGTCTAAATTGACTTGATGTTTTTTCCTTACTGAAATATTCTGTGTTAGGTTTATATTAAGATAGCCTAATGCATGATCGAAAAATGCTAGTAGTAATCTCAATGAATACCTCACCGCTCATTGGTCTAGTGGGTAGAGTGTTTGCCAATGGTCCGGGAGACCGGCACGTCATACCAAAGACTTTCAAAATGGTACTTAATACCTCCTTGCTTAACACTGAGCAATATAAGGTATGTATCAAGGGTAAAGTGGAGCAATCCTGGGAAAGGAGTTGCGGTGTAGTAGCTATTGAAAAGGGAGCCTTCTGGTCGCCCTCGACTACGGTCATCATCTTTACTTTACTTCAAGTAGACTTATCTAAAATGTTTTTGAGCAACATTAAGAACTATAAAGTTTGAAGATTTTTATGATATGTAACTAATTTTATGTTTAGTATTTTCATATTCTTCATAAGTGTTTCATCTTGTTTGTATGCACACACAAACATATATATATATATATATATATACATATATATATATATATATATATAAATATGTGAGGCAGGGAAAAATGAAATGAATTAGACAAATATGTTGAAAAATAAATGGAAGAAAGAATTTATTTTGTGTAGATGAAAATTTATTTTTTTTTTTGCTGATATGTGTTTCGACTTAAATAATTTTGCCTTCTCTGGGCAAATCTGTTTGCTACATCACAGAATACTTGTGTGAACAATCTTCTCAAATTAGACATGGGGCTGTGGGCAGAATTCATGACACCCAAGGATTAGGAACGCTTCTTCATTGAGGCAGGCATATCCATCGACTCGGTGAAAACTCATGCAACAAAGTTTGCAGACGAGTAGCTGACGATTGAGAGCCTTCAGATGCTGCATTGATCTATGCTGAAGGAGCAGGGAGTCATATTAATGGGAGAAGCCCTGTGCATCCTTAAGCAGGCTAAAGAAGACCATCACTTGAGGAGAAGGAGGACTATTTATCGAGCATCTGACTGTCCACATACAGACAGATCATTGCATGGCAGAAAGTACAATTATTATTCTACATTAGTGATGCTTGGAACTATTTGACTGTGTGCAAATAAAACTACTCATGTTAGATAGCAATATTTGCAACTATTTAAGTGAGTGCAAACAAATAATTATCACTAAATAGAACTATTTGTGTAATAATATTTGAAACCATTTGACTGAGTGTAAACAATTGTAATACTTGCGTGCAAACAAATTAGTTCTGACTCATTTAAAGATAAGACCACCAACAAAATATTGACTGATAAATCATATGTATAACGATTAAAAGTATTTAAACAAATGAGCTCAAGCTTGGTTAAAAATGTTATTTACAAACAGTGCATTTACAAATCATATATCATATGTATAAAGAGAATTTGGCATTAAATAGCCTACAATAGTTGATATGCCATAAAACCAAACCAAAGTAAAACATACATATTTAATACATATGTATAGAGAGGATTCGGCATTAAATAACCTACTATGGTCGATATGCCATAAAACCCAACAAAACCAATCAATATTGTATCTGTGTATAATAACAGATATTTATTACTCGTTAATAGTTGAATAAATTGGGTGAAAATTACCAGTCTTCATTTATAATTGATTTATACGAGGATCATTAAATAAGTTTCCAGACTTTTTTCATATGGGCACTTTTATTGATAGTACACACATTAAACTCTAGTCAACTTCGAAGTAATCTCCACCGACTGCAATGCACTTGTTATACTGTTCTAACAACTTCTTTAAGGCCCCATGGAAGTACTCTTGTGTGAGCGTGTCAATGACCTTCATCACAGCCTCTTTCATCTCCTCAATTCTCTCATAACGACAGCCTCTGAGCTTAGGGAATAACCAAAAGTCACAGGGAGCAATGTCTGGACTATAGGGTGGCTGAGGAACTGTCTTGATGTCCATCTTGGTCAAATAGTCTGTGACAAGGATGGAGTTGTGGACTGGTGCATTGTCCTGGTGGAAATGCCACTGAGCCAATTTGAAGAGTGCTGGCCTCTTTCCTAGGAATCTCTTCCTGAACTCCCTTAAAACCTCAACATAGTAACCCTAACCCTAACCCTAACTCTTTGGTCAATCAACTCTGGTGTACTGACTTCCTTACTCCTCCCACACCTCTCATCATCCCTCACAGATTCCCTGCCTTCCTTGAATCTCTTATGCCACTCAAAAACTGATGCTCGATTCATGCAAGATTCTCCAAAAGCAGTCTGAAGCATTCCATACGTTTCTGTGGCATTTTTCCAAGTTTAAAACAGAATTTTATTGCATATCATTCTTCTTAAGTGTCCTCACGTCCAGATTGCATTTTTGAAATTCACCACCTATGACAATCAGGCTTTAGTAGGGTGTATTCTAATTCCTGCTGTAGCTGTTGATTTAAACCTGAAATCATAAAAATTGGTCAGTCATCTCATAAGAAGTATAGCAATAACATACTGAATTTTCAAGAGTCTACGACAATTCTAAATGCCTGTACAAAAAAAGGCTGGAAACTTATTGAATGCACCAAGTATTATAACTGCTAGATTTATTTTGTAATTTATAAAAAGCAGTTGATATATATGAACTTCTATGAAGGTATAAACCATGGTGTAATTGTAATCGTCGTAGGAAAGGAACACGGCGACACGAGTTCAAATCCTGGATGAGACTGATTGCATTTCACATAGCACTAATACCCTTGGGAAAGGTATGAATCCAATTATTCTCCCTCCAGCTATGGGTAAATAGTAGGACAGACTAGGTTCTTTAGCCTTGGTGAGGCAACTAGTCTAGGAGAAGGAAAACTCTGAATTCAAACCTGTTAAACTCCGCTTAAAAATTGACCATGTGTCATATCCTGCCCGAGTGGAGGGGTTGGGTAAATATCATAAACTGATTTAGTTAATGAAATTAGTATAGATACATGTAAACATACGTGCGTATTTACCCAATAAATTTGTATCACAAACCTTTATTACTCTATTGTGGGTCCTGTCCTCATTCTATGTTCAACATTTGTGGCCTTGTGCCAAACTCAGTCTCCTTCACAGCCATGGAATATACATATATATATCAACTGTTTATTTTCCTTCTCATGAAACAAGAATTTTAGAATTTGTCTCACTGATCATGTGGTAAATTTAGTCATTACTCTTCATTCCGTACCATTATTGACTAAATTTTGCTTAGATGAAGCACAAAGCCATGTATATGAGGCATTTAGTGAGATGCAAACTCATTAGATTGCTAACCATTGCACCACACAAGTAATTTACTCAACGTCTTTGCCACAGGACAATATAAGTTATTTTTGTAAGTTACGTGGTGCCTTCAATAAAGTTCCAGACTTTTTTTGTACAGGCATTTAAAATAGTTGTAGACTCTTGAACATTCACTATGTTATTGCTATACATCTTATGAGATGACTGGCCAATTTTTATTATTTCAGGTTCAAATGAACAGCTACAGCAGGAAATGGAATACACCCTACTAAAGCCTAAATGTCACAGCTGATGAATTTCAAAAAGGCAATCTGGACGTGAGGAAAAATGATATGCAATAAAATTGTGTTTTAAACTTGGAAAAAATGCTATCCGATGAAAGCTGGATCTACTGCTATGACCTAGAGACCAAGAGACATTGTTCCCAGTGGAAGCATGCTGGCTCTCCCAGACCCAAGAAGGCCAGACAGAGCAAATCCACCCACAAACTTTTGATGATCCCTTTTTTTGACAGCACTGGCTTGATCTACATGCACTGGGTTCCCACTTCCGTCGGAAAAGGCCAGCACTCTTCAAATTTGCTCAGTGGCATTTCCACCAGGACAATGCACCAGTCCACAACTTCATCCTTGTCACAGACTATTTGACCAAGATGGGCATCAAAACAGTTCATCACTGTCCTTATTGTCCAGACATTGCTCCCTGTGACTTTTGCTTATTCCTTAAGCTCAGAGGCTGTCGTTATGAGAGAATTAAGGAGATGAAAGAGGCTGTGACGAAGGTCATTGACATGCTCACATAAGAGGACTTCCATGGGGCCTTCTACAAGCTGTTGGAACAGTGCAACAAGTGCATTGCAGCCGGAGGAGATTACTTCGAAGGGAACTAGAGTTCCATGTGTGTACTATCAATAAAAGTGCCCATACGAAGAAAGTCTGAAAACTTATTTAATGATCCTCATAAGTGCAGCTGGTTTGAATTAAAAATGCCCCTTCAAATATAAAGTTTTCTATACCAAAGCTTAAGCGTTCAGTATACACAAAAATTTACCTATAGCTGGCAGGGGCAAGATGAGATGGATTCATGTCTTTTCGATGAGCATTAACAGGTGCCCATGGTATAATGGTTATCGTCGTAAGAAATGGACACGACGATACGAGTTCAAATCCTGGACAAGACTGATTGATTATCACATAGCACTAATATCCTTGGGAAAGGTATGAATCCAATTATTTCTCCCTCCAGCTATGGGTAAATAGTAGGACAGACTAGGTTCTTCAGCCTTGGTGAGGCAACTAGTCTAGAAGAAGGAAAACTCTGAATTCAAACCTGTTAAACTCTGCTTAAAAATTGACATTGTCGTATCCTGCCTGAGCAGAGGGGTTGGTAAATATGATTAACATAAAGTGAAAATCAAACTGCCCAGTCCAGGATTTGAACCTAGTTCTCAGAGTCAATTTTCTATGATGATAACCAATTGCAGTACATTACAAATTTAGTATAGCAATATAAAAAAAAAGTACATACAGATAACTCTAATAAGTGACCAACTGTTTTTATTCCAGTTGAGGAATAGTTACTTAAATTAAGCCATTTGTAAGTTGTTACATTCATATATTTTGTAAACTGGTTTGAAGATTGTGTAAGTTTAGAATGACAGTGCCTATCTTGACATTCAGTGATTGAAATGTTCAGTCGTATGGACTGTAATTTAGAAGACTGATTGATTGATTCATTGATTAGATAGAAATGAGAGAAATAGAAGAAAGAAAAGACCAGGGTAAGTAGACAAATAAAAACAGAACAAAGCAGATATATATCAATAAATCAAGAGAGATGTGGACAGACCAAAACTGGTCTGAACACTTCAAGATAGATATGAACTGACTGAGATTGATGATTGAAAGAGAGAACAAGATAAAAAAAATATGGACGAGGTTGAGATATGTAAATAAGCATAAACAAAGATAGATACGAATAAACTAATAATTCCATGAAAATGAGTCAACATTGATAAAAGATAAGTAGATTGTTCACAAAGCTTTGAAGAAAAATATTTCTTTTTATACAGAGGTCATATAAACGCCTGAAAAGGGAAGAGAGAAAAACACAAATGCCTTTCATCTCTAATTATGAGGATTTTGTATAAAAAAATACTTCTAATATTTTCCGGGAAACCAAATTGAGCCAAGAGATATGTTCTTCATTTTTTTTTTTTTTTTCACTTTGTGAACAAAATTACAAACAACATCCATACAAAAATAAGTCAACTTTCTTGTCTTCAATAAAAAAAAAAAAGAAAGAAAGTTGGCCGGTTCCAAAATATGATCTAGATATTTTTTATTTTAATTTTTACTGCAGTGTCTAGCTGTTGTTTGTCTCTCTTTTCATAGTTATTGGTCAGCTTTAAAGTAACTTGAATTCCGAACATTAGCGGTTTAAAAGGCTTTTCTGAATTCTGATTGGATAAACAATTTTTCTTAACTGAGTTAGTTTTTATGACATATTTTTTACCAACTTTTTTTCACCTCTTCCCCATCAATTCCTTTTTTAAACACCTCACAACCCTGAAGATGGCAACAATCTTAGCCTAAATAATGTCCAGTGATAGTTGTTAGGGCAGAAAAGTCATCTTGCTGGGGTCAAAGGTGATACCAGTGATACAATCTCCAAATTTCTGAATGAGAATGTTGGTTCTGTCTCTACATGTACTTGTTGTATTAAATTTTTTAGCGGAGTATGAATTAGCGACTGTAGTTGAGGGCGATCCAAAGGCTCCCTTTTCAATAGCTACTTCACTGAGGTGTAGGGGAGAGCGCTACTTCTTTCCCTGAATTACTTCACTTTACCCTTGATATGTACCTTATAATGCTGAGTGTTAAGCAAGGAGGTATCAAGTACCATTTATTTCAAGTCTTTGATATAACTCAACCTGGGATTGAACCCAGGTCTCCCGGACCATTGGCAAACACTCTACCCAATGAGCCGGTTAAGTGGAGTATAGCTTGTTGAAAATCAGAGTTTTCCTTCACTTTGATAAGTTGCCATTCCAAGGTTAAAGAGGGTAGCCTATCTGACGATTTCACCCATATCTGAGAAGAGAAGAGATAGTTTCATGCCTTTCCAAATGACATTAATGCAAAAAGAAACACAAAATCATTGTACAAAATGTGATTTAGCCAAGTCTAATTCTTACTATGACAATAAATACACCATCAAAAACAGAATTCAAGTAAGTGGTAATTAATCATAAGTGTATTTTACTGAAAGTCAAATGAATTGTATTTTACAGAAAGTGAAATGAACTGTATTTTACAGAAAGTGATATGAATTGTATTTTACAGAAAGGGAAATGAATTGTATTTTACAGAAAGTGGAATGAACTGTATTTTACAAAAAGTCAAATGAATTGTATTTTACAGAAAGTCAAATGAACTGTATTTTACAGAAAGTCAAATGAATTGTATTTTACAGAAAGTCAAATGAACTGTATTTTACAAAAAGTCAAATGAATTGTATTTTACAGAAAGTGGAATGAACTGTATTTTACAAAAAGTCAAATGAATTGTATTTTACAGAAAGTCAAATGAAATGTACTTCACAGAAAGTGAAATGAACTGTATTTTACAGAAAGTCAAATGAATTGTATTTTACAGAAAGTGAAATGAACTGTATTTTACAGAAAGTGATATGAATTGTATTTTACAGAAAGGGAAATGAATTGTATTTTACAGAAAGTGGAATGAACTGTATTTTACAAAAAGTCAAATGAATTGTATTTTACAGAAAGTCAAATGAACTGTATTTTACAGAAAGTCAAATGAAATGTACTTTACAGAAAGTCAAATGAACTGTATTTTACAGAAAGTCAAATGAATTGTATTTTACAGAAAGTGAAATGAATTGTATTTTACAGAAAGTGAAATGAATTGTATTTTACACAGATCATTAAAATATATTTTTAATATAAAAATATAACTTTATTTCAGCTTTAAATTACTTATGCAATAACTTTGTAGATTACTACATGATCCTTCTGCCGTATTTGTAAAAAGAAAAGAAAAAGTATTCAACTAATTCTGTACATCCTTCCTTCTTTCTCTTCCTAAATTGACGGATACAAACAATTTGTTCATAAATAAGTACACCCCTGAAAGAATGATTTTTTTTTAAACAAAAAGTTAATTTTCTTCTGAAGCAAAGGATTTTATTATTTCTAGTGGAATACTATACAATCAAAATGAATATTATTAGATCTTATCTCTAACCAAACTCTGCAACATTGAAACAATATGTAGCAATCCAAAAGTACACACCTTATATATATTCATTTAATTTTATTTTCTCAAATATCAAACTCATGTACAATTAATTAATTCACAATATTCTACTTCACAAAGATAATGATATTTTCAAAACTTTTGATTTCACTGATTAAATAACCATCCCCCAAAAAGGAAGCAAAATAGATATTTTTGTTGACTGCTTTAAACAAGCTGATAGAATGAATGCATCACAACACAGAGTATGGTTAAACCTATTTAGCTGTGTAGCTGCAGGCCATTTAGAATATCCAATAATTCTAACGAATGTCTCTCACCAAACTGTCTTTACAGACATTTAAGTATCAGTACTGAATTTTCCCAACCCTTCCGCCATAAGCAGGACATGATACAAGATCAATTTTTATGCAGAGTATAACTCCATTTTTAAACAAATCGATCATCTTTTGTTTAATTACATTAATTATTACCATTTTCCATGGATTAAAAAGATGTTAGAATGATACTTGTAAAAAGATTTGGCTCTATCGTGCTGCTTCACAAAGTCATAACATCTGAATTCCTTAAACCACGTGATTTAGGCCAAACTGATCACTGGATTATAAGACGGCAAATCATAATCAATCCAATGGATTTCCATTATTTTTTAGTGACAAAATATTTCCCTTCAGAATGCAACAATGACAGTTTCCATAATGATTCTGTTTAGTGACAAACACAGCAGAGACAAACTCTGTCAAGTCTGGCATCTAATTTCTAATCACAAGGCCAACTTTTTGTAGCCATAAACAGGATTAAAAATCCTCAGAAACAGTAAATCTTCACCAAAAGCTTAAAGAGAAAAATGTATCACCAACAAAATTGTATATTCAGAGGTTCTTTTATCATGAAAATATTTTTGCATATTTACCTAATCCCAATAATTCTCAGCATTTATCGTCACACCATCATCAACTTTAAAATGAACTATAATTTTTAGACCAATAATAGCAGCTCAAAACATAATTCCACAATTTTAAATATTGCTTCTTAAGTCACATTGGTTGATTATTTCCATAACCAGCCATTAAGTCTTTTTAATGTAGCTCTGTATTCGGTACTAAAAATAACTGCTGAAAAATCATTTTTCATGTACTTATTTGCTCAACTTATATGTTTCTTTTTGTGGTAGTAATTTACTAAGCGTTTTGCTTAGATGTAGCACAAAGCCACATGAATGGGGTACCCAAAGAAAATTGAACTCACTCGTGCTGGTTTGCTAGTCTACCTTGCAAACCATTACAACACCCGAGGTGCCCCTGTTTCTTTTGTGGTGTTTACTTGAGGATATACATCTATTAAAATCTGTGGGATTTTGAAGGCTTTGAAGGTCAGCAGCTAAGGGAAAGGCTGTGTTGCCATAGATATCTGACTCCATATTTTGGTTATATTATTTTATCCGACATTGACTGGCCAGCGCAATGCCTTGCCCAAAGAAAGTCCCAAAAGAAATATACAAAAAGAAAAGACAGAAACAGATAAGAGACGGAAATATTTCTTCTATTCTTTCCTTTATTTATTGGGTGAAGGGACTAACCAACGCTACGTCCCAGGACGTAGCGTGGTGCCCAAAACACCAGATAGCAAAATGGTGCTGTTGGTTCGACGGACCCTGCCTGAAAGAGAAAGATAATATTGTCTCCTTTTTCAAGAGGAAAATCCTTTTTCCTTTTTACGCATGCATCATCTCCTTTTCGGTTAGAGACCTCTGGGAGTTTCTTCAAATTTAATAGTTTTCTTTTTATCTATTTGTTTATTTTTTTAAATTTAATTTTTTATTTATTTATTCGTTCCCTACAAATCCACAGTAATCTTTATACATCTAAAATTTAAAGGTAAAATTCAGTAACTTTCCAATTGTATTCTACCACTGGCAAAAATTATGGATCTGGCACACTTATAGGATGTTCACATTGGTTTTTTTATTGAGTAGAATTGGGATTCTTGGAGGAAGGGGAGATATCTAGTTGAGTCACCACTCATGGAACGATTGACAAGCAGTAGGTGGAATGGATACAAAAATGGTAAAGACTTACTTGATGTTGTCAACTAAAATGACCCTAGCAAGGGCAGCTGACAACATCTCTACAGTTCAAAAGACAGAGGCAAAAATGATTGAGAATGCATTTCTTTGACCGTCATGTGACACTCCACAAGACACCCAACAGATACGCACATTTTCTTAAAGAGATCATTTGTCTCCCCGTAGCAGTAAATAAACTAATTAAAAGATAAGATACGAAATTTATTTTTCTTTAATTGCTGAACATTCCAAAAATATATTTTAAACAAACAAGATTAGATTATTTAAATTATAATTATATTCTTCCAAGCTAAACAGAAAAAAAAATTCATGTACTTATCCAATATTGGGGAAAATAACTTGTCTCAATTTCTGAGATAAATCTTGATAATTGTTATCACTTAGAATATATTGAACTCATCTTAATTAGCTGCCTGAATTTTTTTAGATGAAGCTTGATGATTTTTAGCGTTCAGGATTTTCGGACTATGATCTTCACCTTCATTGTTATATAGATGATTGTCTCTCTCAGGGGACCAACGCTTATAATCGTTATATTATGTGTCCAGCAGGACACATAGTGTAACGGTTATAGAGACAATCATCTGGAGATTGCAGATACAATCCTCACTGCTGGTGTGTAACAATAAATGAATTCTTAGCACTTATGCTGTACCATATTTGCAATTAACGGTATTTGCGAAATGGACATGTAATGTTCATTACTACAGAACATATAAAGAACATAGGAATCTCAAAAACACGTAACTACTTCTTGTTCAGGTACGAAACCTTTTTATTAACTTTGAGTTAAAGGTTTCGACGTAAGGAGGAGAGACACAATCTTCTATGCTGTCTTATTCATTTGGCCCCCAACTCGAGCGGCCCCCATCGGGCGCAAACTCGCCTCGCGCCTGCGAGCTCCAAAATCGATCCTTCTCGTTCGGCGTCCAAAACCCGACTCTTATTTTCTTCCAATTCTCACACAAACTTCCGCATGCTTCCGGTGCGTGACGTCACCCGCACCTTGTCACCCAGTATCGTCTCGGACTGTTATGACATGTGAGTGACACCTTCATCCGCCCGCGCGCACCCGCGTTAACACCTGCTTCAATCTTACGCCCAACCAACCCATGTGCTGAGCCGAAAGGTTCTCAGCCTAACTAAACTCAAAAGCATGAACCGAAATCCCTCGGCTATTTCATAACATACCTATCCAACCACAATAAAATCATTTGTCATCGATGATGACAAATTATTTTCTTAAAATCTTGTGCTGTTCCTCCTCACGTCGAACTGAGCAACAAAATTTTCAGCAATACAATTTCAACAAAATAATACAACAAAAAGCATGCGTCAGTCCCAAACTCAAAAGTCACTGAAATAAAAATAAAAAGTGTTCGTATTGTCCATCGTTTTTTTTTGTTTTTTTTTTTTCATTTTCTTTTCTTTTTCCGACCACATTTTCTGGTTCTTTTTTCTCTTTTTTTTTTCTCTTTTTTTTTTTTTAATTTTTTCAACAGTCATTCGTTCGGCATGTATATTTTGTTAGTCTATAATTTGTTCTCTTATTTTCATATTTTTTTTAAATGTTTTTTTTAAATCTCAGGTCAATTGCTCATTTTGTATTTTGCCCTTTTTTTTTTTAATTTTTTTTTTTTTTTAATTTTAGAATTATTTCCAAATCTATCCTCCACAACCATTCAAACTCTATTCGTAAATTAAACTATGACAGACGTAAATGAGCAAATACCTTATTCTTTTTCTTTTCTTCATGCCTTTTTTTTTATTGGAGTTGAGTTGTGTTACTTCTTTTTTCTTTCTTTCTTTTCACGCCTTCCTTTTTTTTGGGGGGGGTGCGCTGTTCTTCTTTTTTCGGTGCTGGACATTTTCCTTTTTCTTTCTGGGGGACGCCGAATTTGTTCTTCGTGTTTTTGGTCTCTTTTCCTTGTTTCTTATTTTCTGGGGCCTTGTATTTTCTCTCTCTCTCTCCCTCGATCGCCTGAACAAGCCGTTCCGAAATAGATTCCTCCTTGTTCTTAGCCGCTTCTCTGATCGTCTTCGTGGAACCATGGTAACCCAATCGAAAACCATATCATGAACGATATGCCCAAGTTCTGGCACCAAATATGTCTATGTTGCGTAGCCATATACACGAATATGGCCATGTGCGAAATAGACATGTAATGTTCATAACGATAGAATATATAAAGAACAGGAATCTCAAAAACACGTAACTACTTCTTGTTCAGGTACGAAACCTTTTTATTAACTTTGAGTTAAAGGTTTCGACGTAAGGAGGAGAGACACAATCTTCTATGCTGTCTTATTCATTTGGCCCCCAACTCGAGCGGCCCCCATCGGGCGCAAACTCGCCTCGCGCCTGCGAGCTCCAAAATCGATCCTTCTCGTTCGGCGTCCAAAACCCGACTCTTATTTTCTTCCAATTCTCACACAAACTTCCGCATGCTTCCGGTGCGTGACGTCACCCGCACCTTGTCACCCAGTATCGTCTCGGACTGTTATGACAAGTGAGTGACACCTTCATCCGCCCGCGCGCACCCGCGTTAACACCTGCTTCAATCTTACGCCCAACCAACCCATGTGCTGAGCCGAAAGGTTCTCAGCCTAACTAAACTCAAAGGCATGAACCGAAATCCCTCGGCTATTTCATAACAATACCAGGTTAAGGAGGTGCCTGTGGTGTAATGGTTATTGTCATAACTGAGCGGAGGGGTTGGTAAATATGTATGTATACCTGGTTATGGTTAATGGAATCAAAACAAGCAACCCCCATGGATTAGATAAAGGATGTGGTTTGAAATTCCATATAGGCTACTGAGTCCGACAAATACCAGAAGAAGGCTGGAGGACGTATCGTCCGAAACGTTGTGAATACAACAATAAAGATGAAGATAACAGTCCGAAAACCATGAACAATAAAATTCATCTTTATTGGTAAAATCACAATGTTTTGGCCGATATGTCCTTCAGTTGTCTTTAAAAAAAAATTGCAATATGAGCGATGTTAAAAAACATCTGATATGATAGTGGACAGGGAGTATCTCATGAGTTGATGGAGACATTAGGTTTATAAGTTCCAAAAGTTCAATCTGGATTGTCCGGCAATGACACATGCCCAGTGGATAAGGTGTTCAGTTGGAAAGTGCTACTGAGTGAAATCATCTGGAGGTTACAGGTTCAATCTCAGCAACAGGTAGTAAGAATAACAAGGAATACTTACAGTAACTTAACACTTGTACTCGGTCATGGTTAAAAGAATTAGAACAGTCTTCCCCTGTGGTTCAAATAAAGTGTTCAGTTTGAGATTCTGTGTGTTCGACATGAAACAAAGAAGGCCAAAAGGGCATGGGACCAAGACGTGATTATACAGGGTGGAACGATAAAATTGTCGCCCTAGAAAAGACGACATGATTCCATTTCCGTTTAATGAAAATTGATTTTCTTTTTTTGTTGCAGACCATCTACTAGGTGGCCAGTTGTGTACAAATCCCAAGAATGATAGAAGCCTTCTATCATGTCTGAAAGTGACACAATGTTGAACGAGCTAGAGCGGAGATGCACCGCGGTACAACTCATGCTCTCTACCGATCTAAGTTATGACATCAGGACCATTGCCAGCACCCTCAAAATGCAAATCTGGATTGCCATGAATAACAGGGAGGTGCACAGGGTGATGAAAACAAAGTTTCCGGCTACGGTTATGGTCTTTGGTGTGGTTTCAAGTGAGGGTCACATCATGCCACCTCACATCTTCAAAGTCGGCTTGAAAGTCAACACCAAAGTGTACCTGGATGTGCTGAAGAGTGTGGTGATCCCCTGGTGCAATCAGGTGGCCAGTGGCAGACCCTGGGTGTGGCAGCTGGACTCGGCACCAGCCCACAAGTCCAAAGAGACCCAGGCTTGGCTTCAGAAGGAGTGCTACAACTTTGTACCCTTCTCTCCTCCTCCCCAGACCTGAACCCGCTGGACTACTTCGTTTGGTCATACGTCAAGAACATCCCCAACATGACCTCCCACAACACCAAAGCCAGCCTGATCGCCACCATCCGCCGAGTATTCGCCAAGCTCCCGCCGGTGCTTGTGAAAAGGTATGCTCCCAGTTCGGGATCCGTATCAAGGCGGTGATTGAGGCTGAAGGCGGCTACATTGAATAGATGTCTGCTCTACTACATAATCAAGTTACCTGAATTGATTTTTTCAATAAAGGTTTTATAATAAAGTTGTAGCATTGTTTTCTTTAGGACGACAATTTTATCGTTCCACCCTGTAACAATAAAGATGAGGTCAATAGTCCAAATATTCTAAGTAATAACAATTGAGGAAAATATCATGGAATATTCCCATTGTGAGGAAAAGTATATGTATTTAGTGGTGCAGCCATACAATAGTGTTGATATAGCTACAGCTTGGAAAAATTCCTGTTTTATTTTAACAGGGAAATCAGATTTTCATATGGTTATTAACTTGTCAATAGAAGTTCATACCTTTCCTTTGTGCATGTTGACATCACTTTTTGTAAATTATACAGTGGCCTCATTAGAACTTTAACAAAATACTTCAAGAAAAAGCTAGATGGGAACTACATAAGGATGCTGTAGGCTGTTTTGAACAAGTCCTGGAAGCCACTTGCTTCCTATCTCACAAAGCATCCAAATAAGATGAACAAGACATGCCAGGTACAGGTTGTCTCAATGTACATGGGATTCATGTAACTGCTAATAAGTCTATTAATAATAATGTTGTGTTTTCTTTTGTTTCAGATTTGATAATAGTGCACTATAACAACTATTAATCCACGATCACAATGCCTTGGACAAGAGAGAAAAAGTTATTTTGTGTCACTACTTATTTGGAAAAAAAATCATTCAAAACTGTCCCAAAATAGATGCAACCTATTAATATGATAATGATTTATTTCTGAGACAAGAGACTCAAAAAAATATTGCATGTCCTGGAAGCTGATATAATAACAATTAAAAAAAACATTGATTTAATGTCTCTAACTCAAAGAATGCATTCTTTAAAGTATGTGTTCCAAATGACTGCCATTGCACTTGTCTCAAAAATAAATCATTATCATATTAATGGGTTGCATCTATTTTGAAACACCCTATACAACAGGAAAAGCAGGAACAAATTAATAAGCAATATTCTCCCAAACACCAAAAACTTAAATTCATCACCTCTATACAGACACCTGATGCCATCAACAGAACCTACCCTGAGTGATGGACGATAAGAGCAGATGGTGAGACAATCAAGAGAATCTTTGTTGTCGGCACAATTTGATGATAACATTGAAATATATTTACAATATAATGAACAAATCTCAAATTACATAGAACAAATTATTATTCATATCTTTAATGAGGATGAATATCATAAGCTAAAACCGATAAATATATTACACATAAATTGAAAATTTTACCGATGTATGTTGGTTGATTAAAAAAAAGCAAAACATTGACTCGCATTGTAAAATCTGATCTTATACAGATATATCTTTATATATGTTGTATAAAGTTAATAATTTGGTAATTGTCTGTCAGTCTTTTAATTTGTTTGGGTTATTTTCTTTTTGGCTCTGATTTTTTCTTTATGTTTTTGCTTGTATATTCATGAATAAAGTAAATATTTGTGTTAGTTTTCTTTCTTTATTGTTTTTTGTTTCATATCTTTCTTTTTCTTTTCTTCCCCTTTATCCATCCTTATACACAGTTGAGTCAATCATAATTGTTCCTGTGAATTATTTCACGTTGTGCAGTTCAGAGTTTCATGAAAATTGTCAATCATCCTTTACACACCAAAATATTGCCAATCAATTACCATTTCATTACCCCTAATAAGACCCTAACACAAATCGAACATCACTTTACATCTTCGCTCTTCTCTTTAAACAAACCACTCACATATAACCCCAACTGATTCCAATGACCACAAAACACAAAATCAACCTAACAGTGAACAAAAAATAAAATTACTAATGAAAAAGTTCTTTTTAAAAAACAAGAGTTCACAAGAGAAGCTTCTTCTTGTCAAATTGAGTTATTTTCAACAAATAATACCATAAAACAAAACAATAAGAGAGTAAAAGAAAATGAAAATGAGTTAAACTTTTCTTTTGTATTGTTACATCTTGAATACATAATTTATATTTTACTTCTCTCTTATTTTTTAAAATTTCTTTTACCTTTTTTTTTAAGGCCATTTCTCCTTGACTTTTCAATTCCCTACGCTGTTCTAAGATTAAATCGTCAGACTCCTATACCTATCTTTTCGGGAGGGGAATTTTTTAGAATAATAAATAGGTGCAAGAAGAACTGTCTACAAATGAATAGTTTTATCCAGGTATGCTTTTACTTCTCTCCTTTTCTAAAGAGTTCAACTCTTATTAAACCAAACTTTTTTGTACATTGGATATTTCCCAAGGTTAGACGTGTCACTTTTATTTTGATTGCTTTTAAAGGAAGCAAGAATATCATTATATGGTTCCAAAAGTTTTAATTTTGAAAAAGTTCATCTTTACTAACAAAGATAATGGATCAAATTTGAAGAAAATTTGATCAATCAAGCATACTGCCTATATACAGTTATCATGGAAGCTATGTCTTGAAGAATAATTTACTTTTAGACAATAATTAGTGTGGTAATTCCACAAGCTATTACAAGTGTGTTAGAGACTTGGTTTTTTCTTTAATTTATCTTTTAAAACTGCTCAAAGATTATTGTTTTCAGTTTATGGCCTAATGAGTAGAGTGTTTGCCAATGGTCCAGGAGACCAGGGTTCAATCCCAGGTCGAGTCATACAAAAGACTTTAAAAATGGTACTTGATGCTGCTTTGCTTAGCACTCAGCATTATAAGTTAAGGATCAAGGGTAAAGTGGAGCAAAACAGAAAGGAGTGGTGCCCTCCCCTACAGCTTGGTGTAGTAGCTATTGAAAAGGGAGCCTTTGGGTCACCCTCGACCAAAGTCACCAACTTTACTTACTTATGACAGTCTTATTTCACATTTGAGCTTAAGTCTTAAATTTATTTTATTTTCTGTTGCGCATCAAATCTATGCAAACAGAAAAACTATTACAACACGATAAAATTTGAATTTCAACATTCATCTTTTCTAATCAATGTAAAAATTGAATATGAATAACCAATCAGCAGCTAAAATCACTCCTTTCTCAAAGTGATCAAGAAGGTATATAAGTTTAGACTGATGCAGAAATTTCAAATGGATTGTTTCATTTCCACTGGAATTAAAACTGAATGAATATCAACTATTTTTCATCTTCTTTGTCTCAGATATAAAATTCTATTTTATACCAACTCTTTCAAATTAATCAAATTTCTGATGACAATAATTTTCAACTTATTCAAAAATACTTCAAATTTAAAAACCAAATTCCATTCAGAAATATATTTTATACAAAGTCACTCCGTATTAATGCTGCTATAAAATCATACAAGAAAATTACCCATATACTTATAAGAATAAGGTTTGGTTTAGTTGGATTTTTTGACATATCAACCATTGTAGGCTATTTAACGCCAAATCCTCTATATAAATATATATTAAATATATATGATTTGGTTTGGTTTGGTTTGGTTTGGTTTTATGGCATATCAACCGTTGTAGGTTATTTAATGCCAAATCCTCTATATAAATATATATTAAATATATATGATTTGGTTTGGTTGGGTTTTATGGCATATTAACCATTGTAGGTTATTTAATGCCAAATCCTCTTTATACATATATATTAAATATATATGATTTGGTTTGGTTTGGTTTTATGACATATCAACCATTGTAGGTTATTTAATGCCAAATCCTCTTTATACATATATATTAAATATATATGATTTGGTTTGGTTGGGTTTTATGACATATCAACCCTTGTAGGTTATTTAATGCCAAATCCTCTTTATACATATATATTAAATATATAGGATTTGGTTTGGTTGGGTTTTATGACATATCAACCATTATAGGTTATTTAATGCCAAATCCTCTTTATACATATATATTAAATATATATGATTTGGTTTGGTTGGGTTTTATGACATATCAGCCCTTGTAGGTTATTTAATGCCAAATCCTCTTTATACATATATATTAAATATATATGATTTGGTTTGGTTGAGTTTTACGGCATATCAAGCATTTTAGGTTATTTAATGCTAAATCCTCTTTATGCATATATATTAAATATATATGATTTGGTTTGGTTGGGTTTTATGGCATATCAACCATTGTAGGTTATTTAATGCCAAATCCTCTTTATACATATATATTAAATATATATGATTTGGTTTGGTTGGGTTTTATGACATATCAACCCTTGTAGGTTATTTAATGCCAAATCCTCTTTATACATACAAATTAAATATATAGGATTTGGTTTGGTTGGGTTTTATGGCATATCAACCATTGTAGGTTATTTAATGCTAAATCCTCTTTATGCATATATATTAAATATATAAGATTTGGTTTGGTTGGGTTTTATGGCATATCAACCATTGTAGGTTATTTAATGCCAAATCCTCTTTATGCATATATATTAAATATATATGATTTGGTTATGTTGGTTTGGTTTTTATGAGATATCAACCCTTGTAGGTTATTTAATGCCAAATCTTTTCTATACATTTATATTAATTATACATGATTTGTAACACATTTTATAGATACATTTTTAAACAAGCTTGACCTCATTTGTTTGCACACAGTTTAATGTTTCCAAGTATTGTTATGTATCACTAACAATTCAATTAAATATCAGTCATTTGTTTATACAGAGTTAAATGATCAAACAGCTCTATTTCTAACATTTCAATTTAACATAAGTCACTTGTTTGCACTCAGCTTAACTGTCAAACAGTTCTATTTGAACTATTCATAAGTAAAGTAAAGTTAGCAAGCCTAGTCAAGGGCAATCCGAAGGTTACCTTTTCAATAGCTACTACACTGAGGTGTCAGGAAGGGCACTACTTCTTTCCTTGGATTGCTTCACTTTACCTTTGATATGTGCATTTTAATGCTGACTGTTAAGCAAGGAAATATCAAGTACCATTTTTTTGAGTTTTTGGTATGACTCAACATTGTATTGAACCCTAGTCTCCTGAGACATTGGCAAACACTCTAATGAATAGGGCAATTAAGAAGACCCTATAATGTGCTGTCACTCTGGGTCAGAATGGATCTGGGAACAATGGCAGCGAAGGGGTGCTTGATATTCCTCAAAGCTCCAGGAATGGAGCCTCAAAAGATTGTTAAGTGTCATATCCCGGACACTTGTTGGGGGAGTTTTACTCCTCTGCAGAGATGCAATCGGTGCATTCCACTGTCCCAGCTGACAAGGCTTTGTAACAAAAGTGGCTGATTTTTGTTTTATCTATCATTAATGTAAACTGCTACTAACCTGTTGTTTCTTCCATGATTATTACAAACCTGAATTTATTATCACGAGCAAAAACAACAGAACTTTTTTTCTATACTTTGAATCTCTGCTATCAAATTTCAGGTTTGTTAGATTAATTCTTTATGACAAATTAATCATTGATTTTCAACTTTCAAGTGTATGTGACTCATTCTTTTGTACAGGAACAACTCTGCTATATAATTACAAATTTATCCTTGAGAAATGTATGTTTATATTTATAGAGTAAAGGAAATTGCTTGTATAAATTTGACTTAATTGTCCTTCCTTAGTCGTGATTTTTCTATGAAATTTAACATTGACAATTCAAGCTTAGAAAATAGATTTTCTTCAAAGGTCTTCATTCTCTTAGCAAGAAGAAAGACAATTCAGAAATTTCTAGGATTTATTTTACACTTATTGTTTGGTTTATGAGGTGCATACGATAAGTTTCCAGACATTTTTTGTATGGGCACTTTAATTGATAGTACACACATGAAACTCTAGTTCCCTTCGAAGTAATCTCCTCCAGCTGCAATGTACTTGTTGTACCATTCCAACAACTTCTGGAATGCTCCATGGAAGTCCTCTTGTGTGAGTGTGTCAATGACCTTTGTCACAGCCTCTTTCATCTCCTCAATTGTCTCATAACGACAGCCTCTGAGCTTAGGGAATAACCAAAAGTCACAAGTAGCAAGGTCTGGACTTTAGGGAGGCTGAGGAACTGTCTTGATGCTCATCTTGGTCAAATAGTCTGTGACAAGGATGGAGTTGTGGACTGGTGTATTGTCCTGGTGGAAATGCCCATGACCCGATTTGAAGAGTGCTGGCCTTTTCCAACAGAATCTCTTCCTGAACTCCCTTAAAACCTCAACCTAGTAATCCTAACCCTAACTCTTTGGCCAATCAACTCAGGTGTATTGACTTCCTTACTCCTCCCACACCTCTCATCATTCCATTACAGACTCTGTGCCTTCCTTGAATCTCTTATGCCACTCAAAAGCTGATGCTCGATTCATGCAAGATGGTCGAAAAGCAATCTGAAGCATTCCATACATTTCTCTGGCATTTTTTCCAAGTTTAAAACACAATTTTAATCCATATCGTTCTTCTAAAGTGTCAGATTGCATTTTTGAAATTCCCCAGCTGTGACAATCAGGCTTTAGTAGGGTGTATTCCAATTGCTGCTGTAGCTGTTCATTTGAACCTGAAATTATAAAAATTGGTCAGTCATCTCATCAGATGTATAGCAATAACAAAGTGAATGTTCAAGAGTCTACGCCAATTTTAAATGTCCATACAAAAATAGTCTGAAAACTTATCGTATGAACCTCGTATTTGTTAAATTGAATATCAGTTCCTTATGGGTTATTTAATGCTGAAATTTGATTAATTTGTAAATTTTTTGCATTCTAATCATAACTATGTTTCCAATGTTCCACTTCAGTTTTTAAACAATGCACTTATTTGTTTATAATCATTTATTTGCTCACATCCGTTTGATTTCAAGTACTCCTAGCAAACACTGGCAATTTATGCACATTTATATATGTAACTATTCGTCAATGGTCCGGGAGACCTGGGTTCAATCCCAGGTCACGTCATACAAAAGACTTTAAAAATGGTACTTGATACCTCTTTGATTAACACTGAGCAATATAAGATACATATCAAGGGTAAAGTGGAGCAATCCAGGGAAAGGAGTAGTGCCCACCTCTACACTTTGGTGTAGTAGCTATTGAAAAGGGAGCCTTCTGGTCACCCTCGACTACGTTTGCCAACTTTATTTACTTATATATGGTACTGAGTATTCATATTAAATTCTAATAATTTATGTTAGGTCATGCAAGTTACCTCCCCTGATACACTCCAGAAAAGATCAGTTTTTCCAGGACCGGAAGTAAACAGACGGCCATACTTGTTTATGTGAGAGTGTGATTAGAACGAGTGGTTAAAAAGGTGTCTCTACATATGCTGAGGGTTGTAGTCTCAATTCTTTATATTTGACAATTTATATATAATCACATGGTTTAAAGTAACTCTTTTTATTTCATAATATTTATCTAGGCACTGTTATATGATTGTAAGTATTCCTATCTGATGCCAATTCTGTCTGCTAGTTCTTATATATTTTCAAGTGATTAATAATAATAATCCTTAGTAAATGATAATAGCCACAAGTAATTTGATGCAAACAGATGGGTTCAATTATTCCAATCTAATAAAAATTTGTTCCCCCACAGTAATGGTCCCACATATTCCTATCCAATACAAATAATTTTAAAATTATCTATTTAAATGTTCCATTTCATTTTTTCAAATAATTATTTGTTGGCACTGTACTGCATGGTTTCAAGTATTTCTATCAAATACAAATAAGTCACACACAGTTAAAAACTATCTAATATTCCTGGAAAATTCAAGTAATTCATACACAGTTACATGATATCAATTATTCCTATCTAATACAAATAATTTGTACATTGTTATATAAAATCAAGAATTCTTGTCAGATACAAATAATTTGCACACAGTAGTATACTATCAATTATTCCTATCTAATACAAATAATTTGCACACTGTTAAATGATATCAAGTATTCCTATCTAATACAAATAATTTGCACACAGTTATATAATATCAAGTATTACAGTCTAATACAAATAATTTGCACACAGTTATATGATATCAAGTATTCCTATTAAATACAAATAATTTGCACACTGTTATATAATATCAAGCATTCCTATCTAATACAAATAATTTGTACACAGTTATAATATCAATTATTCCTATTAAATACAAATAATTTGCACACAGTTATATGATATCAATTATTCCTATTAAATACAAATAATTTGCACACAGTTATATGATATCAACTATTCCTATTAAATACAAATAATTTGCACACAGTTATATGATATCAATTATTCCTATTAAATACAAATAATTTGCACACAGTTATATGATATCAACTATTCCTATTAAATACAAATAATTTGCATACAGTTATATGATATCAAGTATTCCTATCTAATACAAATAATTTGTACACAGTGTTTTGAGGTTAAAAGCTTAAATATTCCCCAACACTTCAATGGATTCATTCATTAAAGATAAGCTTTTAAGTTATCTGATAGGACATCAGTAGCCATTTCTTAATTCCTTATAACTTAATAGACAGAAAGAATTCAAGATTGTAAGTTAAGATTGAAAAGAAAAAGTAGCCACAAGATGACAAAATTACTAACAAAAGGTTAATAATAAAAATACTTCATTTCAAAATTTAAATAATGGTCATCATGATTAATTAAAGGTTAACTTAAAGTTATCATTTAATTTGTGAGTAAACAGGATTAGATTAGTAATTTTTAGAAGTTGCTTGCCTTCCATATTATGAAAAAGGAAGTGTAATGTAAGTTGCTGATATGAATAGAATGTGTTGTTTAGTCAAAGTAGAAGAGGAAAAGATAAGATGACGGTTGCGGTTAATCTGATGTCAACTGACATAATTTTAATGATTGGCTCAGTAAAGCTTCAGGCAGATCTGCTTGCATGTTGGATATTTTCTTTGTGCTGTTGACTTTTATTACAGGGAATAGGCTCCAGGCAAACTTCCTTCTGATTTCACAGACAATAACTTAATTGGTTGAAAGATGTTGATTTAAGATTTGAATTCAGGACACAATGAACTTGGCTTCAAAGTCAAGGGAGATAAGTCATTATGACAAAGAAAAGGGTAAAGCAACAATAACTAATATCATGATAAAACCAGACTGATTTTATTTAATCAATTCGATAGGTTAATAAAGACATGTACCTCAATTTGGACAAGTATAGGGAAAATCAGGTAAGGACTGACTGACAAAAGAGGTTTCAAAGTTTTACTAAGGATAATAAACATTTTAAGAAACTTGAATTATTATTGATAAACCATGGGAATAAAAGTCTCAGAAGAAAAACATGTAAAATAAAATTTATTGGTTTAAAACATTTGAAAAATCAATTATTTCACAACAGTTCTTATTAATCAAGAAATAGACATAAAAATGGGAAAAAAATCCAAGTAAATAAACAGAATTTAGTACCCATTTACCGAAAGTAAAAGTTTAAGACTTGGATTAAAGTTGGTTATTTCACAATCTCATTGGTCAATTAAAGATGTACTCTTGATAGTTACAAATTGTTATGATAAAAAACAAATCCGTTTAACTGAGAAAATATTTGCAAATTATATTTTTATATAATAAAGTTATTATTGTTATGTGAAACATTTCATAAAGATCTCTAGAGAAATATTTTTTAATTTAAGTGAATGACATTTAATAGATTGTTGGTTATTTAATGCCAAATCCTTTTTATACATAGATATTAAATATAATTTCTAAACATACTTAATAAATAAAATTTTTAGACGAGCTCATTTTTTTTTTCACACAGTTAAATGGTTTCACTTATTTCTATCTAATACGTATAATTCTATTTACAATTACTCATTTGTTTACAAACAGTTAAATGTTTTCAAGTATTGTCACATATTACTAACAATTCAATTTGAAATTGATCATTTGTTTACACACTGTTCAATGATCAAACAGTTCTATTTACCATAAGTACAGTTTACACACAGTTAAATGTAAAAACAGATCTATATCTAACTATTCAATTTAGCATAGTTCATTTGTTTTCACAGTTTAAACGTCAATCAATTCTATTTGACCCAGAGGTAGGACCCTTTCAGGCTCTACCACTCCACACCAGGGCAGACCTGGGAGCAAGAATAATGAAGGGGTACTCTTGCCATCGGATTGTTTTGTGTGATATCCAAGATGCTTGTTCAGAGAGTCTTGCCTGTCTGCAGAGATGCAGTCAGTGTATTCCACAGCCCCATCAAGTGGAACAAGTCAAAGTAAGCCAGTTTGAACTCTAGTAGTGTTTTAGCCTAGCGGGTAGAGTGTTCGCCAATGGTCCGGGAGACCAGAGTTCAATCCCAGGTCACATCATACCAAAGACTTTAAAAATGGTACTTGATACCTCCTTGCTTAATACTCAGCAATATAAGGTAGGTATCAAGGGTAAAGTGGAGCAATCCATATTTACCAACCCCTCTGCTCGGGCAGGATATGACACAAGGTCAATTTTTAAGCGGATTTTAACAGGTTTGAATTCAGAGTTTTCCTTCTCCTAGACTAGTTGCCTCACCAAGGCTAAAGAACCCAGTCTGCCCTACTATTTACCCAAAGCTGGAAGGAGAATAATTGGATTCATACCTTTCCCAAGGGTATTAGTGCTATGTGAAATGCAATCAGCCTTATCCAGGATTTGAACTCATGTCGCCATGACCATTTCCTACAACGATAACCATTACACCACGGGCACCTCCAAGGGTAAAGTGGAGCAATCCAGGGAAAGGAGTGACACCCTCCCCTACTCCTCAGTGTAGTAGCTATTGAAAAGGAACCCTTCTGGTTGCCCACGACTACTGTCACCCTAGATTACGGTCGCCAACAACAACAACTAGTGTTTACATTCAGACTAATACCATTGGGAAAAGCACGGACCCAGTTATAATAGAGAAATTACATCAAATATTTGGAGATTATGTTTTGTTGATAGGGCTCAGCAGGTTAAATTTGATTTCATTGAAAAATGTTGAATTCTAAAATTACATTTTGAAGCTCAATTGATTATATTCCGCTCAAAGAATGTTTTAATGATACTTCTTGATTGAAAGGAATAAGAGAGAAAGCTGTCCCTCTCTTTGAGGTCTTAAATTATAAATATATATATATATATATATATGCATGTTTGATAAAATAATAAAGACACATTTTGTCAATATGATTTTATAAAGATCTTTTCATGTTTCCTGATAAATATCTTGGTTGTAGCTTGAAATTGGTAGATAAAATTAATCAAAATTGTCCCAAGCACTTTCAACCTAAAACCGAGATGCTTATCAGGAAACTTGAAAGTATCTTAATAAAACTATATAGACAAAATGTGTCTTTATAATTTAATCAAACATGCATATATATATATATATATATATATATATATATATAATTTAAGACCTCAAAGAGAGGGACAGCCTTCTCTCTTACTCCTTTCAATCAAGAACATGCTTAAATCAGCTTACTACACACACATATATATATTTTGAAGAGTGTGTATTTTGGCAGCAAGTTATTATTCAGGCAAGTTTTGTTGAAGATGATGGAACACTGTTTATTATTTTTGATTCTATTTTTTCAAGACCCCTTGTTATTTTTCTCGTCTCGGGATCTAGATGGTAAAGGAATTGTCCATGTCTACTGCCCAAGCGGTAAAAACTCAACAGTCAACTCAAAACAACACTACCTCTAATGACGACCAAAAGTATGGTCGAAAGCGCTTGGGCAGAAGAAATGGGACAATTCCTTTACCATTTAGACCCTGACACAAGAAAAATAACAAGGAGCCTTGAAAAAATAAAATCAAAAATAATAAACAGTGTTCCATCATCTATAACAAAACTTGCTTGAATATATATATATATATATATATATATATATGCATAAATATATATATATATATATATATATATATATATATATGTATATGGAGGTGCCTGTGGTGTAGTCGTTATCATCGTGGGAAATGGACACGGTGACACGAGTTCAAATCCTATACGAGACTGATTGGATTTCACATAGCACTAATACCCTTGGGAAAGGTATGAATCCAATTATTCTCCCTCCAGCTATGGGTAAATAGTAGGACAGACTAGGTTCTTCAGCCTTGGTTAGGCAACTAGTCTAGGAGAAGGAAAACTCTGATTTCAAACCTGTTAAACTCCGCTTAAAAATTGACCTTGTGTCATATCCTACCCGAGCGGAGGGGTTGGTAAATAGTATATGTATATATATATATATATAAATGAATATATATATATATATATATATATATATGAATATATATATACATATACATATACATATATATATATATATGCATAAATAGTATAGACACCATCAAAGATGTTTAATGACTGCTTTGGGCGGATAACTGCATAGAGGAGAAAGTGACAGTCACCAAGCACTACTGACTCTGTATCAACACTATCCTAACTTAGATCTGCCCCTGCTCTATGAGCATTCTTTAAATGCAACTTAGAGTTCGAAAAAGATTCTGGGATTGTTATGACGGCTTATTAAGGGTCAATAAATAAATAACTCAACACGGAGATATGAGTGTCACACAAATGTATCCTAGTCTCTGAGGAGGGTTTCCTTGGTTCAACGTACGCGAAGACAGGCAAGGTGCTTACTACAGCTGCTGTTCTCTGCTCTACCAGCTTAGTTCTCGATTAATATTCCCTTTAGGTAAGTCCATTATTCTGGTCATAGGTGAGTCACCTACAACAGGGATAAACATTCAAATTAACATGATTTTTTTTCAAGAATCAAAAGATTGTTTTTATTGAGCTGTGGAATTTACACCAGCAATGAAGTTGACTTAGAGTAAAAAATTCAATTTGACTGAAATGGTCCAAAGAAAAGGAACTTCATTCGAAAGAATAAATACGTGGTAATAATAAGGTTTGACTTAAAAATTCAAACTAAACAGTTATATAAGAACAAAGCTGGTGTATTACAAAAATACAAGACTCTAAAAACCTTGAGTACATTTAGAGATCTGAACCTAATTTGATTTTGCTAAAATAACAAATTATCAGTGAACACAAAAAAGACAAGGACATTAAAAAATGAGTAGAGTATTCTAAAATGGGACATAGAATGTATCATAACTGACAGATGAAATAACGTCCAAATTTGGGTCTTTCAATCCTTCTAGTATCTGTTAAGCTTGGTTCTTTCAAATTTCTGATAGGACAATTATTTTAGATTTTGGGGATTTTAACTCTGTGCATATTGAGTCTTATTTTAGCCAAGAACACTCTTTCTTTTTCCTTCTTTTTTTCCAATTGGTAAGTGTATCCAGAAGCAACAAGGCTCAACCCAAGTCCATTAAGGCAAATGTCAATATCATGAGATGCCAGGAAAGTATCACTAAAGAATGGGTGCTAAAAAAAGGACTTAAAAAAGCAGACACCAAGAAACTGGTCTGAAAGAATCAATGTATAATAGTAACAAAGATTAAAATATTCCAGAAATTGCAAAAGTCTCTGGTAAAACTTTATATGGCTGGTTTTCTTTCCTTCCCTATACACACTAACTACTATATATATATATATATATATATATATATATATCACTTCATTTCTTTGCTTGTGCACCAGTTACTTATGGACTCCTAAACCAATGAGTTAGTCTTGATAAAACTTGGTGTGTGAATTCTTTTCACCTCAAGGAGTGGTTTAATGGCATTTTTTGGTTGAGGGGAATGAGAGGAAGGGCTTCCCCATTCACTAAGGTGCACATTTGTAATTTTAATCATAGGTATTAATAATATAGTTTGGTGTATATATAAATAGAAAGTGCTCAATATCAGAAATAGAGCATATATAAATTTGACTTGCATAGACACCGAGTCAATGACACTTGGTTGCTGTTTTGGTCTGATGATCACAATAGTAAGAAAATGACAGTCACCTAGAACCATTGACTCTGTGTCTATGCTATCCTATTTTAGATCTACATATGTCTTATCACCGATATTGAATACTCTTTATTCATAAATATAGCAAAAGACATTATATAGAAAAAATAAAATGCATGTATTTTCATTTCCTATATTAATTTATTGGAAAAAATTTACACTTTTATTTCACTAACTTTTTCAGCCCAGTCCACCAAAGCTGGAGAATACACTAACTGCATCTCTGCAGAAGGCTAAGACCTCCTCAACGGGTATCCTGAATATAACATTAAACTATCTGATGGCAAGACTCTAGTCTTGGAGATTTGGGGAATATTGAGTACCTCTTCATTACCATTGTACCCATGTCCACTCTGACCTGGAGTGGTAGCACCTGATAGAGTCCTATCTATAGGTCAAATAGAACAAACTGGGTGCAAACAGATGACTTTTGTTAAATTGTGATTGTTATATTGCAATACTTGAAACCATTTAACTGTATGCAAAAAAGAGCTCAGGCTTATTTAAAAATGTTATCTATAAAATGTATTCACAAATCATATATATATATTTAATATATATATAACTGAGGGTCATTAATCAAAGAGGCAACATCTCCACACTAAACAGTAGTTCTCTGAAACTAGTAGACAAGTTCACCTACCAAGAAAGCAGTGTCTCATCAACCAAAACTGATATCAACACGCAACTAGCAAAGGCATGGACAGCTATCGATTGGCTATCAGTCATATGAAAGTCAGACCTGACTGATAAAATGAAATGCAATTTTTTTCAAGTAGCAGTCATGTCGATACTGCTGTATGGATGCACTACATGGATGCTAACAAAAAGTATGGAGAAAAAGCTTGACGGCAATTACACAAGAATACTGCGGGCAATAATGAACAAGTCCAGGAGGCAGCACCCCACAAAGCAGCAGCTGTACGGCCACTTACCACCCATCATGAAAACTATTCAAGTTAGATGAACTAGGCATGCGGGACACTGCTGAAGAAGTATGGACCAACTCATGACGTACTCCTGTGGACCCCTTCACATGGACGAGCAAAGGCAGGACGACCAGCTAGAACCAACATACAACAGCTCTATGCTGATTCAGAATGTAGCTTTGAAGACCTACCGGGAGCGATGGATAATAGAGAAGGATGGTGGGAGTGGATCAGGGAGATCCGCACTGGTGGTGTGACATGATGATGATATATTTATAAAAAGGATTTGGCATTAAATAACCTACAATGGTTGATATGCCATAAAACCCAACCAAACCAAACAAGCGTTTTTCAGCAATATCATATGTCTGTCCTGAGAGAGCTTTTAATCTATCAAAGGAAAATTGCTTTGTGGTTTACGAGGGGACAGAAATCTTATAATATATAATATGATATTTAAAAATAGTTGATATGTGAAAATTTGCAACCCAAATTTGCAACCCAAATTTGCCAGAAAACTTTGAATCCAGCATTATCTCAACAAAATATAATGCTTCTTTTTTGTTTTTTTTACTATTGGCCTAATGAATAGAGTATTTGCCAATAGTCTGGCAGACCGGGGTTCAATCCCAGGTCAAGTCATACCAAAGACTCAAAAAATGGTACTTAGGATAGGCCTTGGTTAGGCAACCTAGCTAAGCACTCAGCACTCTAAGGTGAAGATAAGGGAAAAGTGGAGCTGTCCTGGTAATGGAGTAGTGCCCTCCCCTACACCTTGGTGTAGTAGCTATTGAAAAGGGAGCCTTTGAGCCTCCCTCAACTAAGGTTGCCAACTTTACTTACTTACTTATGGTCTTCATTTAGTCTAATTGGGAGCAGAATTTGCTTGAGCCAATTATCTGGTTCTCTGAAAAAAAAAATTAGAGTAAGTACTTTTGTATACACTGCCCGGATGAAGTCTGGTCTTTTGAACAATTAGCAATGGTTCATATTGATTGTATCATGGTCTTCTGCATAACATTTTATTTTAAAGTATCACTAAGCACTTGTTACCATTTTTTTTTTTAGACTATAACTTTTTTGTTGATTAAGTTGCAAGTCATAAAGAAATATACTCCAAAAAGACTTTTTGCAAGCAAATCTTTTATTTGGCAAATGAATCACAGTTTTATTTTTCTTCAAATCAAAATGTACAATATGCCAACAAAGTTCCCCATTTTTTTTCATTTTTATTAGCAGAATGAATAAACAAAAAATTGACCAATTTTGATTTTAAAAAAAGACTTCCTCTGATATGACAGCTGTCTTTTTAATTAAATTGCTATTAACATGAAGCTCGTAGTATCATCAAATGACCAGATAAAAAAAAGAGAATCAACTTTTTCAGCTCCTCAATATTTTATATTTTCCAGAGATCAGTGCTTGAGTCCAGGTAAAGACAGCATATTCAATAATGATTGTTTATGATTGGCAATATCTTTTGTATAAATGATTGCCAGAATACAATCTTCATATCAGAAAGAGATGATAAATATATGTGTGGGTGTGTTTGTGATTGGAAATGTATATATGTGTGTCTGTGTATATGTAAAAAAAAATTTTTGTTGTAGAGCCAAATAGAAAAAAAAATGTTAAATGGATAGCTCCACGAAGAGATTTGTATTTTTTTAAGAAATATTTGTTTATTTTGTTCTTACATAGGTGTATGTTTCCAACTTATTGCTTTCGTTGAGAACTAATGTAGCACAAAGACATGTGAATAGGGCACCCAATGAGTGTTAGTTAGTAGAATGTTTTTCAGGTTTTGTATGGGTTTATATATCGGTTACTCCATCCTTTCCCTTTCTCAGTGTGTGTTTATTTTGTCTGTTTTTACTTCCAATTGGTCATTAATATTTGATATCTTATAAAGTTTTTGTAGTTTTATTCAAGGTAGGTGTGTGTGTGTGTGTGTGTGTGTGTGGTAAAGTGGTTTCAAATTCTACTAACCTTTCCTTTTCCTTCAGTCTATGTGTGTGTGTACGCACATTTGTATATTTTGGGCTTGATTGTTCCTGTATGTGTGGGTATGGTTTTAGTCTTGAGCTTTTTTTTATTTTTGGAGGTAGTGTGGTTTAAAATTTACTAGCAATAACTTCTTACAATTAATTTTTTTGTGTGTGTGCACGTATATATATGTGTGTGTGTGTGTGTATATTTGTTTCCATTTGTGTGTGTGTATAATTCATGTTTTATTCAACATAAGCTTGAATTTATCTATGAAGTTTGTTTTTATTTTATTTAAAGTAATGTGTAATCGTTAGTTTGATATATTTTTTATATCAAAATTCAACCCAGACCAGTCAACTGTGGTTGTGTAACATAGGGCCAAAAATACAACCAAGATACGAATATATAAAAAACGTTCACAATGTTCATAAAATGCACATATGCATAGAATGTTCATAGAATAGAATATGCATAGGAATCGAAAAAATACGAAACACTGATGACTCTCTTTTGGTTCAGGTACAAAACTTTTATTACCTTCTTTAAGTTTAGGTTTTCGACACGAGGAGAGAGTGGCACAATTTTTCTATGCAGACTGTTCGTCCATCGTCAGCTTTCAACTCACTGACTCAACCAATGCACACGCACCCCACAGTTCATAACTGGACCGGCCTCACCTAGGTCCAAAATTCAACTTGCTTTGTCCAAGTCCAAATCTCAGCTCACTGCTTTTTTTCTAAATCACTAAGAATCCCAGCCCATCGCTTCCGGGCATGACGTCATTCACATCCCCAGTCCCATTTCCTATCTGAGTTTTTTATTATGACATCTGTGATTGTCACATCCTCCTCATGCACGTGAGAACACTTGCACTCAATGTGTGCACCTAACTAACCCATGCACTAAGCCGAAAGGTTCTAAGCCTAACTAAACCGAAAGATAAGATATATAAGACGAAAAATGATAATATAAAAAAAATCCTTCCGCAATTATATAACAGTTGAAGAATACACCAACTACATCTCTGCTGAGGGGTAAGACCACCTCTCCAACAAGTATCCTGCATATGACATGAAGCAATCTGATGGTGAAGCTCCAGTAATGCTTAAGCTTTGGGGAATGTGGAGTATCCCTTCATTGCCATCACTCACAGGTCCACTCTGGCCCAGATTAGAAGTACCTGATAGTGTCCTATCTAGGGGTCAAATAGAACTGTTTGACATTTAAAGTAAGTGTAAACAGTGACTTATGCTAAATTGAATTGTTAGAAATAGAACTGTTTGATAAGTTAACTTTAATTTAGCTGATATTTAATTAAATTGTTAATGATACAGAGCACTACTTAGAACAATTCAACTTTGTTTACTTATATTTACAAATCATATATATATATATATATATATATATATATATATATATATAAACCAGATTTAGCATTAAGTAAACTATAATGGTTGATATGCCATAAACCCAAACCAATCCAAATCATATATATTTAATGTATATGTATAAAGAGGATTTGGGCATAAATAACCTACACTGGTTGATATGCCATAAAACTAACCAAACTAAATCATATATATTTAATATATATGTATAAACCAGATTTGGCCATAAATAACCTACAATGGTTCATATGCCATAAAACTTACCAAACTAAACCTAAATTCAACCATGCTGAGATAACAAATTGGCAAAGAACAGCATTAGCAGATTGTTCAGTGACATAGTACTGAGTTGTAAATAGAGTGGAAGACTGCTCAACATAAACTATGCAGTAATCAATCATCTTAAAATCAACAGCTCATGACAGATGATAAACTGGAAGACCAAGGAAAAATATTGCTTCTGAGGACCGATTGCTTGTTAGACTTACCTGAAAAGAAAACAGTTCAACAAGATATTTTTTTCAAAAGCAATGACCTATCAACTCTAAAATATCCCTCAGCACTGCTAAAAGTTAGTTGTCTTACTTCATGACGTATTATCCAACAACCATTCCTCACTTCAAGACATAAGCAGGAATGTTCACAGTTGTGTTATGACAGAATTGTTTGGACCATCATTTCTTGAAAGAGAGTGCTCTGGTCAGATGATAGTTCCTTTTGCATGTTATTCATGCCAAAACTTGAATATGACATGTTGGGGCAACTGCCTATCAATTCAACATTCGGAATTACCCTGTTGGTAGGGCTTAGAATACATGGGTGTATCCTCTATACAGGGGTAAGACCCACTACTTTAAAAGAGGTATCTTTGGGTATGACACTAAACTGCATCTGATGGTGAGGTCCCAATTCCAAAGCTCAGAGGAGTGTGTAGTACCTGTTCATTGTCATAATTCCCAGATCCACTCTGACTTAGAGTCATAACATCTGTTAGGGTTTTATTGATGCGTCAAATAGATCTTCTAAAAACTTATTCATATTTGGTAAGACTGTGAGCCAAAAGAAAAAGAAAACGAAAAAAAATTCTTTAAAAATTTCACAAAAAATGTAAATGCAAACATAAAATGAATGCAATTCTCTAACTTTTAGGCACAAAATAAATCTTGACAGGTTGACATGCCATTAAAATCAATCAGTCAACTTCCAGAAAAACATTCTTTTTGATGGTGGCTCAGTTATGATTTCAAATAACAACTCATGTGACAGTAAGTTCAATCTAGTGACTTTGCTGGGCAAATATACCTGTATAAAGTTTTTAAAAGTTTCATTCTTTTTATGATCACTCATTGAGATCACATTCCATCTTCATGCCTAACCCTATCGATGCAATCTGAGAATATCTTCAAAATACTCTTTGGTAACGTTTAAGATAGTTTGATATTTCCTTTATAGAAAATTTGTGAGATATTTCTGTCTGTAAAATATTAGCTTGAACTTTCATAAGCATTCCATAATGAATGACCCAATATTACCCAGATGCAAATCAGAAGATTAATTAGCCGAATAAGGAGGTATTTGGAAAGTGTCATTCATGTGAATGATACCTATTCCAAATATTATCATCTTCATATTCAACGAGTTCAAGAATGTACAGATGTTTTCTTTTGATGACTGTGATTATGTAGTGTATATTAATAAACCTGCAGAAACAGAATTGTTTCTGACAAAATTGAGTCATAGATTTCCTTCCTTACAAAGTTACCATTAAAATACACATTTTCCATTTAGAGGGTATGCTTAACATAATAGTTGTTGTTGTGAGAAATGAAGTAATCAATCTGAGTTCAAATACTGGTTGCCCAGTCGGCTGGGGCTGTAGAATACACTGACTGCACCTCTGCAGAGGGGTAAGACCCCCACCCAATGAATATCCTCGATATAACACAAAACAGTCTGATGGTGAGGTTCCAGTAATGCTGGAGCTTTGGGGAATACGGAGCACCCCTTCATTGCTATTGCTCCCAGGTCCACTCTAGCCCGGCGTGGTAGCACCTGATAGGGCCCTATCTATGGATTAAATAGAACTAACTGTATGCTTATGCTAAACTGAATTGTTTGATGGAACTGAATAGCTTGGAATAGAAATGTTCTTGAGAATTAAACTGTACTTACATTTAAACTGCGTGCTTATGCTAAACTGGATTATTTGAAATAGAACAGTTTTGACATTTGAGTGTAAGCAAAATATGTGCTTATACTAAACTGAATAAGCTGAATTAGAGCTGTTTGAATAAACTGAATAGTTTGAAATAGAAATGTTTTTGACAATTAAATTGTGTACTCATGCTAAACTGAATTGTTTGAAATAGAACTGATTATTTACATAAAAATGGATTTGGCATTAAATAACCTACAAAGGTTGATATGCCATAAAACCCAACTAACCCAACCCACACTCAAATACTGGACAAGGTATTTTACATTCCCCTTTACATCTTGGGAAAATTAAAAATCTATTTTTTCACTCCTTCAGTTATAGGAAAATAGTAGGATAGGCTGATCTTTAGCCTTGGTTAGGCAACCAGTCTTGGAGAAAGAAAATTCTAAAATCAAACCTGTGTCACATTCTAATCATGTCACATGTCACAGGGGTTGGATAAATACAGCAACATTTTCCATACATCCTTCTTTTTAAATTCAACTCTACTTATTTTCTTTAACATACAGAGAATTGGAATTTAGTCTCGGTAAAATCTGTAATCCTATTTTCCAACCCCTCCACTTGGGCAGGATATGGTCATGGTCAATTTTTTAAACGGAGTTTAACAGGTTTGACTTCAGAATTTTCCTTCTCCTAGACTAGTTGCCTCACCAAGGCTGAAGAACCCAGTCTGCTCTACTATTTACCCATAGCTGGAGGGAGAATAATTGGATTCATACCTTTCCAAAGGGTATTAGTGCTATGTGAAATGCAATCAGTCTCGTCCAGGATTTGAACTTGTGTCACTGTGTCCATTTCCTACGACGATAACCATTACACCACGGGCACCTCCTGTAAAAATCTGTAATAGAATTTTTAAAGTCAATTCAACTTTGAATCTGACAGAAAAACCAGTGTTTCTTAACTTTTGAGCATATATATATATATATATATATATATATGCACTTATATATATATATATATATATAAATATGTATGTATTTATACTTCATGCTAGTTAACACAAGAGAATGTGAAAGAGAAAAAATGATTGCATGAAAGGAGCTTATTTTTAGTAATTTCTTAAGACAAAATAAATATATTAAGAAATAATTTAAAAGTCCTGGTACGATTCTTTTCCCTGAAGCAAATTCTTCTCTTCCCGTCCTAATCTTCTCTTGTTCCCTGGCCACCATTTTCAAACTATCACTATCAAGTTATTCTCCACTACTGTTCCAAGATGTCAGAGTCTAAAAGGCCACCTAGAAATCTTAGAGCAGTTCTCCCACTTTTAGTTTGCCCCCGAGACTCAGATTCACTTAATGCACACTAGCAGGGAAATTAGTTAGACAACCCACTCACTTAATTCACTAATTCTTTTCTTTTTTCTCTTTCTTCCCTTTTCCTCTTCCTTTTCTTGGTACTACTTCTTTTCACACCAATTCTATCTGTTCGCTTTCTATCTTTCTTTTTTTTTTTTCCAATTTTTCTTCCTACTTTTCTTTCTTTTTTCTTTTCTTCCTTCCTACATCTTTTTCTGACCTCCTTCTTCTTTCCTTCCCTTCCATTTTCCTTCCAAATTTCCTTTTTTTCTTTCCTCCCTTTTTCAATCATTTCATTTCAATTTTCTTTCTCTCCTTTTCTTTTTCTTTCCTTTGTTTCTTCTTTTCCCTTTCTCCTCTCTTTTCTCTTTCTCCTTCTTTTACCTTTCTCCTCTTCTCTTTTCCTTTCTCTTCTTCCTTTTTCCTTTTCTCCTCCGTTTTCCTTTCTCCTCCTTCTTTTTCTTTCTCTCCTTTTCTTTTTCTTTCCTTTGTTTCTTCTTTTCCCTTTCTCCTCTCTCTTTTCTCTTTCTCCTTCTTTTACCTTTCTCCTCTTCCCTTTTCCTTTCTCCTCTTCCTTTTTCCTTTCTCCTCCTTCTTTTTTCTTTCTCTCCTTTTCTTTTTCTTTCCTTTGTTTCTTCTTTTCCCTTTCTCCTCTCTCTTTTCTCTTTCTCCTTCTTTTACCTTTCTCCTCTTCCTTTTTCCTTTCTCCTCTTCCTTTTTCCTTTCTCCTCCTTCTTTTTCCCTTCTCCTCTTCCTTTTCCTTTTCTCTTCCTTCTTTTTTCTTTCTGTTAATATTTTCTTTTTTATTTTATACTTTCTCCTTGTTTTTCTTTCTTTTTTATCGCATTCTCTTTTCATTTTCCTGGATGTTTTCTCTTTTCTTTCCTTTTTCCTTTTTCTCCTTTTCTTTACATCTTCCCTTTTATTCTGTTCCCTTTCCCTTTTTTTCTCTACTTCTTTCTTTCTTCGTCTTTTTTCTTCAATCCTTTTTTTACTTTTCTCTCATTCCGTTACTCTTTATTCTTTTCCCTTCCTCTTTCCTTTTGCCTCCCTTTCTATCTTTTTCTTTCTTTATTCTTTTCCTTTCTTTTCCCTTCCCTCCCTTCTTTCTCTTTATCTAGCTTTCTTTTATCTTCTGTTTTAACCTTCCTCTTCATTTCCGTGTCTGTCCTCTCAACATTTTTTTCTTTTTTTTCTCTTTTCTTTTTCTTTCACTCCAGTCATTTCCTCTATTGAACTCTATTTTTCTTTTTATGATCAGTACTTTCTACAATATCCTTTCCATTTTTTTTTCCTTCTTCTAATTCTTTTCTGCCTATTCTCTCTAAATTACCTTCCTTCTTTTCATCATTTTAACAGCATCTTTCCTTTTACCCATTTCTATCTCCCTTTCATAATCTCTCTCTCTCTCTCTCTCTCTCTCTCTCTCTCTGTGCCATTTCTCTCACTTTTTAACAATTGTTTTCTCTCTCTAATTCCACCTTCCCACAACTTCTCGTCCCCTTCCTTCATCCAAATGTAGTACCAAAATAAAAAACACAGAATTTAGAATATTTTTAGCTCTGACAATCGTAAAGGAACACGAGGCATACACTTCACTTTTATACTTTTTTGTCATTTTGTTTTTTAGTTCTCATTTTTCTTTCCTTTACACTATCTTACGTAATACATATCATTTCTGTTTCTCGTGGATCTCAAAGGGCTCATATGAATTACTTACAATTTGCTTGTTCATCATGAGCCTGCACTGTTTACTAACATGGACATCTTCATCAATTCTACGGACATCTTCATCAATTCTTCAGACATTTTTTACCATCTGAACTATTTGTGATGATAGTAAAGGCACTGTGTATCTCTAATTTGCATCAAGTCGATTCATTCATATCTGAAAAACTTTTGGAAAGAGATACTTGTCTTTGATTTTATTATTCAATCAGTGGATGTGACACTTGGCGACTTATTTCCAATTTCAATGTTTTAATTTGACAGAATGTTACATCGGGAACAGGACACATCTTTCTAATGGGTGGGGTCCAATTATTGTGGATGACACATTATCATAAGAATACTCATCATTGGAGCGAGATTAGTTAGGGATCTTTTGGCAGTCTCTTTTTTTTTTTGTTCATTAGAGAGAATAAATAAGAGTAGCAGTGATCATGTTTCCAAAGAGAAAGAATCAATAACACAGCAACAATTTCTTTAAATATACCAGAAACACATTTATTCTTTTAGTTTCATATGTTTTATTTACCGAACCCTTCCACCATGGGCAAAATGTGACACACGGTCAATTTTTAAGTGGAGTTCAGCTACCTTGAAATCAGAGTTTTCTTTCTAGATTGGTTGCTAAGAAGCCTAATCTGCCCTACTATTTACCAGGGGAGGAAAGATTGATATAAGAGCATTAGAATGAAGTGAAATGCAAATAGCCATGTCCAGGATTTGAACCTGGGTTGCTGTTTCTTTTTCCTACAACACTAACTGCTTGACTAAGCCTTACTCCTCTATGTAAAATATATTTTAAAAGTAAATTTCTAGGCAAGGTAATTTATAGCAGAATGTTTTAAGAGATAAGTATGTGTGGGGTTCCAGTATGTCAAGGGCAAAGCTGTGCTGCCGTTTGATATCTGACTCCATTATGAGGTTATTTTATTTTACCCGACATTGGCTAGTTGGTGTAACTCCTTGAACAAGAAAAGCCCTAAAAGAATTATACGAAAGAAGACAGCAACAGATAGGAGATGAAGACATTTCTTTTATATTTTTCCTTTATTTCCTGGGTTCAACAATCATTCCTTGGGCAAGAGAGTTTTCCCTCAATACAATTGAAATGGTTGAATCCCCCAGTTAAGGTGTCTAAAAATACATTAAACATTTCTTGCATATGCTTGTCCTCATTTGATATTTCAAGGCTTCCACAATATTTTAAAGTCTCAACAATGGTTAGTTGCTTTTGGTAGTTTGTCAAAGTCCAGTTGTTTTAGTTTGTAGTTCCATTTTGTGGCCTTTTTATATTTCAGCATGCTGTTGACCGAGAGGTTTGCTACTGGGTGAAAAGACTAACCAATGCCTCGTCCAAAGATGTATGCATGACACCTGTCAGCTGCTCAGCAAGGGTGTTGTCAATTTGCTGGTCACTGCCTGAAAGAGAAAGAGCCTGCTCCCCCTGTCAGGAGGTCGCTTTTTTCTTGACACATGCGTTGTCTTTTTTTCCTGTCAGGGAACTCTGGGCATTTCTGCAAATTTAATAGTTTTCTTTTTTTTATTCAATTTAATTTTTTTTTTTTTTATTATTTATTCATTCCCTACATATGCTTCAGCAAGTTCATCACTGATTCTATTTCCTAAGATGACTACCATTATTCTAAATATTTCAGAATTTTATCGACAAAGCTGAAATTTTTAATGACTTTGTTTTGGTAGATTTTTTTTTTAACTTGGGTATTCATTTTTGTTATTCTTCAGTGCTCTTTTGTCAGCCTGCCTGACTCTTCAACACTCTCTTCATCTTTGGGGGTCTAAAACTACTTCTCCAGTCATCTGCTATTCTCCTTCAAATTCTCTTCTTTGACTCTATAATTCTCACTGTCTCCACTGTTTTCCTCTGATTCAACATATTATCAGTTTTCAATACTCTCAAGATAAAATATCATCATTATCAAACATTATTCTATTTTATCCATTCTATCATTTATTTATTATTTAGTACAATTGAACTATGTATTTGCTTAAATTAAATATCAGTCACTAAGCAAAAGGACAAATTTGGAACAATACCATTCTGACATTTCTAACCTTGAATATATTATCTATTGAGATATTTTCAAAAACAAAGACATTGACTTTCTTAACTATTTCTTTTTTCAAATTGCACCATCAAATATACACTTCACTCCGTCCATCTATTGAGCTGTCTAGCAGTCAAGTCGATAATCCATTTATCAAATCATTTGATCATTTCCTGCCTCTTTCTAGGGGGAAATATTACAGGAGTTCCATTGTTAAATTTGTATATCTACTTGCTTTAGCATGGCAAATTATTCAACAGAGAAACAAACAGGTAGAAAAAGTCACTCTCTTCATTATAATATATAGTATATTTTCAAATTATCTTTATGTTTAAACTTTTTAGCACAACAAAATGAAAAACAAAAAACCTGAAATACTGGATATAGGATTATTTATAAAAATCCACTTGTTTTTGCATTCAATCCTGCTTTAAGCAAAGTGAAAGTGTCTCATGATGGTTCAGACTGTTGAAGGTTTTCTTCTGGATCAGAAGTCTCAGAACAGTAGAGAATAGTCTTATGTAATTCTTGGAAACTGTCATATCATGTTTGAATTTTCATCTTGCTTCTTTTTACTTTCTTTCTACATAAACAAATCTGTGGCAGTTTTGTAATTGCCTGGGAGATCAGAACATTGCTGTAATTTCTAGCATGGAAGAGAATTATGTTTTTCTTTCATCTGTTGTAGAACACCAGTCCTCGATAAGCATGGTTTAACTGATATGTCTGGTGGTTTCTTGTGGAAGATTAACCATGCTGTGTTTTAAGAATCTTTTACACTAGATAAGGTTGCTACTTTATGGTCAATGTGCACAAAAGCACCTATCATGTTTAAATCAGTCTTTGAACAAAGAAAATATCGTTTCGAATCTTACTTTCTTCAAATTTTGAAAAGTGTATGTGGCATCCAGTCACTAGAATTGACTTAGTACATTTTTACATTTGGTTTGGTTTGGTTTGATTTCTTTGTTTAATGGCATATCAACCTTTGTAGGTTATTTAATGCCAAAGCTATCCTTTAGAATAGTAGAGATACTAGTTCATTTTTACGTTTGGTTTGGTTTCTTTGTTTAATGGCATATCAACCTTTGTTAGTTATTTAGTTCCAAAGCTATCCTTTAGAATAGCAGATACTATTTAACCCATAGCTGAAAGGGGGATAAGGGGGCTCATACCTTTCCCAGGGGCATTAATCCAAAAGTGAATGTAGTTGAATAAGTTGAGTTCAAACTCACTGTTATATCCTTGGAAAAAGGCATAAAATAAATACGACAAGCACATACTTAGAGAGAAGAATAAAAGTTATATATTACAGAAAACAAGTAATACAATGTCGCCTGTGTAGCTTTGCCACCAAACTCTCAGAGTGGATAACAATGAAATATCATATCTTTATTGGAGGAGTCCATTGTGTATTGAAATAGGGATGATACCACAACACTTACTTTGAGGCTGCTGTCCAGCACTTTAACCATCACACCACAAGAACATAACTCATTCATTTTAACTTCTCTTCAACTCAATGATACAATTTGAAGTGAATCACAGGACTGAGTGTCATGGTTTCTTATTATATTAACCAAAGAACAAGAGATTGGGCATCTGTCCTTTGGTTAATCTTGTAGTTGGAAGAATTTAAGTAAACATATGTCATATTCCAATCTCCCTTGTTTAATGCTAATGTTAATAATACAAGATCTTACCATTTGATTTTCTTCAGTAAACCAATCTCTGCATTCTTGGTAATCCCTCCATTCACATTAGCACCCATTCTTCTGATTTGGTTACAAATCTGAAAATGTAAAAATACCAGACACTTAAAAGCTAAATCTCAAAACAAATTTGGTTTGGTTTGGTTTCTTTGTTTAATGGCATATCAACCTTTGTTGATTATCTAATGCCAAAGCTATTCTCCTAGAAGAACAGCAGTGGTACTATTTAACCCATAGCTGGGTGGATAAGGGGGTTCATACCTTTCCCAAGGGTATTTGCCTGAAAGTGAACGTAATAGCACGACTGGAGTACAAACTCGCTTACTACGATTCCACAGTCCATCGCTTTAACCATTACACTATGAGGACACCCCTCAAACCAATTTTGAATTCTCTTAAAAGGTTCACTCTTCAAATGGTGTCATGATTAATTAAGTCATGTCTCCTGAAATTGACTATTGGACATGTCATTATGAAGTGACAGATAGTATGATAACCTTGGAAATTATTACTACTGTTAACAGTTTAATTCTCATTAAGCACTCCAAAAATATAACCTTTTACCTAACTTAAGTAATTATCGTTAGATCAATATTAAATTGATTATGTTTATGTATGAATATACATACGCATATACATATTTATTGGTATCTTTATTTTTAAAACTGATATAGTTTTTTTGTGTTTTTAATATGAACAAAATTAATTTTCCTATTTATTTCACTGTATCATCAATCACAAATAGCCTCTGACAGTATTCCAGTGATCTTGAGTCCATCTGACACTGACACAACTTCTCAAGTTACATTTAGCCAGAAAGCTAAATCCTTTTACATTTGAATTTCCTTATGTAATACTGTTTGTTTAGAGCAGTAGTCGTAGTAGATACAATTGTCTTAGGTTTTTATTGTTGTTTATTATTGTTGTAGAATGTATTGAAATGTTTTGAGGATTGCAATAAAAAAACTAATGATGACAAGAAAAACAAGAGCAAGAAATTAATAAAAGAAATGATTTAAGAAATGAAGACAAGGAAATACTTACTAGGAGATACCAAGTAACATTTAATGAAAAGCTATACCTGCAAAATTAAAAGCAACACATCGGATCGTTTGCATGAATCAATGAATTTCAGGTAAAAATTGTCTTGCAAACCTATTTTTTAATGTCAAGAACATTTGGGCAGATAAACACAAATTCATTTCATCTTCTGAAAATGTAATCTGATTCTTTTATTCTTGGGTGACTGAGAGAGAATTTGATGCATGTAATTAATTAAAAACAATATATGATAACTAATAAAATTGATATCATACTTTCCATAAAATAATCTACATTTTGATTGATGGGGGCTTAATAAAGTTTGTTTATCATTTCATTGGTTATTAGGCTGTTATTATTTCATTGGTTATTTGGTTGTTATTATTTCATTGGTTATTCAGTTGTTATTATTTTATTGGTTATTCAGGTTTTATTATTTCATTGGTTAATCGAGTGTTATTATTTCATTGGTTATTAGGCTGTTATTATTTCATTGGTTATTCAGTTGTTATTATCTCATTGGTCATTCAGTTGTTATTATTTCATTGGTTATTAGGTTGTTATTATTTCATTGTTTTTTAGGCTGTTATTATTTCATTGGTTATTAGGCTGTTATTATTTCATTGGTTATTTGATTGTTATTATTTCATTGGTTATTCAGTGGTTATTATTTTATTGGTTATTCAGGTTTTATTATTTCATTGGTTAATCGAGTGTTATTATTTCATTGGTTATTAGGCTGTTATTATTTCATTGGTTATTCAGTTGTTATTATCTCATTGGTCATTCAGTTGTTATTATTTCATTGGTTATTAGGTTGTTATTATTTCATTGTTTTTTAGGCTGTTATTATTTCATTGGTTATTAGGCTGTTATTATTTCATTGCTTATTCAGTTTTTATTATTTCATTGGTTATTCAGTTGTTGTCATTTCATTGGTTATTAGGTTGTTATTATTTAATCGGTTATATGGTTGTTATTATTTCATTGGTTATTCAGTTGTTATTATTTCATTGGTTATTCGGCTGTTGGTAGTCATCCATTTCAGTTTGGTTAATTACTGGGTTTTATAAGGCAACTGTAGTTTTTGGTATCTGACTCCTTTGTTTCTCTTATTACCCCATTTACTTGTTCTGCTATGGTTGGCTGGAGCTGTAAATAAACAAAATGGAAAAAGGCAAAGACATGGATACTTTAAACTTAACCTTTATTCTGCAGGTCGACAATTATTTCTTAGTAGGGAATTTTCTTCCTTAGCCAGGAAAAACATCTGTCTAGGAGGAAGGTGAAAAAAGAAAAGGGGCTGAGAGTTTCTTTTTTTTGGTACCAGGAAGCCCATCTTTCTTCAGGCATGCATGGATTGCACTTCCTGTCTGAGGGCTCCTGAGAAATTGTTCTCTTCTTATATTTGTTTATTTTATTTTATTTTATTCAAACCCGAGAGACAGATGGATGAAGGGATGCATACTCCCCTTCCCTAAAAAAGGCAACCTTGGATTAGCCAAGAACTACTAAGGTATTACACTTATATCCATAGCAGCCAAAATATACAATGCCCCACTACACAATCGCACAGAACCCAAAATTCTCAGCATTCTTTGGAAGAGCCACAATGGCTTCCGGAGAAATAGATCCACAACCTCACAAATATTGACTATCCGTAGAATTCTTGAAGGCATAAAGGCAAAAAACCTACAGGCTACAATAATATTTATTGACTTTACTAAGGCCTTTGACTCCATTCACAGAGGAAATATGGAGCAAATTCTACTCGCATACGGCCTACCAAAAGAAACTGTCGCAGCCATAATGATTCTCAATAGAAACACCAAAGTGATAGTATGTTCTCCGGATGGAAACATAGACTACTTCAACATTGTAGCAGAAGTACTGCAAGGAGACACACTAGTCCTATACCTCTTTATCATCTGTTGAGACTATGTGCTAAGAACACCGATTGATAAAATCAGGGAAAACAGCTTCAAGCTGACAGAGAAAAGAAGCAGAAAGTACCTGCAAAAATAATTACCAATGCCGACTATGCCGATGACATAGCGCTTCTGGCAAATACACCCGCCTAAGCTGAAACTCTACTGCATAGTCTGGAATGAGCCGCTGCAGGCATTGGCCTCCATGTCAATACACACAAAACAGAATATATGTGCTTTAATAAAATAGGCGACATTTCCACACAAAATGTTAGCTCTCTAAAACTAGTTGACAAGTTCACCTACCAAGGAAGCAGTATATCATCAACTGAGACAGACATCGACACATGATTAGCAAAGGCATGGACAGCTATCAGTAGGCTATTGGTTATATGGAAGTCAGACCTGACCGATAAAATGAAGCACAGTTTCTTCCAAACAGCAGTCATATCGATACTGCTATATGGATGCACTACATGGAACCCTTCACAGGGCTGAGCAAAAGCAGAGCGACCAGCTCGAACCTACATACAGCAGCTCTGTAAGGATACGGGGTGTAGTACTGAGGACCTGCCGAAGGCAATAAACGATTGGGAGGGGTGGCGAGAGAGGGTCAGGGATATCTGTGCTGTTGGCACGACTAGATGATGATGATATTTATTCAATCCCACAGATTCATACTTTTATCTAGAGTCAGAGCACAAGATCTCTTGTAGCTTATTGTTGGGTATCACCCACTTTTCTCCACACAATGAACTCATCCATCTGCCATATATACCAGGGCAGACTAGAAGGTGAAGAGCAGCTTCTTATTGGAATAGTATCAGAGCGTTGGAGACTGGAGATCGCACTAGATCACCTTACTTGTTACCGTAATAACGGAAGCCAATACTATCGTTGGACTATATCTTTATTCTGTATTCACTAATCCTATGTTCTTGTCTACTAATAGTCTCTCTATTGTATATACTTTTTTCTGAGAATATAACTCTATTTCCTCTCATATCCTGGTTTGTCCTTTATCTAATATTACAAGCGTTCACTAACCAGAACGCAACACATAGTTACTGACAACTTCTATGTGGATGATAGCTAATCATCTGATTGGGGTGGAGAAACAAAAAATAAAACTTGCCACTAGTGTTGGGACAACGGTTACTTTATTCTCTCTGTTCAGTTTCTGAGTCAATGGAAGTTGGTGGAAATGGATAACAGACACAACATATGAAGTAGTTTCTTTGTCCTGGTTGGAACTAACTTTTCTTGTATCTTTGAAAGATTCATTTATTCTCCATACACATGAAGACTTGTTGTCTACTATCCCAGCCAATAAAAAAGGATAAATTTTATTGAGGTTCACAGAACACCCAACTTTCTACTTTGCTTGGGCAGCATCTTTTGGTCAGCTCCTGTCACCCTCAGACAACCTTGGCAAGTCCAGGTAAACTATTGTTTCCTGTCCTGGCTGCAAAATAAAAAACATATGATGTTACACCCTGCCCACCAGATGAGATGTTGAAGTTCATCAACCTGACTATCGTCAGACTGCTGGATTTTCGGATAACTTATCTCTTTGCACTTTGATATGATTTGCTTACAATGTTACCCAGCACTCTCAACTTTGGATCAGTGTCACTCTTCAAAACTTTGAGGAGACAAGGTGGCATTCTAGTTTAAGTGCAGGAATGTGGCTTCGAAGTAGGCACGTTCGAACTTCAATCATGTAATTTCATTCACATTTGGACAAATACCCTTAGGAAATATGAGAACCTCCTTACTCCTTAGCATTTTGGCTTAAGATGAGTGCAAGGTCTGTACTCTTAGAATTGCAACTATCTGATATAAAATGCTCTGATGAAAGACTATAAAATTCAAAACTTTCTAAATAAAAACAAATTACAAGATAAGAAAAAATATATTTAAAAAAATCATTATTCTAATTTTTTGATTTTTTAAAAAATATATTTCAGTAAATTTCAGTAGGTACAAATATTATATTCTAGTCCTTGGTGAAAATTGAGGGGAGCCAAGTTGTACTTGTTTTTACCACTTGGAGTATCCAGACTCTTTATTGTCATATTCATAACGTTTTGACCAATGAGTTCTTCAGCCTTCTTCTGGTGTTTCTTGTCAATACTCTGGAGCCTACATAGAACTTCCAACTGAACCCTTTATTTTATCCACAGGAGTAGATAGTTCTAATTCATTTAACCATGATCAGGTACAAGTTCTCCTTGTTATTTTTACCAGGAGTCAGGATTGAACCTGCAATTTCAAATGATTTCACTTAAGAGCTCATTAACCAAACAAATGAATACATCATGTTATGTGTCCTACTTGATGTCATGAATATAACCATAAAAATGACGACAATAGCCCAAATACTCAACCATAATCAAGAGTCATCTAAAAAATTTAAACAAATAATAATTTATAATTGCTTCAAACAGATGTGATATTCTGATCCTATACTCTCATCCTAACAAAAATTACAGGGAAAAAACGAACAAATAAAAAAAAATCACTCTCTTAACCATAAAGATAGAATCTAATATCAGTTCGGCTTTAAATTACTAGTAGGATTATCCAGTAAATCTCTGCTGGTAAGTCATAGAAAATATTTTTGATTTTTCAAATCTATGCTTAAATTGAAATAGAATGAAAAAAAATAAAATTAAAAATTAGAAGCAAATACGTGAGACATGTATATTAATCAATTGGATTATACTTATAAGAAAGAGAAAGAAGGGTTTTCATTATTTAACTGATACAATTGCTGCCCTACTAGCATTAAAAGTTTAAAGGTAGAATCCCAGAGTTTTCAGGGGTTAAATTTTGTAGCACTCACACTGCCACCTTTTTCTGTTAAATGTACTATTATAGTACGATATTTGCCAAGCTATCTTAGAGCTCTGTCAGCGAGACTTAGAATATGCAGACTGTATCCCCTGCAGAGGGGTAAGACCTCCCTCTAAAAAGGGGTGTCCTGAGTATGACACTAAACTGCATTTGATGGTGAGTTTCCAGTTCTGGAGATCTGAGGAGTGTAGAATACTCCTTTATTGCAATTACTCCCAGGTCCACTCTGACTCCAAGTGACAATGCTTTTAGGGTTCTATCTATGGGTCAAATAGATTTGTTTAAAAATGATTTGTATCCAATAGAACAATGAGCAAAAAAAAAAACTTCTTAAGAAAGTATACAAAAAATAAATAAATATGACTATACAATGAATGTGATTCCCTAACCTCAATGCATGAAATAACCCTGAGGAGTTGATATGCTGTCAAAAACAATTGATGAATCCACAAACTATTATTGAAAAAATAGTAAAGTTGCCAACGAAGGCTCCCTTTTCAATAGCTACTACACCAGGGTGTAGTGGAGGGCGCAACTTCTTTCCATGGATTGCTCCATTTTACCCTTGATCCCAACCTTAAAATGCTGAGTGTTAAGCAAGGAGCTATCAAGTACCATTTTCTGAGTCTTTGGTAGGACTCAACCTGGTATTGAACCCCAGTCTCTTGGGCCACTGGCAAACAGACACATAAAAATATAATTATTGTAACTCTAGGAGGTCATAGATAGACATAACCCTGTGTCGCTATGTTAATTCATTTGAAAAACATATATGTAAAATTGTAGATTAGACATCTGTGCTCATCTTATTGTAAATGAGATATTATTGCTTGTTTTTCAATGAATGATTTGTGAATTTACATTTTTTTGGGGTTGCTTTTTATGGCATATCAACCTTTGTAGGTTATTTAATGCCAAATCCATTTTTATACAAATAATTAGCTCTATTTCAAACAATTCAGTTTTGCATGACTATACAGTTTAATTGTCAAAAACATTTCTATTTCAATTTATTCAGTTTAGTCAAACAGTTCTAATTCAATCAATTCAGTTTAGCATAAGTATTGATTTTATTTACACACAGTTAAATGTCGAAAGAGATCTATTTTAATCAATTCAATTTAGTGTAAGTACTGTTTCAATGTCAAAAACTGTTCTATTTCAAACAATTCAGTTTAGCATACAAAAAGAGTTAATTTCTAGCAATTCAGTTTAGCATAAGTACACAGTTTAAATGTAAGTACACAGGTTAATAAAAGACATTTCTATTTCAAGCTATTCAGTTTAGTTAAAAGATTCTAATTCAAACAATTCAGTTTAGCATGGGTATAGTTTTTGTTTACACATAGGTAAATGTCAAAACTATTCTATTTCAAACAATTCAGTTTAAAAAAGTACACAGTTTGACCCCTAGATATGACCCTATCAAGTGCTACCTCTCCAGTCCAGAGTGGACCAGGGAGCGATGGCAATGAAAGAGTACTCTGCATTCCCCAAAGCTCCAGCATTACTGGAACGTCACCGTCAGATTGTTTCGTGTTGTATTCAGGACATTCGTTTGGGGAGTCTTACCCTTATGCAGAGAGGCAGTCAGTGTATTCTACAGCCCCAGCCAACTGGGGAAATTAGTGAATTTAGTACAGTGTCTAAGTTGATTTATTTCTATACCTACATATATATTGATGCATACACACACACACACACACACACACACACACACAATTTTTAATTGTTCTTCTTCCAGGGCTCAATATTTGGGATAAAGCCACAACCAAGTCATATCCAGATTGAGCTCAAAATTGTTTTTGAAATCATTTTTTAAAAATGTCGAAAACTGACCAATCAGCACCAGTGGTTTTAAACATTACAACTTCCTATCAATCATCTGACGCTTATTTGTAGACACTGACCGTCTTTTCCCCTTATGCCGAAAATATTTAGAGTCGAACAAAGACATAAATAATTATTTACATTATCTATTTAAACCAACACATTTTTTTTACATATAAAGCCATATCCAAGCAGTATGCATTGCCGTATTTTTTTTGTATTTCAACAGTGTGCACGAACCAAATGTAGTAGAGATTTTAACACTAGCTTTTCTGAGATGACTGTATGCTTGTCCACAGGGATAATTTCAAAGGAGATGGGGAAAACTATGAATTAGGATAATTCTTTCAGGGTTGAATTCCTTGACATTGGGCAGCATGTCATGTATGCAATATATATATATATATATATATATATAACCTTAGTCGAGGGTGACCTGAAAGCTCCCTTTTCTATAGCTACTACACATAGGTGTAGGGGAGGGCGCAACTCCATTCCCTGGTAATATATATATATATATATATATATGAGTAAGTTGACCGACAGTGGTTGAAAGCAACCAAAAGGTTCCCTTTTCAGTAGCTACTACACCAAGGTGTAGAAGAGAGTGGTACTCTTTTTCCCTGGACTACTTCACTTTACTCTTGATCCATATCTTATAATGGTGTGTTAAGCAAGAAGGCATCCCATACCATTTTTGAGTCTTTGTTATGACTCAACCTGAGATTGAACCCAAGTCTCCCAGACCATTGACAAATACTCTGTCTATTATATTAATTGTCCGGTTAGCCTAGTGGGTAGAGTGTTAACCAGTGGTCTGGGAGACGGGGGTTCAATCCCAAGTCGAGTCATACCAAAGACTTAAAAAAAAGGATACTTGATACCTCCTTACTTAATACTCAGTAATATACGGTACGGATCAATGGTAAAGTGGAACAATCCAGGGAAAGGAGTAGCGCCCTCACATACACCTCGGTGTAGTAGCTACTGAAAAAGGAACCTTCGAGTTGCCCTCGACGACAGTCGCCAACTTTACTTTCTTATATATATATATGTATAAACAGGTTTGGTTAAATAAAATGGAATCTTTGTTATTTGGGAGTTTTTTATTTTTTCTTTCAAAAGGCGTTATGTTTTTTTTATGTTACAATCTTGACCATATATATATATATATATATATATATATATATATATATATATCATCATGTCATACTGCTAGCATGGATTTTCCTCTCTCTTGCCATTCGTATCTATCATCCATCGTTTCTGGCAGTTCTTCAAGACTATATCCCGTGTGCATATGAAGCTGTTGTAGATAAGTTCTTGCAGGTTGTCTAACCCAGGCGTCTCCATGACAAAGGGTCCATTGGAAAAAGTCACTTATGGGTTCGTTCTTACTTCTCCAGCAGTGTTCCACATGTCTTCTTTATCTTATTTGGATGGTTTTAGAGATAGGAGGTAGGTGGCTCTACAGCTGTTGTTTTTCTTCTCTGTACGCTTAATCACCATCAGTGGTGCATATATATATATATATATATATATATATATATATATATATATATCAAATGTTCAATTCCTGAATAATTTTTACTTCAATAAAATATTTGAAAACTTTAATGAAAAAGCCCACACTGTTTTTAAGCATGTATCAATAAAACAATCTTGATAAATGAAAAAAAAAAATTTTTTTGGTACATCCAACCACGTCTTGAATTGGTTTTATATCTTTTTCCTTATTTTGATCCACCGTAGAAATATTTGCCCATCCAACCGTAATATCTGTTAAATAAATCTTCTTCATGATTGGCCAAAATCCTTTAACTTGTTTTAATATCAACTCAGATGATATTTTCAGTCAGCATTTTAGATGTTTCTTTTCTCAATGATTGTCATTTAGAATCACAAGGAAAGCAATGAAAACGATTTATTTTCAATAAATTTGTCTTTTTCATATAATACCGTAAATATCATGAGATTTGTTTTATTGTGGAAAAAATATTTACTGATTCAAAATTAAAGATAAACTGATTCAGATTGTATGGTCATGTGATCAGCTGAAATTATGTAAGAGCATCTCTCATAAGGCAATATACAACACTTTATTTTCAACATATTTATTATGAAAACAGAAAGTGCAGATCTTAAAACATACAAATATGTTCAGTTATCAATTTGTAAATGTACATGTTAATTAGCAGCAGCAGTGGACACATTAAAATATTTCAAGGCTGAAATGCGTTTTAGGTCGATTTTTTAAGAGAAGTTTAAAAGTGATCAAGTTTATATTGAAGCTTTTAGACTAACAGAAGACAAATAGAACTAATCTATTTTTTATCAATAATTTTCAAGTTTTGGCAAAAAAGAATGAAACTCTGTGAGGCATAAATAGTAACTTATACAATAGTTTCAACAGTAACCGAATTACACATGAAAGTGTGGGGGTTGTATATGTTTTGGTTATTTCAGTAGATGTGCGTTCATACTTTACGGGTATTGCTCTCTGAATTATTTCCACCACGATTACAACACAAAACTTTACAATCGCGTAAAAGAAATGGAATAGAACACAACGAACATTAAACAACAAACAATTTAATATGCATATAACAGAATATGAAAACAAATAAAATACATGATGTGTAAATGGCCTTTTGGAAAATAAAGTTTGGCAAGAAGAAAATAAATTTGTTTAAAGATGTGTGTATATTAACGGAGTCCGTAAATAAGTCGTTCTTACTCACATTAAGTTCATAGCGGGTTTTATGATTGTGATGAAAGAAAGTTTGTCGGGTTTTTCTTTTGAATGTTATTCGCAGCCATCTGAAGTTAGATCATGAACTTTAGTTAAGGAAGGAAAGGAATTTGCCGGACACAGTATCGGCTACTGCTTTACTGGCTTAGTGGCTTGTCTTCGTCTGTGTCTTCGTGTAAGTCTTGGTCTGTGTGAATGGCTTTCTAACTCTGTGTTATTTATATCCTACTGGTGGATCAAAGAATCGTCCTAAAATTTTGGCACATAGACGTTTATTGACCAATCAGATTTGTATTTGACTATTTTATTTTCGAGCCTAAATATTTGCTATTAATAGACTTCCGATCGTATTTTTCTAGAATGTTCTATTCTATGTTTTTAGCTGATTGGTTGAAAAATATAAAAATGTAACTTAAATGCTAATGCAGTTTTGATCCTAAATTTCTAGAATGTTCTTAAGTATGTTTTTATTGCTTATTTTAAGACTAGAAAAAATGTGTATCCCATAAAAGGAAACAATAAACAATTTTCTCCCTTTGATAATTTACATATCCATTGAAGACTCATGCAATGTCACATAACTCTCCAGAAACAGCCTATTTTTGTCTCTGTTCTATTGACTGAAGAGACGTTGTATCAGAAAGAAATTTGTATTTTTGTTTGGCGAGTAATTTAATTTGACCGTTAGAGTCGCCGAACATTTTCACCCAATCATGATGACTTGTCCTATTCAGCCCGAACCATATTCCCTAGCAGCACCAACAATTGAAGAAAGCCCGCGAATCTCTCTCTCACTCGGAAATCCTCAAAGGGAACGGACGTCTATTCGTCTGTTCCCGAAAAGTAGTAGCCTCATCAACCATTATGAGGAGAGCCATCTAGTTTATGAATCTCTTGGGTCTATTCTTCTAGACCAATGGATTCTAGTTAAAAACAAATTAGATGATACACTCGAACAATTCCTACCTTCTTTCTTACTACGAGGCTCGCAGCATACCAGCGTAAACCCCTTACTTCATGCTGCCATTAAAACCTTGATACAAAACCGAACGACGTCTTCGTTCTTCTCCACTAACTTTATTTTCCATCAACATTTAGCGAGAGGATAACAACCAACGTAATACCAACGCTACCAACGAAATACCTATGCAACCGACGAAATACCTATGCAACCGACGAAATACCTATGCAACCGACGAAATACCAACTTAAACCTTAAACCTAAAAACCCATTAATAATAATAATAATAATGATAATGTTATCCCCATCCCTATAACGTCTCTGACCCTGCTAATAAATGGCAATATTACACATACTCATAAAGTAAGCTTTTTTCATGTTTTTGTATCCTTTCTATATACTTGTTGATCATGAAACAATATGAGTTTATTTTTATCTTTTTGGAAAGATTTATGTATTCATTCATTTAATACCTTTGGTATGTATTGTTTAAATATTAAATGTTCTTGTATCTTTCTATGAATTTATTTTTATCTTTTCTTCTGTCATATTCAGTATTTGTAAATCACAAATATATGCAAACGCTAATATTGGTCATGGGTAGGTAAGGACTTATCTAAATATCTTCCTTAGCACCAAGCATACAAATACAGATATTATTTATTCTGAAAATTATGCTAAAAATGATTATATGATTCGGAGAATTGTTGTATACTACTGTTGGATTTTGACAAACAATGTGGAACGCATATATATAAAGATATAATCTTATATTTTTATTCTTCAATATTGACGCTTGTATGGAGCAGGAGAGTAGACAGAGAGAGTTTGTACACGAAGGAGCTGTTGGGAATATGAAAGGTCAGTGGAAACTGAACTTCAGCCAAAATTCTAGACCTTATATTGTCTTAAAACTCCCACGCAACCCACGTGGTCATACCTATTTACCCACGCTTGTTTTTCATTGGCCATGGTTTACAATCACTCATTACATGTTCTCCATTGGTCGCAGCTTACACCCACGCATTTTTTTATACCTCGGGTATCCCGCCCACGCATTTCTGTTTTTCCTGGAGTCACTTTGTTGATTTTATCAACGACCGGATGTATCTGTCAAATTCATTCATCTGGTTCACCTTCTGTCAATATTACAGTATTAAAAATTTAAGAATTTGTTTCTCTAAATTATAAGTATTTAGAAATGATATTTCTCTCTCAGTAATAAATAATTTAAGTAATTTGGTCATTTTAAACATAAAACATTTAATAGGTAACAACCAGTTAACCATTTTTGTTATAACGATACAATTGTTTGATATGTTTTACTGTAACATGTAATTATGTATATACATATCGACAGAATTTGGTTTTAAATAACCTACAAAGGTTGATACGCCATAAAACCCAAACAAACAAATTTAACACAACAAAAATGGCAGGTTGTATTTTTTTTTTGTTAGAGAAATAATTTTTAAAAAATATTTAAAAGAATGAAGTAATTTTACATTCAATCTGCTATTTAATATTGTGGTATCTACATTCATGCTCATCCTGGTTACTATAATTTCTCAAGGAAAATAACTACTAAATGATAATTATAGTCTATCCATATATCTATTTATTAGCAATTACAATTTCTATTAATTAGATATAACTCAACATTAAACCAAATAACCAAAAGTGGTCTTTAAAAAGTTATAAAAAAGCATAGTTTTTTGGGGGGGTGGGTATCTCAACGTCTAAGAAAACTTCAATTTTTCTGCTTAGTAAAAAAAAAATTAGTTTGGAAAATAAAGTTAAAATTTTTAATTTGGATGCAAAATACTTATCAGACTCTGTAATTATTTCAAATAGATTTTAATCAGACAAAGAATCCAAGAAAAAACAAACAAACAAAAAAAAGCGGTGAAGTTTATATAAAAGTTGTAGTTTTTATTTCTATTAAATATCAATTCTTTCACTTGTCTATAATTAAACATGGATATAAAAACTCAAATGACTAGATTGATTCTCATTTAAAAGATGAGATTTTTTTTCAAAATAGTGCAAACCACGAGCAATTAGTCACTTCCAAATGTACAATATGCTGGCTGGAAATGACAGGAAAAAATGCTTTAAATATGGAGGCGTATTTTTTTTTTTTAAATCAGGATAATTCTAATCCTGGTCAGGTTTATATTTGTGATTTTAGAGAGGAAAACAAAGACTACTTAGACATGTCACTGTCAAGTATTTGAAGGCTGAACAATGAATCGAACTGTTCGGTTTTGTTTCAGTGACCATTTTAAGCTGATTTTCTCTTTTTTTAATTCTTGGAAGAGTACTAGAAATATCTGTTCTTACTTGAAGAAATTCATGATAAATAAATTATTCTAAATTTTGGTTCTTCTACTTCAGATTTGTAGAATAAATGATCAATAATGACAGTAAAAGATGCCATTGAAGCAAGCATCAATTAAATCAGTTATTTTGATTTTTCTTTCTTAATCCCTCTGGATGCCCTATATAAATATCTACCATGCATATCCAGCCCACAAAAGTTGGGCACCCTGTTTTGAATTGAACACATAACGTTTACAAGGGTATAAATGATAATAGCTCTAATGGTTCAATCTCAAAAGCAATCTAGTTTTTGTTTCTCAAAAAAAACTCTCATAATGAACTGATTTTTATTCGTATATTATGATAACACAGTAAAAAATAGCACATTGTAATAAGGTTTTTCATAATGAAACATTTGTAAAATTTTTAACTAAAAGAATAAAGCAATTTTCAGTCAATTTTGAAACTTAATGAATGTGGATGGCCAATGGTTGTGCTCCACCAAATCATGACTTCTCAAAGGGGATGACTATGATAATTATAGAGTACTTTCCCTTAATTTCATATGATACATTGTATATTTCAATCTGAGCATATCCAAAGAATTTTACCGTCAGTAGATAATTGTTAATTTTATTGTGAAAACATTGATTTGCATAATTAAACCTGACATATCATAGTAAAAAAAATCTTGAAACGATAATGATTCCACTCAAAATTACAGAATGTATCTTTCAGAGCAAATCATTTTACTTGATAGTAAAAATCAAAATATTTGGCACAAATTTAAGGCTGACTAAGTATAAAAACACTTAAGTAAAAGTCCGCTCCCCAGATGGAGACGCAGACTACTTTGACATTGTAGTAGGTGTGCTTCAAGGAGACACATTAGCCCCATACCTCTTTATCATCTGACTTGACTACGTGCTTAGAACGTCTATAGATATAATGAAAGATAACGATTTCAAGCTGGCAAAGGAAAGGAGCAGAAGATACAGATACTTCACACAAACAATTATGGACACGGACAACACCGATGACATAGCTCTTCTGGCAAATACACCCGCCCAAGCCAAAACCCTGCTGCATGGTCTGGAACGAGCAGCTGTTAGCATAGAGACGGGTGGAAAGAGAGGGTCAGGAAGATTAGTGCTGGCAGTGTGACATGATGATGATGATGATGATGAAGTATCCACAACTGCGAATTGTTCTATCATTCTACAATTTACCTTTGTAAATGTTATTGAATCTCTAATTTTTGTCAAAATATTACTTTTGTAGTATGAGAATTTAGCCATACGAGGCGCATACGATAAGTTCCCACACTTTTTTTGTAAGGGCATTTAAAATTGTCGTAGACCCTTGACAATTCAGTATGCTATTACGATGCATCTATACTGACCAATTTTTATGATTCCAGGTTCAAATGAAAAGCTACAGCAGCAATTGGAATACACCCTACTAAAACCTGATTATCACAGCTTGTAAATTTCAAAAATGCAATCTGAAACTTTAGAAGAACGATATGCAATAAAATTCTGTTTTAAACTTGGATAAAATGCCACAGAAACGTATGGAATGCTTCCGACTGCTTTTCGACCACATTGCATGAATCGAGCATCAGTTTTTGAGTAGCATGAGAGATTCAAGGAAGGCAGGGAGTCTGTGAGGGATGATGAGAGGTGTGGGAGGAGTAAGGAAGTCAACAGACCTGAGTTGATTGGCCAAAGGGTTAGGGTTAGGGTTATTATGTTGAGGTTTTAAGAGAGTTCAGGAAGAGATTCCGTCGGAAGAGGCCAGCACTCTTCAAATCGGCTCAGTGGCATTTCCACCAGGACAATGCACTAGTGCACAACTCCATCCTTGTCACAGACTATTTTACCAAGATGGGCATCAACACAGTTCCTCAGCCTCCCTATAGTCCAAACCTTGCTCCGTGTGACTTTTGGTTATTCTCTAAGCTCAGAGGCTGTCGTTATGAGACAATTGAGTCGATGAAAGAGGCTGTAACGAAAGTTATTGACACGCTCACACAAGAGGACTTCCATAGGGCCTTTCAGAAGTTGTTGGAACGGTACAACAAGTGAATTGCAGCCGGAGGAGATTACTTAGAATGGGACTAGATTTTCATGTGTTTACTATCAATAAAAGGGCCTACATGGAAAAAGACTGGAAACTTATCGTATGCCCCGCGTATATTAAATACCTTAAACTGATGTTGCATTTTTACTGCTTCGGAAATAATGAAGAAACCCTTAATATATTCAAGCATCTAAATTCCTATGATTCATTTACTTTCTCTTGATCCATTTAATTTCTCCTGGTCCATTTACTAAGCTTCTTTTTGATTTAGCTGTATTAAAGACCTTGAATTACTGTCTGATCAGATTTGAACCTCAAAGAAAGTATCTAAAAAAAAACTTTAGAAACAGGAGTTAGAAAATTCAACCAACTACCTCGATCCGTCTTTGGAGTCATTTTTAGCAAATATCACTGTGTATTCCAGCTACATTTTGAAAGAATACTACCGAAACCCACGTGTGTCAATTACCCTGATTAAAAACACAAATGTATTTAAGAAACTGTTTGACAACTGAGCTTGTATCTACATTGTCTCTTTTACCACATTCTTATCACTCAGTATTTTTGAGGCTAGTTTGCTGGGGTAGAAGAATACACCAACTCCATCTCTTCAGAGGGGTAAGACTTCACCCGATGGGCGTCGTGAATATCACACTAAACAGTCTGGTCGCGAGGCTCCAGCAATGCTGGAGCTTTGGGGAATGCAGAGTACTCTTTTATTGCCATTGCTCCCCGGTCCACTCTACCCTGAAGTGGAAGCACCTAATAGGGTTCTATCTATGGGTCAAACAGAACTGTTTGACATTTAAACTGATAGCAAACAAATGACTTATGCTAAATTGAATTGTTGAAAATAGAATTCAAATCTTTTAACTGTGTGTATTGACAAAATGTATTTATAATTCATATATTTTATATACGAGGGGCATTCGATAAGTTTCCAGACTTTTTTCGTATAGGCACTTTTATTGAGAGTAAACACATGTAACTCTAATTCCCTTCCAAGTAATCTCCTCCAGCTGCAATGCACTTGTATCATTCCAACTACTTCTGTAAGGCTCCATGGAAGTCCGCTTGTGTGACCGTGTCAATGACTTTCGTCACAGCCTCTTTCATCGACTCAATTGTCTCATAACGACAGCCTCTGAGCTTAGGGAATAACCAAAAGTCACACGGAGCAAGGTCTGGACTATAGGGAGGCTGAAGAACTGTGTTGATGCCCATCTTGGTAAAATAGTCTGTGACAAAGACGGAGTTGTGGACTTGTGCATTGTCCTGGTGGAAATGCCACTGAGCCGATTTGAAGAGTGCTGGCCTCTTCCGACGGAATCTCTTCCTGAACTCCCTTAAAACCCCAACATAGTAACCCTAAACGTAACCGTTTAGCCAATCAACTCTGGTATATTGACTTCCTTACTCCTCCCACACCTCTCATCATCCATCACAGACTCCCTGCCTACCTTGAATCTCTTATGCAACTCAAAAACCGATGCTCGATTCATGCAAGATGGCCAAAAAGTAGTCGGAAGCATTCCATACGTTTCTGTGACATTTTATCCAAGTTTAAAACAGAATTTTATTGCATATCGTTCTTCTAAAGTGTCAGATTGCATTTTTGAAATTCACCAGTTGTGACAATCAAGCTTTAGTAGGGTGTATTCCAATTGCTGCTGTAGTTGTTCATTTGAAGCTGAAATCATAAAAACAGATCAGTCATCTCATAAGATGTATAGCAATAACATACAGAATTTTCAAGAGTCTACGACAATTTTAAATGCCCATACGAAAAAAGTCTGGAAACTTATCGTATGCACCTCGTATATGTAACAGCAGGATTTGACATTAAATAACCAACAATGGTTGATATGCCATAAAACCAAACCAAACAATGTTTTTGATCTTTTTTGTGCATAAAAAGAGAAAGTATCGTTTTTTTTTCTGTTAGTGTCAACATGATAAGAAACAGAAGATAAATAGGAACAAATATATTGATCTGACAAAATCAATAAACCAATCCTGATAGTATTTTGTGCAACAGAGACAACTCATGAGCTAATGAATCAATTTTGATAAAACTTGATGTGTAAACTCTTTCACCTTAAGGAGTGTTTTAATGCCATTTGTTGGTGGAGAAAGGTGAAATAAGTTTATAATGAACAATATATGGAACTGTTTTTTTTTTCACCCCAACAAGTCTGTTTATTTTCAAGTCATTTATTTAATATGTACAAAGTCAAAATTAAACAGTATATGGTACAGTGTGCGGAAGCCGAATTCGAAATATTCTAGTATAATAATAAATGTCTCTATTATAAAACAAGATTAATTTTGATTTTAAAAAATAAACAACAAAATAAGAAAATAGACGCAAAACAATAAATTTACTCAATAAGACCACCATTTTTTTTCCGATTATAGTATCAATGAGCCTTCAAAACGATTTTCCTACATTCAAAATGAATTCTCCAGACATTTCATTCCATTTCTCCTCAATAGCAGTCTTAAGCAAACCAATATTGGGATGGGAAGTTGCATTTGTTTTGTTTTTTAAAATGCCCCATATAGGGGGTATAGGTCTAAGCTTGATGGAAGTCATAAAGATACTCCAATTACTTGCGAAATTTTTCAGCTTGGTTTTGACGTTAAGCAAATCATAGATTCTTTTATCATTTCTTTTCTTGCTCACTCATATTGGGCTGAATTTTAAGGAAAAAATGCTTGCATAATTGAGGTAATCATGAAAATTTAGATTTATGTTTTTTTTTCAAAAATTGGACAAATCAAATTAAAAAAAGTTTTAAAAATTATTCCATATTTTGCTTCCGCACCATGTAGAAAAGGCATGAATCCAATCCTCCCTATTCCATATTTTGCCTCTGTACCCTATAGTGAAGTTATGAATCCAATCCTCCTTATTCTGTATTTTGCCTCTGTACACTATAGTAAAGGCATAAATCCAATCCTCCCAATTCCATATTTTGCTTCTGCACCCTGTAGTAAAGTCATGAAACCAATCCTCCCTCTTCCATATTTTGCTTCCACACCCTATAGTAAAGTCATGAATCCAACCCTCCCTATTCCATATTTTGCTTCCACACCCTGTAGTAAAGTCATGAATCCAATCCTCCCTATTCCATATTTTGTTTCCACACCCTGTAGTAAAGGCATAAATCCAATCCTCCCTATTCCATATTTTGCTTCCGCACCCTATATTGATTATAAAAGTTGTATTAGTAATTAGTGAGATCACTGGCTCATTGGTCTAGTGGGTAGAGTGTTCGCCAATGGTCCAGAAAGCCTGGGTTCAATCCCAGGTTGTGTCATACCGAAGACTTTAAAAATGGTACTTGATACCTCCTTGCTTAACACTCAGCAATATAAGGTATGTATCAAGGGTAAAGTGGAGCAATCCAGGGAAAGGAGTAGCACCCTCCCCTACACCTCAGTGTAGTAGCTATTGAAAAGGGAGCTTTCTGGTTGCCCTCGACTACGGTCGCCACCTTTACTTACTTACTATTACTGCTCCAAGTGCTGCTCAAAATAATTTAGCTTAAAATTGATGAAGAGTGTCTAATTCAGCCAGAAACATATTAAATTGGTATCTACAGAAGTGGCTCTCTCACAGTAGTAGAAACCTGGAACTAAAGAAAAAAATAATCCGAAACAATTCATTCTAGCTAGAGGCGTGTCAGCTCATGGGTAAATCTAAATAAAATTTGGCATATGTACCCTCTTGACCTCATGGAGAGTTTTAAAGGTTTCTTTGTGAAGAGACACACATGGTAGGTATGGTGGAGCCCCTCTCCACTCATTTTCTGGTGATAATCAGAACATATTTAACATAACAGTCGTAGAAAACAGAACTTAAATATTTGCCTAAACTCTTTTTTTTCCCTTAATACTAAAGATCTTGAGAAAGACATGAATCTACCTTTTCTTGCCCAACTATAGGTTAATAGTATGGCAGAGTTCTTAAACTTGGTTAGGCGACCACTCTAAGAGAAAGAAAACTCTGAATTCTAACCAGCTTTATTCCAATTAAGTATTGACCTCGTGTCACATCCTGCCCATTTTAGCTTTAATTTATTCAGAAAGGTTTGATTTGTCTTTGAAATAAAGAGAGTTGTCAACTGCAGGAGCAACTCTCACGTTCACTTATTGTGGTATTTTGACCTTCGACCCGGCCAAAAATGCCATTCAGAGTGATGCACCGGAAGGAAGTGACACATTCTAATGGCAGTCATGAGAAGAAATTGCGTGGGCAGAAATTGGCTGATGAAATGGGACGAGGTAAAAAAATTCCCATGGTACACTCATAGACTGATGCACCGGAAGAGAGTGACCTGTAAACTGCATGACAGTTATTTCCGCTTGATGACGATCAAACATGTGATTTCAAAGATCGAGTAGGCGACTGAGTGGGCGTTGAACTATTATATAACTCAGCCAAGACAGAAGTCAAGTTAGTTGCAGTTAGAGTTGGAGACGGAGTTATAGACAAGATGTGGTAGGGAAAGCCACATCAGGCCGAAGGGGCCTTGGGGCCCTGATGAGTTGGGATCCAGAGAAGATGCTGATAAGATGCAGTAAAGAAAGCCATCACCTAGCAGAGTGGGCCTCTGGGCCTCCAGTTGAGCAGCCCTGGAGAACGAGAAAGACACAACCTTGACGGCCATAAGAGTCAGGGTCAAAATATTGCAGTTTCTGTTCGGTCTCCAGCTCCCTCTCACAGTAAAACACCACACAACCTTTTCGAACCCTTGCAATAAAGTGAGAGGTACCTATATTTATCAAGAAGCCTTCCTGCGTCTTTATTATTGTGTCGTTATGATGCTGTAGATGACAATATAACATTATTGTATGAGTGAAATATTTTGGGACAAGACAAAACTCATTTGTAGAGAAAGTAAATAGAATAAATTTTTGTTTCACAAAATATACTTAAGTTTATTATTTTTATCCCTGATGATGCCAGGTTATCCTACTTCTATTTCATGTGCAAGGTGTCTACATTTCCTTAATAAATAAAGAAATCCACTCTGACATGACTCGTACAATTTTCACTGAGACAATTGGCACAAACGAGTTCATATCTACTAAAGAAATAAGCAGATTTAAAGATATATACAGTGACATGCATAAGTATTGGATACTTGTTCACCATTTTGCCTGATATTTGGTAAGTAATATCTTGTAAATTTGTTTTAGTTGTATGTGGAAGGAAAATTAAAAACTCATGGTTGAATCCATTTTTTTTATATCAAAGTTCAAAATTACCCTATGCAAAAGTATTGGATTCATCAATTTAATATTTTGTTGCGTAGCCTCTGTTTTGTTTCACTGCTTCCAGTCACTTTCTATCGTTGGCCACAAGTTTTCCACACTGATCCAGCATTACTTTACCCCAATCTTTCTTGCATAATTCCTCTAATTGCTTAATATTTTGTGGATTCTGCTTATGAACTTTAACCTTCAAAGTATTTCACAAATTCTCAATTGAAATCAAGTCAAGAGACTGACTTGGCCAATAGAGAGTACTAATACCATTATTTTCAAATCATTCCTTTGTAAGTTTTGTGGTATGTTTGGGATCATTATCTTGACGAAATATTACTTACCAAATATCAGGCAAAATGGCGAACATAAACTAGAGTTATAACAGAAAATAACATGTATCCAATACTTATGTGTGTTACTGTATATTTACCTACCCCTCCACACAATCTGGGTGTGACACAAGGTCAGTTTTAAGCAGTATTTAACAGATTCAAATTCAGATTTTCCTTCTCTAAGACCAGTCCCCGTATCAGGGTTAAAGAGCTTAATCTGCCCTATTATTTACCCATAGCTGGAGTGAGAATAGTTGGATTCATATCTTTCCCAAGGGTAATAGCACTATTTGAAATGCAAACAGTCTCATCCAGGATTTGAACATGTGTCACCAAGTCCATTTCCCTCCATAATAACCATTACAACAAGATTGTCTCCAAAGAATATATATGAATATCTAGAAAGTATTTTCTCTTTTAAACATGTTTTATCAAAAAGGACAGACACTTTTCATCTGCTTATTTTATAGTTGATCCATTGAAGTCTTCATATGAGTCATTTGACATCCAGATGGAATGAATACAAAAAAAGGTGCCATCTTATTCGCAAGTATTTTTGCCCCAACTGGAGCAATCTTTAAAGGAACAAACAATGAAATGACAAGCACTGTAACAAGTCAAATGAAAAGTAAGTAAAAGAAAAAACGGGAGGGAACTATCGCAACTTTGATGAGGCATTTGACACTTCAGTCATCTAACTCTAGTTTAATCTCTCAACGCCTATAAATACATTTGTACCCCTTCTCCAAATACAGAAAAATTCCAACTAAAAGCAACTCTCTATTACACGAAGAAAATACAAAAAAAGTTCAAAATTCTTGAAGGTCTATATTCAATAATTAACAAACCTTCTTTAAAAAGATCAATTTCAAATGTAGCCACCATATTCCAAAATGCCTTTTTGCCCAGTCTGCTGGGTCTGTAGAATATACCAACTGCACCTCATATTTAGTGTCCTGAATATGACACTAAACAATCTGATGGTGAGGTTCCAGTGATGCTGGAGCTTTGGGGAATGTGGAGTACTCCTTCATTCCTTAGCTCCCTGGTCCACTCTTGCCCAGAATGTTAGCACCTGATCCTATTTACCCAACCCCTCTGCTCGGGCAGGATATGACACAAGGTCAATTTTTAAAGCGGAGTTTAGCAGGTTTGAATTCAGAGTTTTCCTTCTCCTAGACTAGTTGCCTCACCAAGGCTGAAGAACCTAGTCTGCCCAACTATTTACCCATAGCTGGAGGGAGAATAATTGGATTCATACCTTTCCCAAGGGTATTAGTGCTATGTGAAAATGCAATCAGTCTTGTCCAGGAATTGAACTCGTATCACCGTATTCATATCCTGTGATGATAACCATTACACTACGGGCACCTCCTGATAGGGCCCTATCTATGGGTTAAATAGAATTAATAGCTTACTTATGCTAAACTGAATTGTTGGAAATAGAACTGTTTGAATAAACTGAATAGCTTGACAAAGAAATTTTTTTACAACTAAAGCATACTTACATTTAAACTGTATGCTTATGCTTAATTGAATTGTTTGAAATGGAACTGTTTTTGACATTGAAAATGTACTTACACTAAACTGATTTGTTTAATATCAAACTGTTTTGACATTTAACTGTGCACAAACAATTCCTGAACTAATACTAAACTGAATTATCTGAATTAGAACTGTTTGGCTGAAAAATAAACTGTGTACTTAAATTTAAACTGCGTGCTAATGCTAAACTGAATTATTTAAAATGGAACAGTTTTTTGACATTGAAACAGTCCTTACACTAAACTGAATTGTTTAATATAGAACTGTTTTGACATTTAACTGTGTGTAAACAAAATCTGTACTTATACTAAACTGAATTGGCGGAATTAAAACTGCTTGACTAAATTGAATAGCTTGAAATAGAAATGTTTTTGACAATTTAACTGTGTACTCATTGAAATAGAACTGATTATTTGTATAAAAAGAGTTGATATGCCATAAAACCCCAACAACTAACCAACCAACCAACAAACCAAAATCTTTTCCCACTAACTCTTCCTTTCACCTCCAGTAAAAATCTTTTCTTCCATAAATTCCCCTTCCACTTGTTCTTTCTCCTACTCTTCATAAAAATGCATACAAATCATTATTGTGGTCATCATTTCACTGTTCATTCCCTGAAGACAGCTCCAGCAGGAGATGAAAGTACTCAAGGAAAAATATAGGGCCTTCTTGGATTCATTCCATTCAGATGTCAAATGACTTATACGAAGATTTGAACAGATTAACAATAGAATTGGCTGAAGTGAAGTGTCTGTCCTATTTAAACATGTTTATGTTTATATATATATATATATATATACTTGATGCCACCTAGCTTAGCTATCTACCCAGACAGTCACAGTTAAAACCAATAACCCCGACTGTCATCACTCAAACCTATTTCCTTCCCTGTTCTTTCTTTATTTGTTACTTGCCTTTAGATCCTTTCCATCTCTTTATACCTTTTTACATTCTCCATTATTTTATTTATCTCCTCAATTGCTAAAATGTCGGAAAACTAAAAAATGTCTAGTCTGAAGAAGTTCTTCCTTGAATAAAGAATGAAATATTACTATTAAACCTGTTGTAAGTGTTTGATTTATTCACTTTTCCATTTATTCTTATTATATATATGTATATAAATATTAATTTCATTAGTGATATAGTTATATGGTTTGCTATATTATATGAATAAAAAGTGCTCAATGTCAGTGATACAGCATATATAGAACTAAATGCAAATTGTGTAAATACACTAAACAGCACTTGGTGACAACTATTTCTTGGTCTTATGATAACTTTGGTGAGAAACTGACTGTCACCAAGAACCATTGACTCTGTGTCTAAAGAGTAGACTTTACACTAGACTTTTATATATATATGAGGATCATTAAATAAGTTTCCTGACTTTTTTCATATGGGCACTTTTATTGATAGTACACATATGAAACTCTAGTCCCCTTCGAAGTAATCTATTCCGGCTGGAATGTACCATTCCAACAACTTCTGGAACGCACCATGGAAGTCCTCTTGTGTGAGCGTATCAATCACCTTCGCCACAGCCTCTTTCATCACCTCAATTGTCTTATATCAACAGTCTCTAAGCTTAGGGAATAACCAAAAGTCACACGGAGCAAGGTCTGGACTATAGGGAGGCTGAGGAACTGTCTTGATGCCCATCTTGGTTAAATAGTCTGTGACAAGGATGGAGTTGTGGACTGGTGTATTGTTCTGCTGGAAATGCCCATGACTCAATTTGAAGAGTGCTGGCCTTTACTGATGGAATCTCTTCCTGAACTCCCTTAAAACCTCAACACAGTAACCCTAACCCTAACCCTTTGGCCAATCAACTCTGGTCTATTGACTTCCCTACTCCTCCCACACCTCTCATCATCTCTCACTGACTCCCTGCCTTCCTTGAATCTCTTATGCCACTCAAAAACTGATGCTCGATTCATGCAAGATGGTTGAAAAGCAGTTGGAAGCATTCCATACGTTTCTGTGGCATTTTTCCAAGTTTAAAACAGAATTTTATTGCATATCATTCTTCTAAAGTGTCCTCACGTCCAGATAGCATTTTTGAAATTCACTAACTATGACAATCAGGTTCTAGTAGGGTGTATTCCAATTGCTGCTGTAGCTTTTCATTTGAACCTGGAATCATAAAAATTGGTTGTTCATTTGAAGCTGAAATCATAAAAAAAATTGGTCAGTCATCTCATAAGATGCATAGCAATAACATACTGAATGTTCAAGAGTCTACGACGATTTTAAATGCCTGTACAAAAATGTCTGGATACTTATTGAAGGCACCACATATATAGTATTAAAATGATTGCCAAAAAAATAATTTATCTTAACAACCTGCTTTGAAAATAATTGCTCTAAACCAAAAATCGCTGAGCGAGTTAAAAAAAAACAATATAAAAAAATGTGCCAAATGCAACATTTTGGTAGTTTTTTGTGCAATGCATATTTCAGGCTGGTAGAAGATATGGGTAGCTATGTTAAAGTTGCAGGTCAAAAATGCCTTCTTGAGCAGAATATAAATGATTTTTAAAAGTGTGCAACTTCCTTAATAGAAGGAACCATATTATCAATATCAAATATAATAGTAAACAAGCCAGTCCCCCACCCAACAAAGAGTTAAATGGAATGACCCATTTTGAAAAGATATTTTTTATTAAGCACTTAACTTCATTGACGAAGGACTGTATTATAATAATATCAAAATAACTGTTAACAAGCAAGTCATCCCAACAATAAACCAACAAGAACAAAATGGACCATTTTCCACCTGAAGAATTCTTAGCATGAAACTTAATGTTAAAGTTAATGGAATGTTGCATGAGGTACATTTAGCAACATTATTTTTTTAACGAGCTCGGAAATCTTTGATAAAGAGCAAGTTTTTTTCAAAACAAGTTTTTTGGGGGGATGAGCAGTTCGGTTGAAATTATTTCAGCATTATTATAATATAGCTCCTACATCAATGCTTGTAAGCTCTTTATGAAAAATTATTTTCAAAACAGGTTACTCTTATCAAGCTTTATTTTAAAGGAACTACTTTTTTTAATATTATATACATATTATACCGGTCCATTGGTATAGGGGTTTGAATATTTGCCAATGGTCTGGGAGACTGGGGTTTAATCTCTGGTTGAGTCATTCTAAGACTCAAAAAATAGTACTCGATGCTTCCTTGTTTAACTCTCAGCATTATAAGGTAATCATCAAGGGTATGTGGAGCAATCCAGGGAAAGGAGTACTACTCTCCCATATACCTTGGTACGGTAGCTATAGAAATGGGAACCTTCAGGACCTCCTTGACTACTATTAGCCAACTTACTTAACTTATATACAAGTATAATTGGCGACCATAATCATGGGTGACTCAGAGGCTCTCTTTTTATTTGCTATTACACTGAGATGAAAGAGAAGGTGCTACTCCTTTTTCTGAATTATCCACTTACCCTTGATCCGTACTTAATAATGCTGAGTGTTAAGCAAGGCAGAATCAAGTACCATTTTTTGAGTCTTTGGTATGACTTGACCTGGGATTAAACCCCAGTCTCCTGAGCCACTCGCAAACACTCTACCCACTAGGTCAATGGGCTGGTATTGTTGTGAGGTCAATGATGATATCAGTCCCACAAACACTGGAAATAAGTTGCAACATTTCCTGCAAGGAGATTATGTCAAAATAGCCAATCTTTATTTAGCCAAAAAATAACAAGGAAAGTATTTGAGGAAAGTTCAGTTTGGTAATGTCAAAAGGTAAACTTGACTATTTCATAGTTCTTGATGACAGTGAGTCTGGAAGTTGTTTGAACTGGTTGCTGGTGTAACGATGCAGTCAGGTAGCCTGCAAAGAGCCTGAGGGTTAGAACTGTTAGGAGGGGTCACTGTGGCAAGCGAGTCGACATCAGCAACTGATCTGAGGTTTGGTCAGTGGTATCTGTGAGTGAGCAGATGAAGTTGGCCCAGGTTGCATTTGCTATGTCTGGCTGGTAATCAGCTTGAAAAGGCTGCTGAGACTGCATTGGATGGTGAGCTACAAATCACTCATTGCCATCATTGTCATTGGTCTTGGCTGTGTCTTGAGCTAGTAAGTAGTCTGATACAATACAACACACCAATGTAGTTGGCTTACCCTGAAAAGAGCAATAGCAGTAGTGGTAAGAAAAGTGCCCTAAAAAGGGCAGTTGTAGTAGCAGCAGGAGCAGCTGAAAGGAGACAGGAATTACACTTTAATCCTCTTTGCTTGAGTCAAGCAGTACTCAGTTTGTTTGACTTTTTTGGCAGCTTTTTTTTTTTCTGAAACAACAGTACAGAGTTTTGCAAGATATTTGGTTTTGAAAAAGTTGAAAAAGAAGTAAATAAAAATATAAGATGTAGCTTTAGGCTACAACAATATATATATATATATATATATATATATATATATATAAAGATGTTTCTCACAGTACAAAATTTAATCATGGCAGTAAAAAGACCCAAGGTTTTATTCATAATGAGAATAAAAACTTAAAAAATGATAGGCTAGCTAACTGGTTTCAATCCTTGCGCAACAAATTTAAATCAAGGATGATATAGGATAAAAAAAAACAAAGGGAAATATGTGGGGTGAAGAAAAAAATGTTGTATTGAAGACTCTATCAAAATAATATTAAGTCTAAACAGACATTCTCTTCATGTACAGGACAGTCTGCCAGAGAAAATGTGAATCATCTTCAATACTTTGAAATGGAATGAAGAGAACAAGTCAACACTAAATTTCTCAGCACACTAGCAATTTTTTATGAGGTGTTCTGCAATTGATGACTCCTATGAATTCTTAAGATTATCAGTCAGGCAACCATTAAAATTATACTGTTTAATTCTGGCATTCTGCTTTTGATTAGTTCTTCCAATGTAACACAAACCACAACTATATTTAAATAAATAAATAAGAGAACAATTATGATGTTGGAGAAGAACGTCTTTACCAATAGATGACAGAACAAGTTTTGGGTTGAAGACAACACATAGATTGGCTGAAAAATAGCACTGTTATACAGTTAGTGAGGTTTACTTGGCAAATCTATCACTAACTTCACTCGACCAAAGGAGACACAAAGGAATAGGGTATCTTTGTACTAATGCAGGTTTGATTTTATTAAAATGAATTATTTTATATTTAATAATATATATACATATATATTTTAGAATAGCTTTGAGTAGAACATTCATCATAAGTTCTAAAAATATACCTGTGTTTTTAACAACAACAAAAAACAGTAAAACGTTTCTAATCCTTCCAGGTGAGTGTTTTTTATTGTTCTTTTTCTCCTTCGAGTTTTTTTTTTTTTCTCTTACATCAACAACCATTTGGTTTATTTGTCATGTAGTTCTCTGATGAGACGTCCTTGAAAAAAAGGTTCCTTTTTTTTGGACGTATGATATGAACCTTATTCTAAAACTTTATTCATACCACAGAATCTTCATAGATAGATAGATAGATATGTATATTTATTGCTATTGCCAAAAGCTGCCCTTAGCCCAGTTACCTGGGGCTGTAGAATACACTGACTGCATTTCTACAGAGGGGTAAGACTTCCCCAATGGGTGTCCTAGTTATGACACTAAACAATCTGATGGTGAGGCTCCTGTAATGCTGGAGCTTTGTGGAATGCCCAGTACCCCTTTATTATCCACACTCCCGGATCCACTCTGGCCCAGAATGGTAGCACCCAATAGGGTCATATCTAAGAGCCAAATAGAACTGTTTGACATTTAAACTGAGTGCAAACAAATGATTTATGCTTAACTGAATTGTTAAAAATAGAACTGTTCGATCGTTTAACTTTGTATAAACGAATGACTGATGTTTAATTGAATTGTTAGTGATACATAGCAATACTTGAAAATATTAAACTGTATGCAAACAAATGATTAATATTGAATAGAATTATTCATACTAGATAAAGATAAGGGGAACTATTTAACTGTGTGCAAAAAAATGAGCTCAGATTCATTTAAAAATGTTATCTACAAAATGTGTTAAGAAATCATATATTTAAGATATATGCTTAAAAAGGATTTGGCATTAGATAACCTACAATGGTTGATATGCCATAAAATAAAACCAAACCAAACCAAAACAAAACAAAACAAACCAAAGCAAAATCAACTCTTTAATCTTTCAGCTCAGTTTAATCCCTTCCTGGTTAAAAATGGAGCAAATTTTATATAGGTGAAAATGTGAAAAGCCTACTTGCATTTATAAACCTTGTTTATATATTAGCTTGAACACTGCACGCCTGTCACCAATGAGAAACTCATATATGACTGACCCCAAAATCACGCAAAAATAATAGGTTTTATTCATTAATTCTCAATAAAGCATTTCATTTTCTTTCACAGAAATCTTTCCATATTTTGAAGTATCTTGTAATAATTACTAAAAAGAACACCAAAAAATCTAAAAAGGACAACGTAGCCATGACTGAATTGTTATAAATATGATACTCTGGATTCCTCTACCATCAAATAGAATGACAGTAAAGAAAACAAATTTACCATGTCCTGAATGTTATGTATAAATTAATTCCAAATTGTTCTACATTGCCATATTTTTTTAATATAAAACTTAAGAATAAGTTTACAGTAATTTTTTATACTTTCATTTGTAAACAACATACAAATGGAGTCGGGTGGGGCTCATCTCATTAAACTATTTCTGTCAATATGACTGATGTTTGAACAAAATATTCAGCAATCTGGTTTACATTATTTCAGAATCAACCAAGTAAAAAATGACATTTGGACAACATTACAAACAAACTCCACTTTTCCTGGTTGAAATAATTTAAGAATAGCTTTAAGGTAATCTTAAAAAGTACTGTGTTGTTTTTTTTTTACTATGCTATGTTTAATCTGGCACAATGTCAGAAGTATGAGGCACCCAGTTATTATCGAAGTCAGCACTTCAGTATTGGTTTGTGTGACTTGCTTCCAGTCAACAAGTCTAAAGAAAGAAGGCTTGATATGTAGCCTAGTTTGGTCTAATACATAGCTGGGGAACCACACAATGGTGAACAAACTCATCACATTAGGTCAAAACCCACTTGTTTATAGAGCTAATATAACAAAGTGTGACTGTTAATTTTGGTTTTAAATTAACATTATAAAAAACAAAACAAAAAAATTCATATTTTGGAAGTATTATGAAATTTACACTTTCTAACTAGGTTACATTTTTTTATTAAAAAATTTAGAAATTGGTTTATTTTAGAATAAATTTGAAATGATAATTTGGAAAGAAACAGTGAATCAAACAGTTAATATTAAAATTAATTCTGAACAGTTTGGCCCTGCAGTTAAAATAGAAATATCACACCTGTATTTTAAAATAGGATAACTTTTTTTGAAGGAAATTTGGTTTTGCAATGACTCTTACAAACCCCCAAATATTGAAACATTGGCATTCTGAAATTGTTAAGATAATAGATTTCTTTTTTATTTCAATAATTCAAATTGAGTTTCAAGAGAAAGTGCTGATTATGAGGAAGTCATTTTTTTTCTCTTCCTAAAACTTGCAATTTCATTTTATAGTATTGATAAAGACATCTATATATGGTAGCATGAGATTCTACAGATCACACGGAAATTCAATTATTGTACAGATGTTATAAAATAGAATACATGAATAGAATAATTTAAATACACTCTAAATATATATACTTTATAAAAGAATTTACTTATATATCTAAGTTTATCTAACTTCAGTTCTTTGAATCATACATCAGTATATATATATATATATCAGTATATATATATATATATATATATACAGGGTGTAACGAAAGACATATCAATATATGTTAGCATGAGATTCTACAGATCACACTGAAATTCAATTATTGTACAGATGTTATAAAATAGAATACATGAATAGAATAATTTAGATACAGTCTAAATATATATATTTTTTAAAAGAATTTACTTATATATATAAGTTTATCTAACTTCAGTTCTTTGAATCATACATCAGTATATATATATATATATATATATATATATATATATATATATATATATATATATATATATGTATATTTAGGCAGCATTTCTTCGTTAATGCAAATTTCATTCAACATAATAGACATTTTATGCCTACATATTTTCTTCTGGATCCGTTTCGAATTCCCGTATTACTTTTATCGTATTCGGGGGGAATTGATTTAGGTATTGTCCATAGTTGTATGTATCCCTAGTACTACTATTTACAGAATTACATTTAAAAGCAAACGCCATAATCTTCAACGGCAAAGATGTCCTTACACAGTAGTAATTTGCTAAAACAAAAGTTACATCACTTTTGTAATAGATTCTCCTCTGATGATGGCCCAAAGTCGGGCAGAAAGTACTAGGAAAACCGGTTTTCTTTTTTTGTTGTGGACCATCTACTTGTTGGCCAGTTGTGTACAAATCCCAAGAGCAATAGGAGCCTTCTATCATGTCTAAAAGTGACACAGTGTTCAACGAGCGATATCAGAGATGCACCACTGTACAACTCTCTCTATCGATCCAAGTTATGACAACAGGACCATTGCCTGCACCCTCAAAATACAGATGTAAAACAAAACGCTTTCAATGGTAATAGAATATTTTTTCAAGAGGAATAATGTTTTAATAAATTTCAATCATTTCCATTTTCATTCAAAAATAAAACCAAAAACTTAACAGATTTCAAAATATTGTTGTCATTTTCAAAATTAATTCAATTAATTGTAGGCTTTTTTGCTTTTATATTTTTATATATGGCTTCTTAATTTCATGTGCTATTATAGTAGTATTTTCAACAAGAATTTTTTTAAATTTTGATTTGGGGAGAGGAGAGGCTTTTAAGATGTATGGCAATAGAACTAAAGTTATACAGTTTGTGCTCTATGACTCATTTCAAGTATAAAATAAGATCTAATAAATTAGGATTAAAAATCATGATTCAGAATTTCATAATGTGTTACGCTATATTTCTAAATAGTCTATGGGTGTAGCAGTACCCCTTAAGTTTCAGTCGGACCTTGTAGTAACTGTGTCATAATAAAAAGTGACAAACACAAACCACCGTCTGTTGGTTCACTAGCTTTGAAAGTTTTTTTGCTACTCTCCTTACATAGTAGTCACAAAAAGAGAGAAAAAGAATATAAAATGCATCAACTACTTGAGATTGACTGAGAGAAAAAAAAACCATCGTGAGATAAGCGACAGACACAGACCTTGTTCTTATGTTTCTCGACCTGGTTGCTTTCTCTTGTAGTTCTCGTGCATGGCTACTCTGGGTACTGTCTTCCCATCTTTGCAGCCTGTCAGGAACTGACTCTTTTCCCCTGTTTTCTATTCCACTCCCACTTTAACAACTTCCATTTGAGTTGGTTTCAGCCAATCACTGCCGATACATTCTGTTTTCAGCTTGGGGATTCAGTCTGCTGCTGTAATGGCTTGGATTTTGGGATTACCTTCTGTCCCATTCCTCTTCATTCCTCCATTATTCTTCTTGTGGTCTTTTTTCTGTCTCTGTGATCCTTGTCATCATGCCTCTCTCTCTCTCTCTTTTACTGCCTAGAATCCCAAGTCAGGCCAGAAACAAATCATTACTAAAATAACTTAAATCCCTAATTATTTTACAATTATCTATCCTCGGGTGAGCTAATGTTCAATACATCAAACCAGACCAGTTGAGCATTAGCTCAAATAAGGATCAATAAGATGAAACTATGAATTGTGAATTTTTATCCTGTTTTATCTAAAGCACAATCATCAGACAGCAATGAAAAATGTAAGTTGCACCAAAAATAAAATAAGAAAGGAAAGAGAAATGAGAAAGGATAGAAGAGGGAAAGTAGGAGGAAAAGTTGGAGGAAAAAGTGGGAAGAAAATAAGGTCGCAGGACAAAGGCTTTTTCCTTGATTATTCAAGCTTTTGCTTTATTTCAACAACAAACTTTTCTTTCTCATCTCCCATTTTCTGTCACTGCGCTTGTTATTTCTTGTGCACCATTCCAACAAACTTTTCACCATCAGTTATCCTCCCTTTCAGCTATGTGTCCTACCCTCTTGTATTTGTATAGTTTAATAACATCTGTGGTGTCTTACCTTTGACCCTAGTTGATTTCTGTTTATCTCAAAGAATTATTCAACTAGAATACAATCATTCTCTGAAGACCTTAGTTTGGTTTGGTTTTATGATATATCAATCATTGTAGGTTATTTAATGCCAAATCCATTTTTATACATATAAGCAGTTTTATTTCAAACAATTCAGTTAAGCATAAATACACTGTTTAGTTGTACTTGACCAATAGATAGGACCCTATCAGGTGCTACCATTCTGGGCCAGGGTGGACCTGGGAGTGATGGCTATGAAGGTGTACTCTGCATTCTCCAAATCTTCAACATTACTGGAACTTCAGATCAAATCGTTTAGTGTCATATCAGAACACTCATTGGGGGAGTCTTACCCTTCTACAGAGATGTAGTCGGCGTATTCTGCAGCCCAGCCCACGAGGCCACAGAAGGCCGTGTGTTTTTTCAAATTTGTAAATTTTCCTGGATATGTATTAACCTTTTTTTAGGATTAATTAGATTTCTAAGAAATTTAAGCCGTCATAAACCTTTTTATTGTTTGAAGTGTTAAACCCGTTTAGTTACAATAGCATAGGTTTCTTTTTAAATTCTTTTTTCTTAAACATCTATTTCAATTAATTAATTCTATGCACTTCAATTAATTATATATATATATATATATAGTGATGATGTAACAAGTAATAAAAACAATTTATATGTTGGCATCGCCTTTTGTATTTTTTCATGCAACCTTATTTCATTTCAGTTCTTTTGGCAATATTGCTAATGTTTGAAGGTTCCTCAGCTAAATTTGAAAATGTTTAATAATTAAATTTTGAATATTAAATTTTAAATAATGCTTGCAAAATTGTATCAAATCATTCAAGTCATTAAACTTTTATAGTGAATAATAAATGTTATCCAGTGACATTCTTCTTTTAATTGCATAATAATTCTCTTTGATTGAAAGAATAGTTTAAATATATATTGTTTATATAATTTATAAACATTTGACCCTGCTAGCCTATTTTTGTTTTTGATACTTTGGTTACTTGAAATATTCTAGCTTAAGTATTGATTGCTTTTCTTGCTTAACTTTATAACACCCTTTTTATGTAACGTTTATTCTATGGCTGGAACTGTATAATACACAAAATACATCTCTGCAGAGAAGTAAGATCCCCCTGTAACATATTAACCTTCGACCCAAACATCAATCGAGAAACAGGTGCATCCGGTCGAAGACATCAAGATATAACCTTAACATGTGGATGGGTTGAATTCGGTGCAGATGCGACGCCCACAAAGAGCAGGTGTACGTCAAACAATTATATGACCCGGTGCCACAGACAGTTCGAGTTAGTTGGAGTCAGTTAGCTCGAGTTGCAGTTTGAGGCAGTGAGAAACAGCTCCCAGCAGAGAACTTGGGCCCTCAGGACCCCCGGTTGAGCAGCACAGCAGAATGAGAAAGAAGTGCTGCTAAAAATAGAGGAACTTGGGGTCAATATGTTGCAGTCAGTTCTGTCTCCAACTCACCTCTCACAACCCTTTCGCGAATAAAGTGTGCGAGGTATATTTTTCTAAAGAAGTGTGTTCGTTCGTTTCCGCATATATACGTATGCATATAGTTGCGTCACGGCTATACAAAACCTCCCACCACTAATGGGTGTCCTGGATATCACTCTAAACAATCTGATGGTGAGGCTCCAGCAATGCTGGAGCTTGGAGAATGCAGAGTACCCCTTTATTGCTATTGCTCCCAGATCCACTTTGGCCCAGAATGACAGCACCTGATAGGGTCCCATCTATGGGTCAAATAGAACTGTTTGATATTTAAACTGTGTACTTATGTTAAACTGAATTGTTTGAAAAAGAACTGTTTGATTATTTAGTTGTGTGTAAACAAATAACTGATGATTAATTGAATTGTTAGTGATACATTACAACACTTGGAAACCATTAAACTTTGTTGACTTATGTTAAACTGAATTGTTCGAAATAGAACTGTTTGATCATTTAACTGTGTGTAAACAAATGCCTGATATTTAATTGAATTGTTAGTGATACATAGCAATACTTGGAACCATTTAACTTTGTTGACTTATGCTAAATTGAATTGTTTGAAATAGAACTGTTTTATTATTTAGCTGTGTGTAAACAAATGACTGATGTTTAATTGAATTGTTAGTGATACATAACAATACTTGAAAACCATTAAACTGTGAGAAAACAAATGGTTAATAGTAAATAGAATTGCTCATAGTAAGTTGGCAACCTTAGTCGAGGGTGATCCGAAGGCTCTCTTTTCAATTGCTATCATACCGAGGTGTTGGGTATCACCTACCTTTTCAGCATAATGAGTTGTTCCATCTGCCATATATGGCAGTAGCGGAGATCAGTCTGGAAATAAGCCTACGAGTCAGACCAGAAGAGCCGTTCCTATTGTTGAAGTATATCATTACTCTATCACTAATCCTATGTTTTTATTACTAACAGTCTCTCTCTTGTAAATACTCTTTCCAGTAAATATAACTATTTTCCTCACATATCGTGGTTTGTCTTATTACTACTACTTGTGTTCACTAACCAGAACACAACACGAGATATAGGGGAGGTCTTCTGGTCGCTCTTGTCTACGGTCAAATTGCTCATATTAGATAGAAATAAATGAAAAATTTAACGGAGTGCAAAAAAAAATGTTATCTTCAAAATGTGTTTAAAAATCGTCTATTTAATATATACGTATAAACAGGATTTGGCTTTAAATAACCTGCAATAGTTGATATGCCATAAAACCAAACCACACTAAACCAAACCTTGAAACAATATGAATGTGTACAAACTTTTTGGATTAAGAATTATCATTATTTACTTAAAACCATAGGGGGTGGTCCTCGTGGTGTAATGGTTAAAGCGATGGACTGCGGAATCGTAGTAAGCGAGTTCGTACTCCAGTCGCGCTATTATGTTCACTTTCAGGAAAGGTATGAACTCCCTTATCCTCCCAGTTATGGGTTAAATAGTACCACTACTGTTCTTCTAGGAGAATGGCTTTGGCACTAAATAACCTACAAAGGTTGATATGCCATTAAACAAAGAACCCAAACCAAACCAAACCTTAAAACCATATAAACTGTTTCTAAACACAAAAAGTAAAACTAAAAAGACTGACTTTGGAATGAAATAACTGTTATGGTACCTACCTTATCGATTATAATGAACTCTTCCTATTACTATGAATAGCGGTGTATTCATCTCGGTGTTAACTCCAGCCTAACACTTTGGCAGTCAGACTGACGTTTGTAGCAGAAAGAACTCCGTATTTTTGTTTGGCGCGTAATTCAATTTGACAGTTAGGGTCGCCGCATATTTTCACCCAATCAGGATGACTTATCCTATTCAACCCAAACAATCTTTCCGAGCAGCACCAAAAATTGGGGAAAGCCGCCAAAACATTTTCTTTTCCTCAGAACTCTTCAATAAAGACAGACGTGTTACTGTCTGCTCTTCAATAGCAACAGCATCACACCACCATGAGGAAAAGCCATCTAATTTATGGACCCCTTGCGTCTATTCTTTTAGACCAAGGGTTCCTAGTTCAATATGAATTAGATGATACTCTATTACAACTTCCTTCCTTCGAGACTTGCAGCATACGAGCGTAAACCCTTGATTTCATGCTGCCATTAAAACCTTCATATAAAACCTAACAGCGTCTTCGTTCTTCTTCACCACCTTTTATTTTCCATCAACATTTAGCGAGGGGATAACACCATCGTAACACCAACATAACCAACGTAACACCAACATAACCTAATGATATTAATATCTCCATCGCTAAACGTTCAACACTCTTTGCCTATACTGTATTTATACTTTCATTGAATATTCTCGTTTCACGTAATCCAGAGTTCATGTCTTTCTTCCAGACCTTTTACTGGTCAACAACAATAACCCAGCAAAGGTTAAGATGCTGTCAAACCAACTAACTGCTTTATATCTCCATTTTTTCTTAATCATAATGAATGTCATTACAAAGACTGTTTTCAAAAATGCCTTAACTCTTATTTGAAGAATTTATATTCTTTGGGGAAGGATAGCTGATATGACAGCAAATCATTTTGTGTGTCTGAAACAAGAATAAAAACTAAACTCTACAAAATTTTAAATCAACACAACTTTGGATAGATTGATAGAAACCTAAAGAAAATATATGACATAAGAAAAAAGACCCACCCAGATTTATATTAGAATACGTAGCTGCTTATCATTAATTTCCATCTCTCATGCTAAACTGACATACTTAATCCACTTGACAATAATGGATTAAAGAGAAAAAAATGTATCAAAATAATGAAAGTCACACATCTGAAAAATATTATAGTAATTTAATAAGATAAGAATAGAATTTTGACCAGTGAAAGAAATTAAAGGATAAAAATAGTGGGTAATAACGCTAAATTACAGCTTTTCTTCAGCTGACAAATATTATTAGAAAACAGTAAATTATTTTGACAAGTGCAATTTTGACTTTTTTTTTTTTTTGTATTTTTATCCTTGATTTTTTAAAGATTCTGAGATGAAAGCAACCACTTGGTTTTTAAGAAAAGAACAAAACCTCTATACTAAATTAGGAACAATTTTGAAATAAAAAAAAACAAAAACTTTTTTCTGGCACCTGCACTTTCTTGTTTATATATTAAATTTAATTTTTCTGCTTTTCATCATTATTTCTGATAATGCAAAGAGAAATTATATCTTTAAGAAAAACAGAGATAATCTAACTAATAAAAACTTTGGTGAGTTTTAAAACTTCCGAAACTAAAAGCACAATCTCCAAAAAATCCACGTTTAAAATTTCATGCAGAGATAAGGATTATTCAATGTGGATTATATGATTAGGATTATACTGTGTGAATTTATTATTTATTTGGAGGAATTTGATTAAGGAACTTTTAAAGAATATTGCAAACAATATTGTTGTTGCTGTTGCCGTTGTGGGTGACGAGGTGTGTAAAAGAAGCGGAATAGATAATGGTTGTAAAACGGCGTGGACAAAATGAACATTTAAAAACAAGGCGAACGAACAAAAACAAATTTATATTCTATAATATCAAAACTTACATTAATACATGAAAACATAACTAACTCTAACATACTGTTAGTGTGTATATATATGTGTGAGTTCGTGTGTGTATGTGTGTGTGTGTGTGTAACACAACTAAACTACAAAAAGAATTGTAAAATTAAAATGTCTTTTTTCTATGATTAGAAACCGGTAGTTTTTTGAAGACGGGAAAGCGTCTCATAGTTCTTGTACAATAATGTCTGCGAGGCATGGTGTTGCTGATACGGGGGAATTTGGTCAAAGAGAAGGTGTTGCCGCTACGAAGGAATTTCGTAAAAGAGCTGTTGCCGCTACGAAGAAAATTCGTAAAAGAGATCGAATGTGTTTTAAGACAGCGTATTTATAGAAAAAAATCGTCTTATCAGTGGCTCAAGACGCAGGACTTGAATTTTCGCGTGCCGACGTAGTTGTAAGCATATCACGTGGTCCTCCTGGCCAATGGTTTCCCGAGACTGAACATTGAGCGTCCGCCATCTTTGTGGGAACAAGTGGCATACCGCCCAAATTAAATTATAGGAGTGTAAAGTCCTATACCGTCATGACAGGCTGCACCAATTGTTTGAAGACAACAAAAAGGATTAAAAATCAAGAGTTGGAATTCCTAAAATATTTTTATTCATGTGCTAATACACCAAGGGGACAAAGGCATCAATGGTGACTATATGGAAAAGTAGTATTGTTGTAGTTAAAGGCAACCAGAAGGCTCCTTTTTAATAGCTACAACTGTAGGAGAGGGCGCTACCTCTTTCCCTGATTTGCTCCACTTTACCCTCGATAAGTACCTTATATTACTGAGTGTTAAGCAAGGAGGTATCAAGTACCATTTTTAATGTCTTTGGTATGACGCGACCTGGGATTGAACCCAGGTCTCCCGGACAATTGGCAAACACTCTACCCACTGGGCCAATGAGTCGGTTAGTAGAAAACAGTTGTACTGGTAACATATATACAATGTTTTATTTCTATTGTAAGAAATTTAGTATAATTTATAATGAAAATGGTTAGAAACTAGTCCAGTCACTAAAAAAAGTTGCTATATGAGATAAAATGTGTGATGACTGGAAGAATGTTTGTTATGGTACCTACCTCATCGATTATAATGAACTCTTCCTATTACTATGAATACCAGGAGAATATTCATCCCGGGGTTAACTCCAGCCTAAAGAGCCGTTTTGGACTGTGTTTAATTTTCTACAGAAAAGTAAGTTAATATTGTTAAAAAATTGTTGTTATTGTTGAAAATTATTGTTATCGTTATATTATAGTTATTGTTTTGTGACCCCCCTCAAACAATTGTTATTGTTGTTTGTGTGTGAGGAGGGTCAAACCTCGACTCGACTTCATTGTTTTACTAAAACAAAACAAAACGACCGCCATTTTTTCATCGAACATTTATTTCACTCGTTGAAGTCCATTCGCATTTTAAACACCATTCCCCCTGGTTGCCCTTTTAAAACGCAACTATGGGGGAAACATCTCGGATTCCAAACGAGATGAACTTATCACAGGACATATTTATCAACACGGAACCCTCCCCGAAGCCGGAAGACTTATCATTATCTTCATCGGCCATACAACCAGCGCAAAAACCACCGGCAACGCCAGTCTCCTGGTCGTCGCAATTACAAAAAAAGAAGAAAACACCTGAAGACTACGAGAACGACAGAGTCAGGAAATACGCAAAGTATTTCAAAGAAAACGAAATTTTACCCATACCTGAATTGGTAGAGGCTGTTGAGCCTAAGACTCTGTCGTTCGTAGTGACAGATTTAAGGACCAGGAGACTGGCTGGCCTCAAAAAGGAATCTTTTGAGGAATTGCTCCAAACTGCAGGCATCCCAGGTAAATATTTTTACCGAAGGAGTTTTGCAACCTGGGATGTCTTGCTCCCATCCGAAGAAATCGCCAAGAAACTGGCCACACAAAATATAACCACGAAGTACTTCCGGCTTCAGCCAGAATACAGAGGAAAAAGAAGAATAAAAGTCACCGTATGCAACGTGTCGATGCAACTTAATGGAGACGTCATCGCCGCCTATCTAAGTTCATACGGCGGCGTAGAAGACTATATGCAAATCAAATCAGCGCATGGCACGGCATACGGTGATTTTTTATTCACGATGATACTCGATAGGGGAGGGTTCAATACAATACCTCATATCATATCGTACAGAGACACAACAATGACAGTCATCGTAGAGGGCAGGAAACCGCTTTGCTGGTATTGTAAGCAATTAGGACACTTCTCGCGGTCCTGCCCTCAGAAAGCCACCATCGCCACAAACAAAACGACTACCACCGCCAACGATACAACGAATACCACGACGAAAACAACCACGACTACTACTACTACTACAGCAGCCAAAAATAATACCAACACGGAAACAGGGGTCCAACCCGATAAAGAAGAAGGGTGGACTCTAGTAAAAGGGGGCAAAAAGAAAAAAACATCCCCAATAAAAACAACAGAAACTACTAAAATATCAGCAGCAGCACCAGCAAATACAGAGACACCAATAAAAAAGAAAAAGAAACCAGAAGAGATGGAAACATCGTATAATTTAAAAAGGAGAAGAGACAGCGGGGATTCAGACAAGGATGGGGAGAAAAAACAGTGTACACCAAAACCAAAGAAACAACAACCACAAATAGAAAAACCACAACAAGCCATGCCCACTCAACCCCAGAAACCCACAGAAAAAATCCAAGAACCATCACCAATCATACAAAATAACCCACAACGCCCAGCGCAAATCCTCCACTCCCCAGCTCAACATATACAAAAAGAACCCCCCCTCCTACCAATTCTTCCTTCTCTCTCTCCAATCACTACTCCCAAAATGTTCTCCCGATCCAGATCAGTCAACAGAATTGGACAATCACCATCACCGTCACCCACACAGACAAGGACTCATTCAGCCACAAATGAAGTCCGAAAACCACTAATTGAAATCACCCTTTGTTCAGAACCAGACCCATCTAAAATCACAGATCATCAATTAAAGACAATCCTGAAACCACTATTTTCATTCAAATCCATCAATGAAAAATCCATAGCAAACCCATACTTGTTTAGGGATGCAGCCAAGGTGACCACCTTTGTTCGTGCAGCTGGTACCCGTACAAGGGAGCTGTGGCGCTTCATTCAGGAAGCCAGCTGTGCAAATTTAAGGCTGGCGGAATTGGAGCATCCCTCCCTCAAAAAAATGCTTCCTTTTTGCTCGGGCAGGGTCCCGATTTTAGTTCACCCATCATTTTATAGGTCCCTAAAACTGAGGTATCCCATGGATGTCGGAGGAATTAGCAGGGACGACCGAGTGAGTACTGAGCTCGGCACCGGTTCCCTGCGTCAGGCCGTCGGCATCCTCACCCCGAAGGATTTCCGGCCCGTAGTCGACACTGAGTAAGGTAAGTTGGATTGATGGCTTTAAACCTTGCCAGTTTGAATGTGAGGGGACTGAGGGATTCAAGCAAGTGTACGCGCTTGCTTGCTGAACTCAAGAACCTCAGAGTGGATGTTGCTGCAGTGCAGGAGACTCACTTCACTTGCGGTGCCGACTGTCGGGTGCTGGAAAGCGACTTTAACGTTTTCTCAGCATACGGCAGCCGCACCAGCGCTGGGGTCTCTTTGCTAGTTGGACGCAGCCTTGATGCTGATGTTGACGTTGTTTTTGCAGGTGACGAGGGCCGGCTGGTTGTGGCCGATGTTGCCGTGAAAAGTTTCAAGTTTCGTCTGGTTGCGGTTTATGCGCCCAATATCGCTGCGGAGAGGGTTTCCTTTTTTCGTCGGTTGGCGTCGTTCCTGGACGATACGAAGCGGCTAGTCTTAATGGGTGATTGGAATGCGATCCTTGATCCCAAGATAGATAAGGTCGGGCGGGGAGCTAGTAGTGCGGGAAGGTGTGAGAGCAGCCTTGTCGGCTTCGTGACTCGTCACGGTCTCGTCGACAGGTTTCGTCTTGATCACCCAGGGCGGGAGATGTGGACGTGGCTAGATAGCTCGCCCTCTGCCAAAGTAGGTTCCTACTTGGACAGAGTGTTAGTGAGAAGAGCTGACATTGACTTTGTTAGTTGTCCCACGTTCCACTTGATAGCGTGGACTGACCATAAACTCATTAGAGTCAGTCTGCGGTTAGTTAATAGACCTAGTCTAGCCGGCTACTGGAAGTTCAATACCTCCTTACTGGAGATACGGGACTTCCGGGACCGGCTGGAATCCCTAATTCAGCGGGCGTTAGTGGGGGCGGTTACCGGGAATAGGTGGTGGGTTTCTCTTAAGCATAGGATTAGAGATTTCGCCACCAAGTACGGTCGACAGCTCAACTTAGATAGGACCGCGGAGGCGAAATCTATAGATGATAGACTTTCCCGGGCGGTGGCTGGGGGGGACTCCCTAGGTGTAGAGCTAGCTAGGAGGGACCTTGAGCGTGAGAGTAGCGAGCGCTACAAGGGATCAGTAGTTAGATCTAGGCTAAAAAGAGTTCTCAACGAAGCTGTGAAATCGAACGCGACTGCGCGTGAAGAAGAAGTGCGAAGGTTCCCCGATCGGTACATCGCATCTGTCAAGACCCCGGACGGGCGTCTGCTGCGATCAGGTCGTGAGATACGTGACGCCTTTCGGGCGCACTTTCGGGATCGCTTTGCCCGCTGCACTGATCTCCCGCTCCGGGAGTTTCGTAGCTATCTTGCCGACTTCCCCCGTCTTGGGGCGGCTGAAGCGGCTAGCTGCGAGGGTGTGGTTACTGAATGCGAAGTCCGTGATGCGTTGAAGCAGGTCGGCCTCAACAAGTCGCCGGGACTAGATGGTTTGCCGTACGAAGTGTACTTGAGGATGTCGCACATGTTTGTGCCTATTCTGACGGATATGTTCAACCATTGGTTCGCCCAGGGAGCCATCCCTGGTAGCGTTACCAAGGGCGTGATCACATTGCTGAAGAAAGGTGGCAGGCATGTTTGGGAGGGTTTAGACGATTACAGGCCCATAACTCTGCTTAACACAGAGTTAAAGATTTTGGCCCGGGTCTTAGCGAATCGTTTACAGCTTGTCATTAGTGATCTGATCGGCCCCGAACAGACCTTTGCTGTGAAGGGAAGATCGATCCAGGACAACCTGCACTTGATTCGCGAGGTCCTAGAGGGGATAAAAGACGACACCGAATCCGCGCTGATCAGTTTAGATCAGTCCAAGGCCTTCGATAGGGTAGACCATCGGTTCTTGGCGTCTGTTTTGGAGACTGCCGGATTCAAACCGGAGTTCCGCAGATGGATTAGCATGATGTACCACAACCCTCAGGCAGTGGTGCAGGTGAACGGAAGGCGTTCGGGGGTGATCGCGATCGAGCGATCGGTCCGGCAGGGCTGCCCACTGTCTCCTCTTCTCTATGTCCTCGCGTTGGAGCCCCTCCTGCGCAGGCTTAGGGATGAGGGGACAAGTCCGGCACTGCGCGGTATCCCATTCGTTGGCCGCCTTGCGGCTAGGGTTTCCGCGTTCGCCGATGACGTCACAGTTTTCGTATCCCGCCTCCAGGATATAGAGGCTGTGAAAGAGGCGGTTGTCGAGTATGAGCGGATTGCAGGGGCCAAGGTCAATTTTGACAAAAGCGAAGGTTTGCGGCTTGGTGCTTGGAGGGGTAGCAATACTCTTCCAGGGCCCTTCCGCTGGAGTGACGGACCCATCCGCATCCTCGGGGTGTGGTTTGGGCCCGACCTCCAACTGGAGCGAAATTGGTCGGAAGTACATGCTAAGGTGAATGCTCAGGTGGGAATCTGGCTTTCAAGGAGGTTGTCCTTAAAGGGCAGGGCGGAGGCGTGCGCCGCGTACGTCTTCCCCTTGATCCTTTACCGATTGGCTGTACTCCCTCTGCCTAAGGCACATCGGTTGGCGCTGCAACGATCCCTCTCCAGACTTGTCTGGGGAGGTGCAAGGCCGATGGTCCGTAGACAGGTCTGTATCCAACGTACACGCAACGGGGGTCTGGGTATGCCTGATCTGGAGAGCCACTGGCTTGCTGAAAGACTTGCATATCTGGGCCGTGTCTTGACGGGGGACTCAGTGTGGAGACGAAAGGCGAGTCGGACTTTTCCTCGCCTCAAGTCAGACCCAAAGGCTGAAGGTCGACGTAGGCCTTTGGGCGAAGCACTGTTTGTCCGCGAGTGCCGAAAGGCCCTTCGTAACCTTCTTGGGTCCAGTGACCTTTCATGGCCTCGGAAGGAGCTGTATCGGGAATTAGTGGTGGGTTCCGCTTCTGATCCTCTCAGCGAGCGGCGCGGCTGGACGGCGGAGGAGATCCGCTCTCACTGGAATTGGGCGCCAGGATCGAGCTTCTTGAACAACTCCGAGTTCTCGCTCACCTGGCGACTTGTTCGGAATGCGTTACCCCTTCGCGGCTTGAACTTCAGAGCGGGCCTGGCAGACATGCCTGATTGCCCTCGCTGCAGCAGTGGCTTGGAAGAAACGGCTGAGCACGCCTTCTACTACTGCGAGCGAGTCCGCCCGTTTTGGGATCACGTCGGGGAGTGGACGGCTCGCATCGAACCCAAACAGCTCGTGCTGCTCGACGTTGGTTACGTCGTAGACAACGTTCTTCCTCCGTATCACGGTGAGAAGCGTGTGGTGTTTCTCGCGATCCTAGCTGTAGCCCGAATGGTGATTTGGACGACGCGAAACAAGGGATTGTATGACGATGCAAACTTTTCTCATCGTGATCTGGTTTTGTATTTTCGGCATCAGCTGAGGGTCAAAATCAGATGCGATAGAAAACGCTTGGATCGCATAACATTCAGCAAAAGGTGGGTGACTGCAGCGAGCCTGGTCGTACGAAAGGGGGCAATGTTGGAGTCATCCTTCCCGCCTCTGCCTACCCATGGCGTCTACGGTACGGGTCCTTAGGGACCCCATCCCTGGTAAGTAGAATTGTTTTTTCCCTTGTAACCTAGTTAGCAGTATGTTGTGAGTCATTGTCCCCATCATCTAGTCGTTAGTTTCTCAAGATCTTCCCCCTCCCTATTATTTTTGTACCCCAACCTGAATTCCAGCCCGCTTTTATTGAAGATCTTGAACATTCATATATAAAAAATCATATTACCTACTTCTATCGACCCATACCGCGCCCGACCCTTTATTTCTTTTATCTCTGTAGATTAGTATTCCCGCCCCACCTAGGGCAGGTCCGGCTTGTTTCCGGTTTCTTTCGACCCGGAAAACAGTCGGCCTCCAATTTTATAGACGGGGGGATGGGAGGGAAACCAAACGGGGAATTTTTCTTTGTTTCTCTTGTATATATAATTTTTCGGGGTTTTTTCTCCCATTCCCATCATTTCATTGTACATAAACCATATTTTGTAAATAAAAATCATATACCACCTTTGGGTTTTAAGTAGGTTTTCTTCATAGAGCAAATGCGGTATTTTGGTAACTGCTGCGCGCATGATGAAGGATGAATGGTTATATATTGTACTGTTGAATGGGTCGGCGAATGTGGCTAGCTAGGTCCCTTTAGAATATATAGAATAGCAAGACCGCTCCCTTCCCCTCCCCAAAAAACCTTAAGGCCTCGTGCCTTCTTTGTACTTACAAAGAAATAAAGTTAACTCCAGCCTAAAGAGCCGTTTTGGACTGTGTTTAATTTTCTACAGAAAAGTAAGTTAATATTGTTAAAAAATTGTTGTTATTGTTGAAAATTATTGTTATCGTTATATTATAGTTATTGTTTTGTGACCCCCCTCAAACAATTGTTATTGTTGTTTGTGTGTGAGGAGGGTCAAACCTCGACTCGACTTCATTGTTTTACTAAAACAAAACAAAACGACCGCCATTTTTTCATCGAACATTTATTTCACTCGTTGAAGTCCATTCGCATTTTAAACACCATTCCCCCTGGTTGCCCTTTTAAAACGCAACTATGGGGGAAACATCTCGGATTCCAAACGAGATGAACTTATCACAGGACATATTTATCAACACGGAACCCTCCCCGAAGCCGGAAGACTTATCATTATCTTCATCGGCCATACAACCAGCGCAAAAACCACCGGCAACGCCAGTCTCCTGGTCGTCGCAATTACAAAAAAAGAAGAAAACACCTGAAGACTACGAGAACGACAGAGTCAGGAAATACGCAAAGTATTTCAAAGAAAACGAAATTTTACCCATACCTGAATTGGTAGAGGCTGTTGAGCCTAAGACTCTGTCGTTCGTAGTGACAGATTTAAGGACCAGGAGACTGGCTGGCCTCAAAAAGGAATCTTTTGAGGAATTGCTCCAAACTGCAGGCATCCCAGGTAAATATTTTTACCGAAGGAGTTTTGCAACCTGGGATGTCTTGCTCCCATCCGAAGAAATCGCCAAGAAACTGGCCACACAAAATATAACCACGAAGTACTTCCGGCTTCAGCCAGAATACAGAGGAAAAAGAAGAATAAAAGTCACCGTATGCAACGTGTCGATGCAACTTAATGGAGACGTCATCGCCGCCTATCTAAGTTCATACGGCGGCGTAGAAGACTATATGCAAATCAAATCAGCGCATGGCACGGCATACGGTGATTTTTTATTCACGATGATACTCGATAGGGGAGGGTTCAATACAATACCTCATATCATATCGTACAGAGACACAACAATGACAGTCATCGTAGAGGGCAGGAAACCGCTTTGCTGGTATTGTAAGCAATTAGGACACTTCTCGCGGTCCTGCCCTCAGAAAGCCACCATCGCCACAAACAAAACGACTACCACCGCCAACGATACAACGAATACCACGACGAAAACAACCACGACTACTACTACTACTACAGCAGCCAAAAATAATACCAACACGGAAACAGGGGTCCAACCCGATAAAGAAGAAGGGTGGACTCTAGTAAAAGGGGGCAAAAAGAAAAAAACATCCCCAATAAAAACAACAGAAACTACTAAAATATCAGCAGCAGCACCAGCAAATACAGAGACACCAATAAAAAAGAAAAAGAAACCAGAAGAGATGGAAACATCGTATAATTTAAAAAGGAGAAGAGACAGCGGGGATTCAGACAAGGATGGGGAGAAAAAACAGTGTACACCAAAACCAAAGAAACAACAACCACAAATAGAAAAACCACAACAAGCCATGCCCACTCAACCCCAGAAACCCACAGAAAAAATCCAAGAACCATCACCAATCATACAAAATAACCCACAACGCCCAGCGCAAATCCTCCACTCCCCAGCTCAACATATACAAAAAGAACCCCCCCTCCTACCAATTCTTCCTTCTCTCTCTCCAATCACTACTCCCAAAATGTTCTCCCGATCCAGATCAGTCAACAGAATTGGACAATCACCATCACCGTCACCCACACAGACAAGGACTCATTCAGCCACAAATGAAGTCCGAAAACCACTAATTGAAATCACCCTTTGTTCAGAACCAGACCCATCTAAAATCACAGATCATCAATTAAAGACAATCCTGAAACCACTATTTTCATTCAAATCCATCAATGAAAAATCCATAGCAAACCCATACTTGTTTAGGGATGCAGCCAAGGTGACCACCTTTGTTCGTGCAGCTGGTACCCGTACAAGGGAGCTGTGGCGCTTCATTCAGGAAGCCAGCTGTGCAAATTTAAGGCTGGCGGAATTGGAGCATCCCTCCCTCAAAAAAATGCTTCCTTTTTGCTCGGGCAGGGTCCCGATTTTAGTTCACCCATCATTTTATAGGTCCCTAAAACTGAGGTATCCCATGGATGTCGGAGGAATTAGCAGGGACGACCGAGTGAGTACTGAGCTCGGCACCGGTTCCCTGCGTCAGGCCGTCGGCATCCTCACCCCGAAGGATTTCCGGCCCGTAGTCGACACTGAGTAAGGTAAGTTGGATTGATGGCTTTAAACCTTGCCAGTTTGAATGTGAGGGGACTGAGGGATTCAAGCAAGTGTACGCGCTTGCTTGCTGAACTCAAGAACCTCAGAGTGGATGTTGCTGCAGTGCAGGAGACTCACTTCACTTGCGGTGCCGACTGTCGGGTGCTGGAAAGCGACTTTAACGTTTTCTCAGCATACGGCAGCCGCACCAGCGCTGGGGTCTCTTTGCTAGTTGGACGCAGCCTTGATGCTGATGTTGACGTTGTTTTTGCAGGTGACGAGGGCCGGCTGGTTGTGGCCGATGTTGCCGTGAAAAGTTTCAAGTTTCGTCTGGTTGCGGTTTATGCGCCCAATATCGCTGCGGAGAGGGTTTCCTTTTTTCGTCGGTTGGCGTCGTTCCTGGACGATACGAAGCGGCTAGTCTTAATGGGTGATTGGAATGCGATCCTTGATCCCAAGATAGATAAGGTCGGGCGGGGAGCTAGTAGTGCGGGAAGGTGTGAGAGCAGCCTTGTCGGCTTCGTGACTCGTCACGGTCTCGTCGACAGGTTTCGTCTTGATCACCCAGGGCGGGAGATGTGGACGTGGCTAGATAGCTCGCCCTCTGCCAAAGTAGGTTCCTACTTGGACAGAGTGTTAGTGAGAAGAGCTGACATTGACTTTGTTAGTTGTCCCACGTTCCACTTGATAGCGTGGACTGACCATAAACTCATTAGAGTCAGTCTGCGGTTAGTTAATAGACCTAGTCTAGCCGGCTACTGGAAGTTCAATACCTCCTTACTGGAGATACGGGACTTCCGGGACCGGCTGGAATCCCTAATTCAGCGGGCGTTAGTGGGGGCGGTTACCGGGAATAGGTGGTGGGCTTCTCTTAAGCATAGAATTAGAGATTTCGCCACCAAGTACGGTCGACAGCTCAACTTAGATAGGACCGCGGAGGCGAAATCTATAGATGATAGACTTTCCCGGGCGGTGGCTGGGGGGGACTCCCTAGGTGTAGAGCTAGCTAGGAGGGACCTTGAGCGTGAGAGTAGCGAGCGCTACAAGGGATCAGTAGTTAGATCTAGGCTAAAAAGAGTTCTCAACGAAGCTGTGAAATCGAACGCGACTGCGCGTGAAGAAGAAGTGCGAAGGTTCCCCGATCGGTACATCGCATCTGTGAAGACCCCGGACGGGCGTCTGCTGCGATCAGGTCGTGAGATACGTGACGCCTTTCGGGCGCACTTTCGGGATCGCTTTGCCCGCTGCACTGATCTCCCGCTCCGGGAGTTTCGTAGCTATCTGGCCGACTTCCCCCGTCTTGGGGCGGCTGAAGCGGCTAGCTGCGAGGGTGTGGTTACTGAATGCGAAGTCCGTGATGCGTTGAAGCAGGTCGGCCTCAACAAGTCGCCGGGACTAGATGGTTTGCCGTACGAAGTGTACTTGAGGATGTCGCACATGTTTGTGCCTATTCTGACGGATATGTTCAACCATTGGTTCGCCCAGGGAGCCATCCCTGGTAGCGTTACCAAGGGCGTGATCACATTGCTGAAGAAAGGTGGCAGGCATGTTTGGGAGGGTTTAGACGATCACAGGCCCATAACTCTGCTTAACACAGAGTTAAAGATTTTGGCCCGGGTCTTAGCGAATCGTTTACAGCTTGTCATTAGTGATCTGATCGGCCCCGAACAGACCTTTGCTGTGAAGGGAAGATCGATCCAGGACAACCTGCACTTGATTCGCGAGGTCCTAGAGGGGATAAAAGACGACACCGAATCCGCGCTGATCAGTTTGGATCAGTCCAAGGCCTTCGATAGGGTAGACCATCGGTTCTTGGCGTCTGTTTTGGAGACTGCCGGATTCCAACCGGAGTTCCGCAGATGGATTAGCATGATGTACCACAACCCTCAGGCAGTGGTGCAGGTGAACGGAAGGCGTTCGGGGGTGATCGCGATCGAGCGATCGGTCCGGCAGGGCTGCCCCCTGTCTCCTCTTCTCTATGTCCTCGCGTTGGAGCCCCTCCTGCGCAGGCTTAGGGATGAGGGGACAAGTCCGGCACTGCGCGGTATCCCATTCGTTGGCCGCCTTGCGGCTAGGGTTTCCGCGTTCGCTGATGACGTCACAGTTTTCGTATCCCGCCTTCAGGATATAGAGGCTGTGAAAGAGGCGGTTGTCGAGTATGAGCGGATTGCAGGGGCCAAGGTCAATTTTGACAAAAGCGAAGGTTTGCGGCTTGGTGCTTGGAGGGGTAGCAATACTCTTCCAGGGCCCTTCCGCTGGAGTGACGGACCCATCCGCATCCTCGGGGTGTGGTTTGGGCCCGACCTCCAACTGGAGCGAAATTGGTCGGAAGTACATGCTAAGGTGAATGCTCAGGTGGGAATCTGGCTTTCAAGGAGGTTGTCCTTAAAGGGCAGGGCGGAGGCGTGCGCCGCGTACGTCTTCCCCTTGATCCTTTACCGATTGGCTGTACTCCCTCTGCCTAAGGCACATCGGTTGGCTCTGCAACGATCCCTCTCCAGACTTGTCTGGGGAGGTGCAAGGCCGATGGTCCGTAGACAGGTCTGTATCCAACGTACACGCAACGGGGGTCTGGGTATGCCTGATCTGGAGAGCCACTGGCTTGCTGAAAGACTTGCATATCTGGGCCGTGTCTTGACGGGGGACTCAGTGTGGAGACGAAAGGCGAGTCGGACTTTTCCTCGCCTCAAGTCAGACCCAAAGGCTGAAGGTCGACGTAGGCCTTTGGGCGAAGCACTGTTTGTCCGCGAGTGCCGAAAGGCCCTTCGTAACCTTCTTGGGTCCAGTGACCTTTCATGGCCTCGGAAGGAGCTGTATCGGGAATTAGTGGTGGGTTCCGCTTCTGATCCTCTCAGCGAGCGGCGCGGCTGGACGGCGGAGGAGATCCGCTCTCACTGGAATTGGGCGCCAGGATCGAGCTTCTTGAACAACTCCGAGTTCTCGCTCACCTGGCGACTTGTTCGGAATGCGTTACCCCTTCGCGGCTTGAACTTCAGAGCGGGCCTGGCAGACATGCCTGACTGCCCTCGCTGCAGCAGTGGCTTGGAAGAAACGGCTGAGCACGCCTTCTACTACTGCGAGCGAGTCCGCCCGTTTTGGGATCACGTCGGGGAGTGGACGGCTCGCATCGAACCCAAACAGCTCGTGCTGCTCGACGTTGGTTACGTCGTAGACAACGTTCTTCCTCCGTATCACGGTGAGAAGCGTGTGGTGTTTCTCGCGATCCTAGCTGTAGCCCGAATGGTGATTTGGACGACGCGAAACAAGGGATTGTATGACGATGCAGACTTTTCTCATCGTGATCTGGTTTTGTATTTTCGGCATCAGCTGAGGGTCAAAATCAGATGCGATAGAAAACGCTTGGATCGCATAACATTCAGCAAAAGGTGGGTGACTGCAGCGAGCCTGGTCGTACGAAAGGGGGCAATGTTGGAGTCATCCTTCCCGCCTCTGCCTACCCATGGCGTCTACGGTACGGGTCCTTAGGGACCCCATCCCTGGTAAGTAGAATTGTTTTTTCCCTTGTAACCTAGTTAGCAGTATGTTGTGAGTCATTGTCCCCATCATCTAGTCGTTAGTTTCTCAAGATCTTCCCCCTCCCTATTATTTTTGTACCCCAACCTGAATTCCAGCCCGCTTTTATTGAAGATCTTGAACATTCATATATAAAAAATCATATTACCTACTTCTATCGACCCATACCGCGCCCGACCCTTTATTTCTTTTATCTCTGTAGATTAGTATTCCCGCCCCACCTAGGGCAGGTCCGGCTTGTTTCCGGTTTCTTTCGACCCGGAAAACAGTCGGCCTCCAATTTTATAGACGGGGGGATGGGAGGGAAACCAAACGGGGAATTTTTCTTTGTTTCTCTTGTATATATAATTTTTCGGGGTTTTTTCTCCCATTCCCATCATTTCATTGTACATAAACCATATTTTGTAAATAAAAATCATATACCACCTTTGGGTTTTAAGTAGGTTTTCTTCATAGAGCAAATGCGGTATTTTGGTAACTGCTGCGCGCATGATGAAGGATGAATGGTTATATATTGTACTGTTGAATGGGTCGGCGAATGTGGCTAGCTAGGTCCCTTTAGAATATATAGAATAGCAAGACCGCTCCCTTCCCCTCCCCAAAAAACCTTAAGGCCTCGTGCCTTCTTTGTACTTACAAAGAAATAAAGTTAACTCCAGCCTAAAGAGCCGTTTTGGACTGTGTTTAATTTTCTACAGAAAAGTAAGTTAATATTGTTAAAAAATTGTTGTTATTGTTGAAAATTATTGTTATCGTTATATTATAGTTATTGTTTTGTGACCCCCCTCAAACAATTGTTATTGTTGTTTGTGTGTGAGGAGGGTCAAACCTCGACTCGACTTCATTGTTTTACTAAAACAAAACAAAACGACCGCCATTTTTTCATCGAACATTTATTTCACTCGTTGAAGTCCATTCGCATTTTAAACACCATTCCCCCTGGTTGCCCTTTTAAAACGCAACTATGGGGGAAACATCTCGGATTCCAAACGAGATGAACTTATCACAGGACATATTTATCAACACGGAACCCTCCCCGAAGCCGGAAGACTTATCATTATCTTCATCGGCCATACAACCAGCGCAAAAACCACCGGCAACGCCAGTCTCCTGGTCGTCGCAATTACAAAAAAAGAAGAAAACACCTGAAGACTACGAGAACGACAGAGTCAGGAAATACGCAAAGTATTTCAAAGAAAACGAAATTTTACCCATACCTGAATTGGTAGAGGCTGTTGAGCCTAAGACTCTGTCGTTCGTAGTGACAGATTTAAGGACCAGGAGACTGGCTGGCCTCAAAAAGGAATCTTTTGAGGAATTGCTCCAAACTGCAGGCATCCCAGGTAAATATTTTTACCGAAGGAGTTTTGCAACCTGGGATGTCTTGCTCCCATCCGAAGAAATCGCCAAGAAACTGGCCACACAAAATATAACCACGAAGTACTTCCGGCTTCAGCCAGAATACAGAGGAAAAAGAAGAATAAAAGTCACCGTATGCAACGTGTCGATGCAACTTAATGGAGACGTCATCGCCGCCTATCTAAGTTCATACGGCGGCGTAGAAGACTATATGCAAATCAAATCAGCGCATGGCACGGCATACGGTGATTTTTTATTCACGATGATACTCGATAGGGGAGGGTTCAATACAATACCTCATATCATATCGTACAGAGACACAACAATGACAGTCATCGTAGAGGGCAGGAAACCGCTTTGCTGGTATTGTAAGCAATTAGGACACTTCTCGCGGTCCTGCCCTCAGAAAGCCACCATCGCCACAAACAAAACGACTACCACCGCCAACGATACAACGAATACCACGACGAAAACAACCACGACTACTACTACTACTACAGCAGCCAAAAATAATACCAACACGGAAACAGGGGTCCAACCCGATAAAGAAGAAGGGTGGACTCTAGTAAAAGGGGGCAAAAAGAAAAAAACATCCCCAATAAAAACAACAGAAACTACTAAAATATCAGCAGCAGCACCAGCAAATACAGAGACACCAATAAAAAAGAAAAAGAAACCAGAAGAGATGGAAACATCGTATAATTTAAAAAGGAGAAGAGACAGCGGGGATTCAGACAAGGATGGGGAGAAAAAACAGTGTACACCAAAACCAAAGAAACAACAACCACAAATAGAAAAACCACAACAAGCCATGCCCACTCAACCCCAGAAACCCACAGAAAAAATCCAAGAACCATCACCAATCATACAAAATAACCCACAACGCCCAGCGCAAATCCTCCACTCCCCAGCTCAACATATACAAAAAGAACCCCCCCTCCTACCAATTCTTCCTTCTCTCTCTCCAATCACTACTCCCAAAATGTTCTCCCGATCCAGATCAGTCAACAGAATTGGACAATCACCATCACCGTCACCCACACAGACAAGGACTCATTCAGCCACAAATGAAGTCCGAAAACCACTAATTGAAATCACCCTTTGTTCAGAACCAGACCCATCTAAAATCACAGATCATCAATTAAAGACAATCCTGAAACCACTATTTTCATTCAAATCCATCAATGAAAAATCCATAGCAAACCCATACTTGTTTAGGGATGCAGCCAAGGTGACCACCTTTGTTCGTGCAGCTGGTACCCGTACAAGGGAGCTGTGGCGCTTCATTCAGGAAGCCAGCTGTGCAAATTTAAGGCTGGCGGAATTGGAGCATCCCTCCCTCAAAAAAATGCTTCCTTTTTGCTCGGGCAGGGTCCCGATTTTAGTTCACCCATCATTTTATAGGTCCCTAAAACTGAGGTATCCCATGGATGTCGGAGGAATTAGCAGGGACGACCGAGTGAGTACTGAGCTCGGCACCGGTTCCCTGCGTCAGGCCGTCGGCATCCTCACCCCGAAGGATTTCCGGCCCGTAGTCGACACTGAGTAAGGTAAGTTGGATTGATGGCTTTAAACCTTGCCAGTTTGAATGTGAGGGGACTGAGGGATTCAAGCAAGTGTACGCGCTTGCTTGCTGAACTCAAGAACCTCAGAGTGGATGTTGCTGCAGTGCAGGAGACTCACTTCACTTGCGGTGCCGACTGTCGGGTGCTGGAAAGCGACTTTAACGTTTTCTCAGCATACGGCAGCCGCACCAGCGCTGGGGTCTCTTTGCTAGTTGGACGCAGCCTTGATGCTGATGTTGACGTTGTTTTTGCAGGTGACGAGGGCCGGCTGGTTGTGGCCGATGTTGCCGTGAAAAGTTTCAAGTTTCGTCTGGTTGCGGTTTATGCGCCCAATATCGCTGCGGAGAGGGTTTCCTTTTTTCGTCGGTTGGCGTCGTTCCTGGACGATACGAAGCGGCTAGTCTTAATGGGTGATTGGAATGCGATCCTTGATCCCAAGATAGATAAGGTCGGGCGGGGAGCTAGTAGTGCGGGAAGGTGTGAGAGCAGCCTTGTCGGCTTCGTGACTCGTCACGGTCTCGTCGACAGGTTTCGTCTTGATCACCCAGGGCGGGAGATGTGGACGTGGCTAGATAGCTCGCCCTCTGCCAAAGTAGGTTCCTACTTGGACAGAGTGTTAGTGAGAAGAGCTGACATTGACTTTGTTAGTTGTCCCACGTTCCACTTGATAGCGTGGACTGACCATAAACTCATTAGAGTCAGTCTGCGGTTAGTTAATAGACCTAGTCTAGCCGGCTACTGGAAGTTCAATACCTCCTTACTGGAGATACGGGACTTCCGGGACCGGCTGGAATCCCTAATTCAGCGGGCGTTAGTGGGGGCGGTTACCGGGAATAGGTGGTGGGCTTCTCTTAAGCATAGAATTAGAGATTTCGCCACCAAGTACGGTCGACAGCTCAACTTAGATAGGACCGCGGAGGCGAAATCTATAGATGATAGACTTTCCCGGGCGGTGGCTGGGGGGGACTCCCTAGGTGTAGAGCTAGCTAGGAGGGACCTTGAGCGTGAGAGTAGCGAGCGCTACAAGGGATCAGTAGTTAGATCTAGGCTAAAAAGAGTTCTCAACGAAGCTGTGAAATCGAACGCGACTGCGCGTGAAGAAGAAGTGCGAAGGTTCCCCGATCGGTACATCGCATCTGTCAAGACCCCGGACGGGCGTCTGCTGCGATCAGGTCGTGAGATACGTGACGCCTTTCGGGCGCACTTTCGGGATCGCTTTGCCCGCTGCACTGATCTCCCGCTCCGGGAGTTTCGTAGCTATCTGGCCGACTTCCCCCGTCTTGGGGCGGCTGAAGCGGCTAGCTGCGAGGGTGTGGTTACTGAATGCGAAGTCCGTGATGCGTTGAAGCAGGTCGGCCTCAACAAGTCGCCGGGACTAGATGGTTTGCCGTACGAAGTGTACTTGAGGATGTCGCACATGTTTGTGCCTATTCTGACGGATATGTTCAACCATTGGTTCGCCCAGGGAGCCATCCCTGGTAGCGTTACCAAGGGCGTGATCACATTGCTGAAGAAAGGTGGCAGGCATGTTTGGGAGGGTTTAGACGATTACAGGCCCATAACTCTGCTTAACACAGAGTTAAAGATTTTGGCCCGGGTCTTAGCGAATCGTTTACAGCTTGTCATTAGTGATCTGATCGGCCCCGAACAGACCTTTGCTGTGAAGGGAAGATCGATCCAGGACAACCTGCACTTGATTCGCGAGGTCCTAGAGGGGATAAAAGACGACACCGAATCCGCGCTGATCAGTTTGGATCAGTCCAAGGCCTTCGATAGGGTAGACCATCGGTTCTTGGCGTCTGTTTTGGAGACTGCCGGATTCCAACCGGAGTTCCGCAGATGGATTAGCATGATGTACCACAACCCTCAGGCAGTGGTGCAGGTGAACGGAAGGCGTTCGGGGGTGATCGCGATCGAGCGATCGGTCCGGCAGGGCTGCCCCCTGTCTCCTCTTCTCTATGTCCTCGCGTTGGAGCCCCTCCTGCGCAGGCTTAGGGATGAGGGGACAAGTCCGGCACTGCGCGGTATCCCATTCGTTGGCCGCCTTGCGGCTAGGGTTTCCGCGTTCGCTGATGACGTCACAGTTTTCGTATCCCGCCTTCAGGATATAGAGGCTGTGAAAGAGGCGGTTGTCGAGTATGAGCGGATTGCAGGGGCCAAGGTCAATTTTGACAAAAGCGAAGGTTTGCGGCTTGGTGCTTGGAGGGGTAGCAATACTCTTCCAGGGCCCTTCCGCTGGAGTGACGGACCCATCCGCATCCTCGGGGTGTGGTTTGGGCCCGACCTCCAACTGGAGCGAAATTGGTCGGAAGTACATGCTAAGGTGAATGCTCAGGTGGGAATCTGGCTTTCAAGGAGGTTGTCCTTAAAGGGCAGGGCGGAGGCGTGCGCCGCGTACGTCTTCCCCTTGATCCTTTACCGATTGGCTGTACTCCCTCTGCCTAAGGCACATCGGTTGGCTCTGCAACGATCCCTCTCCAGACTTGTCTGGGGAGGTGCAAGGCCGATGGTCCGTAGACAGGTCTGTATCCAACGTACACGCAACGGGGGTCTGGGTATGCCTGATCTGGAGAGCCACTGGCTTGCTGAAAGACTTGCATATCTGGGCCGTGTCTTGACGGGGGACTCAGTGTGGAGACGAAAGGCGAGTCGGACTTTTCCTCGCCTCAAGTCAGACCCAAAGGCTGAAGGTCGACGTAGGCCTTTGGGCGAAGCACTGTTTGTCCGCGAGTGCCGAAAGGCCCTTCGTAACCTTCTTGGGTCCAGTGACCTTTCATGGCCTCGGAAGGAGCTGTATCGGGAATTAGTGGTGGGTTCCGCTTCTGATCCTCTCAGCGAGCGGCGCGGCTGGACGGCGGAGGAGATCCGCTCTCACTGGAATTGGGCGCCAGGATCGAGCTTCTTGAACAACTCCGAGTTCTCGCTCACCTGGCGACTTGTTCGGAATGCGTTACCCCTTCGCGGCTTGAACTTCAGAGCGGGCCTGGCAGACATGCCTGACTGCCCTCGCTGCAGCAGTGGCTTGGAAGAAACGGCTGAGCACGCCTTCTACTACTGCGAGCGAGTCCGCCCGTTTTGGGATCACGTCGGGGAGTGGACGGCTCGCATCGAACCCAAACAGCTCGTGCTGCTCGACGTTGGTTACGTCGTAGACAACGTTCTTCCTCCGTATCACGGTGAGAAGCGTGTGGTGTTTCTCGCGATCCTAGCTGTAGCCCGAATGGTGATTTGGACGACGCGAAACAAGGGATTGTATGACGATGCAGACTTTTCTCATCGTGATCTGGTTTTGTATTTTCGGCATCAGCTGAGGGTCAAAATCAGATGCGATAGAAAACGCTTGGATCGCATAACATTCAGCAAAAGGTGGGTGACTGCAGCGAGCCTGGTCGTACGAAAGGGGGCAATGTTGGAGTCATCCTTCCCGCCTCTGCCTACCCATGGCGTCTACGGTACGGGTCCTTAGGGACCCCATCCCTGGTAAGTAGAATTGTTTTTTCCCTTGTAACCTAGTTAGCAGTATGTTGTGAGTCATTGTCCCCATCATCTAGTCGTTAGTTTCTCAAGATCTTCCCCCTCCCTATTATTTTTGTACCCCAACCTGAATTCCAGCCCGCTTTTATTGAAGATCTTGAACATTCATATATAAAAAATCATATTACCTACTTCTATCGACCCATACCGCGCCCGACCCTTTATTTCTTTTATCTCTGTAGATTAGTATTCCCGCCCCACCTAGGGCAGGTCCGGCTTGTTTCCGGTTTCTTTCGACCCGGAAAACAGTCGGCCTCCAATTTTATAGACGGGGGGATGGGAGGGAAACCAAACGGGGAATTTTTCTTTGTTTCTCTTGTATATATAATTTTTCGGGGTTTTTTCTCCCATTCCCATCATTTCATTGTACATAAACCATATTTTGTAAATAAAAATCATATACCACCTTTGGGTTTTAAGTAGGTTTTCTTCATAGAGCAAATGCGGTATTTTGGTAACTGCTGCGCGCATGATGAAGGATGAATGGTTATATATTGTACTGTTGAATGGGTCGGCGAATGTGGCTAGCTAGGTCCCTTTAGAATATATAGAATAGCAAGACCGCTCCCTTCCCCTCCCCAAAAAACCTTAAGGCCTCGTGCCTTCTTTGTACTTACAAAGAAATAAAGTTAACTCCAGCCTAAAGAGCCGTTTTGGACTGTGTTTAATTTTCTACAGAAAAGTAAGTTAATATTGTTAAAAATTGTTGTTATTGTTGAAAATTATTGTTATCGTTGTATTATAGTTCTTGTTTCGTGACCCCCCTCAAACAATTGTTATTGTTGTTTGTGTGTGAGGAGGGTCAAACCTCGATTTGAATTCATTGGCTTTATTTTAAACAAAACGAAACGACCGCCATTTTGTCATTTGCATTTCTCAAAGTCAATTCGCATTTTTAAAACGCCATTCCCCCTAGTTGCCGTTTTAAAACGCAACTATGGGGGAACCATCCCGGATTCAACCTACTCAAACAAATTTATTACCAACACAAGACATGTTTAGCGAATCAGAACCCTCCCCGAAGCCGGAAGACTTAACTTGTTCAGATATACAACCAGCCCAGAAGCCACCAGCAACGCCAGTCTCCTGGTCGTCGCAGCTTCAAAAAAAGAAAAAATCCCCAAAAGACTACGAGAACGACAGAGTCACGAAATACTCGGCGTATTTTAAAGAAAATGAGATCCTACCTATCCCAGAATTGGTAGAGGCGGTTGAGCCAAAGACTCTGTCGTTCGTCGTGACCGATTTAAGGACTAGGAGACTGGCTGGCCTTAAAAAAGAGACGTTCGAGGAATTACTTAAAACTGCAGGCATCCCAGGTAAGTATTTTTACCGAAGGAGTTTTGCAACCTGGGATGTCTTGCTCCCGACAGAAGAAATAGCGAAGAAGCTGGCTAGAAGCAACATTACCACTAAGTACTTCCGGCTTCAACCAGAATATAGAGGACAAAGGAGAATTAAGGTCACCGTATGTAACGTGTCCATGGAGCTAAATGGGGACGTTATCGCCGCCTACCTCAGTTCCTATGGCGGCGTCGAAGACTACACCCAAATAACGTCAGCTCATGGCACGGCATACGGTGATTTCTCATTCATCATGATTTTAGATAGGGGAGGGTTCAATGCAATACCCCATACGATAACATATAAAAACACAACAATGACAGTCATCGTAGAGGGCAGGAAACCGCTTTGCTGGAATTGTAAACAGCTCGGACATTTCTCGCGGTCCTGCCCTCAGAAAGCCACCACCATCGCTACCAACAAAACAACCACCGCCACCAACGATACAAATGAAACAAATACAGAAGCTAAGAACAGCACACATCCAGAAAAAGAATCCCAACCCAACAAAGATGAAGGGTGGACCTTAGTAAAAGGAGGAAAAGGGAAAAAAGAAACAAAAACAAAAAATAAAGAAAAACCCGAAGAAATGGAAACAACAACTAACCTAAAAAGGAGAAGAGACAGCGGGGACACGGAGAAGGAGGGGGAGAAAAAACAACTGAAAACAAACTCCCCCAAACCAGAAAAACAAAAACCTCAGCCCCTCCAACCCCAGCAACCAGCACCCCAGCGACCAGCAGAAAAACAACAACCCAAGCGACCGGAACAAAACCCCAAACAACCGGAAAAAAACACACATCCTCCACCCCAACGACCAGCACAAATAATTCCTCCCCCTCAACAACCCAAAAGTACACCTGATAAACATCCCAAAACCCCCCTTCACCCAACATTACCTTCTCTATCACCAATTTCAACTCCCAAACAATTCACCCGGTCTCACTCTGAAACCAGATCACCGTCACCGTCACCATCAACATCTCAAAAGAAAAGAACAAAATCCGCATCTAACCAATTTAGGCAAGCCGTGAACGGTTTCTACTTTTGCTCAGATTTAATGGAATCACCCAACTTAGATCACCAACTTAAAAAAGCACTCAAACCTCTATCATCCATGAGAAACATCGATCAAAAAGACATTACCAATCCATATCTATTCAAGGGTGCAGCCATGGTGACCACCTTTGTCCGTTCGCCTGGCGTCCGAACTAAAGAGCTTTGGCAATTTATTGAGGAGGCCAGTCGGACGGACATAGTGTTGGCGGAAATGGGGCACCCCTCCCACAAAGATCTACTTAATAAATGTACGGGCAGGGTCCCGATTTATGTTCATCCCTGTTTTTATAGGTCCTTAAAGCTGCGGTTTCCCTTTGATGTCGGCGGAATTTCAAGGGACGGCAGAGAGTCTACTGATCTCTGTACCGGTTCCCTGCGTCAGGCCGTCGGCATCCTCACCCCGAAGGATTTCCGGCCCGTAGTCGACACTGAGTAAGGTAAGTTGGATTGATGGCTTTAAACCTTGCCAGTTTGAATGTGAGGGGACTGAGGGATTCAAGCAAGTGTACGCGCTTGCTTGCTGAACTCAAGAACCTCAGAGTGGATGTTGCTGCAGTGCAGGAGACTCACTTCACTTGCAGTGCCGACTGTCGGGTGCTGGAAAGCGACTTTAACGTTTTCTCAGCATACGACAGCCGCACCAGCGCTGGGGTCTCTTTGCTAGTTGGACGCAGCCTTGATGCTGATGTTGACGTTGTTTTTGCAGGTGACGAGGGCCGGCTGGTTGTGGCCGATGTTGCCGTGAAAAGTTTCAAGTTTCGTCTGGTTGCGGTTTATGCGCCCAATATCGCTGCGGAGAGGGTTTCCTTTTTTCGTCGGTTGGCGTCGTTCCTGGACGATACGAAGCGGCTAGTCTTAATGGGTGATTGGAATGCGATCCTTGATCCCAAGATAGATAAGGTCGGGTGGGGAGCTAGTAGTGCGGGAAGGTGTGAGAGCAGCCTTGTCGGCTTCGTGACTCGTCACGGTCTCGTCGACAGGTTTCGTCTTGATCACCCAGGGCGGGAGATGTGGACGTGGCTAGATAGCTCGCCCTCTGCCAAAGTAGGTTCCTACTTGGACAGAGTGTTAGTGAGAAGAGCTGACATTGACTTTGTTAGTTGTCCCACGTTCCACTTGATAGCGTGGACTGACCATAAACTCATTAGAGTCAGTCTGCGGTTAGTTAATAGACCTAGTCTAGCCGGCTACTGGAAGTTCAATACCTCCTTACTGGAGATACGGGACTTCCGGGACCGGCTGGAATCCCTAATTCAGCGGGCGTTAGTGGGGGCGGTTACCGGGAATAGGTGGTGGGTTTCTCTTAAGCATAGGATTAGAGATTTCGCCACCAAGTACGGTCGACAGCTCAACTTAGATAGGACCGCGGAGGCGAAATCTATAGATGATAGACTTTCCCGGGCGGTGGCTGGGGGGGACTCCCTAGGTGTAGAGCTAGCTAGGAGGGACCTTGAGCGTGAGAGTAGCGAGCGCTACAAGGGATCAGTAGTTAGATCTAGGCTAAAAAGAGTTCTCAACGAAGCTGTGAAATCGAACGCGACTGCGCGTGAAGAAGAAGTGCGAAGGTTCCCCGATCGGTACATCGCATCTGTCAAGACCCCGGACGGGCGTCTGCTGCGATCAGGTCGTGAGATACGTGACGCCTTTCGGGCGCACTTTCGGGATCGCTTTGCCCGCTGCACTGATCTCCCGCTCCGGGAGTTTCGTAGCTATCTTGCCGACTTCCCCCGTCTTGGGGCGGCTGAAGCGGCTAGCTGCGAGGGTGTGGTTACTGAATGCGAAGTCCGTGATGCGTTGAAGCAGGTCGGCCTCAACAAGTCGCCGGGACTAGATGGTTTGCCGTACGAAGTGTACTTGAGGATGTCGCACATGTTTGTGCCTATTCTGACGGATATGTTCAACCATTGGTTCGCCCAGGGAGCCATCCCTGGTAGCGTTACCAAGGGCGTGATCACATTGCTGAAGAAAGGTGGCAGGCATGTTTGGGAGGGTTTAGACGATTACAGGCCCATAACTCTGCTTAACACAGAGTTAAAGATTTTGGCCCGGGTCTTAGCGAATCGTTTACAGCTTGTCATTAGTGATCTGATCGGCCCCGAACAGACCTTTGCTGTGAAGGGAAGATCGATCCAGGACAACCTGCACTTGATTCGCGAGGTCCTAGAGGGGATAAAAGACGACACCGAATCCGCGCTGATCAGTTTAGATCAGTCCAAGGCCTTCGATAGGGTAGACCATCGGTTCTTGGCGTCTGTTTTGGAGACTGCCGGATTCAAACCGGAGTTCCGCAGATGGATTAGCATGATGTACCACAACCCTCAGGCAGTGGTGCAGGTGAACGGAAGGCGTTCGGGGGTGATCGCGATCGAGCGATCGGTCCGGCAGGGCTGCCCCCTGTCTCCTCTTCTCTATGTCCTCGCGTTGGAGCCCCTCCTGCGCAGGCTTAGGGATGAGGGGACAAGTCCGGCACTGCGCGGTATCCCATTCGTTGGCCGCCTTGCGGCTAGGGTTTCCGCGTTCGCCGATGACGTCACAGTTTTCGTATCCCGCCTCCAGGATATAGAGGCTGTGAAAGAGGCGGTTGTCGAGTATGAGCGGATTGCAGGGGCCAAGGTCAATTTTGACAAAAGCGAAGGTTTGCGGCTTGGTGCTTGGAGGGGTAGCAATACTCTTCCAGGGCCCTTCCGCTGGAGTGACGGACCCATCCGCATCCTCGGGGTGTGGTTTGGGCCCGACCTCCAACTGGAGCGAAATTGGTCGGAAGTACATGCTAAGGTGAATGCTCAGGTGGGAATCTGGCTTTCAAGGAGGTTGTCCTTAAAGGGCAGGGCGGAGGCGTGCGCCGCGTACGTCTTCCCCTTGATCCTTTACCGATTGGCTGTACTCCCTCTGCCTAAGGCACATCGGTTGGCGCTGCAACGATCCCTCTCCAGACTTGTCTGGGGAGGTGCAAGGCCGATGGTCCGTAGACAGGTCTGTATCCAACGTACACGCAACGGGGGTCTGGGTATGCCTGATCTGGAGAGCCACTGGCTTGCTGAAAGACTTGCATATCTGGGCCGTGTCTTGACGGGGGACTCAGTGTGGAGACGAAAGGCGAGTCGGACTTTTCCTCGCCTCAAGTCAGACCCAAAGGCTGAAGGTCGACGTAGGCCTTTGGGCGAAGCACTGTTTGTCCGCGAGTGCCGAAAGGCCCTTCGTAACCTTCTTGGGTCCAGTGACCTTTCATGGCCTCGGAAGGAGCTGTATCGGGAATTAGTGGTGGGTTCCGCTTCTGATCCTCTCAGCGAGCGGCGCGGCTGGACGGCGGAGGAGATCCGCTCTCACTGGAATTGGGCGCCAGGATCGAGCTTCTTGAACAACTCCGAGTTCTCGCTCACCTGGCGACTTGTTCGGAATGCGTTACCCCTTCGCGGCTTGAACTTCAGAGCGGGCCTGGCAGACATGCCTGATTGCCCTCGCTGCAGCAGTGGCTTGGAAGAAACGGCTGAGCACGCCTTCTACTACTGCGAGCGAGTCCGCCCGTTTTGGGATCACGTCGGGGAGTGGACGGCTCGCATCGAACCCAAACAGCTCGTGCTGCTCGACGTTGGTTACGTCGTAGACAACGTTCTTCCTCCGTATCACGGTGAGAAGCGTGTGGTGTTTCTCGCGATCCTAGCTGTAGCCCGAATGGTGATTTGGACGACGCGAAACAAGGGATTGTATGACGATGCAAACTTTTCTCATCGTGATCTGGTTTTGTATTTTCGGCATCAGCTGAGGGTCAAAATCAGATGCGATAGAAAACGCTTGGATCGCATAACATTCAGCAAAAGGTGGGTGACTGCAGCGAGCCTGGTCGTACGAAAGGGGACAATGTTGGAGTCATCCTTCCCGCCTCTGCCTACCCATGGCGTCTACGGTACGGGTCCTTAGGGACCCCATCCCTGGTAAGTAGAATTGTTTTTTTTCCCTTGTAACCTAGTTAGCAGTATGTTGTGAGTCATTGTCCCCATCATCTAGTCGTTAGTTTCTCAAGATCTTCCCCCTCCCTATTATTTTTGTACCCCAACCTGAATTCCAGCCCGCTTTTATTGAAGATCTTGAACATTCATATATAAAAAATCATATTACCTACTTCTATCGACCCATACCGCGCCCGACCCTTTATTTCTTTTATCTCTGTAGATTAGTATTCCCGCCCCACCTAGGGCAGGTCCGGCTTGTTTCCGGTTTCTTTCGACCCGGAAAACAGTCGGCCTCCAATTTTATAGACGGGGGGATGGGAGGGAAACCAAACGGGGAATTTTTCTTTGTTTCTCTTGTATATATATTTTTTCGGGGTTTTTTCTCCCATTCCCATCATTTCATTGTACATAAACCATATTTTGTAAATAAAAATCATATACCACCTTTGGGTTTTAAGTAGGTTTTCTTCATAGAGCAAATGCGGTATTTTGGTAACTGCTGCGCGCATGATGAAGGATGAATGGTTATATATTGTACTGTTGAATGGGTCGGCGAATGTGGCTAGCTAGGTCCCTTTAGAATATATAGAATAGCAAGACCGCTCCCTTCCCCTCCCCAAAAAACCTTAAGGCCTCGTGCCTTCTTTGTACTTACAAAGAAATAAAGTTAACTCCAGCCTAAAGAGCCGTTTTGGACTGTGTTTAATTTTCTACAGAAAAGTAAGTTAATATTGTTAAAAATTGTTGTTATTGTTGAAAATTATTGTTATCGTTGTATTATAGTTCTTGTTTCGTGACCCCCCTCAAACAATTGTTATTGTTGTTTGTGTGTGAGGAGGGTCAAACCTCGACTTGAATTCATTGACTTTATTTTAAACAAAACGAAACGACCGCCATTTTGTCATTTGCATTTCTCAAAGTCAATTCGCATTTTTAAAACGCCATTCCCCCTAGTTGCCGTTTTAAAACGCAACTATGGGGGAACCATCCCGGATTCAACCTACTCAAACAAATTTATTACCAACACAAGACATGTTTAGCGAATCAGAACCCTCCCCGAAGCCGGAAGACTTAACTTGTTCAGACATACAACCAGCCCAGAAGCCACCAGCAACGCCAGTCTCCTGGTCGTCGCAGCTTCAAAAAAAGAAAAAATCCCCAAAAGACTACGAGAACGACAGAGTCACGAAATACTCGGCGTATTTTAAAGAAAATGAGATCCTACCTATCCCAGAATTGGTAGAGGCGGTTGAGCCAAAGACTCTGTCGTTCGTCGTGACCGATTTAAGGACTAGGAGACTGGCTGGCCTTAAAAAAGAGACGTTCGAGGAATTACTTAAAACTGCAGGCATCCCAGGTAAGTATTTTTACCGAAGGAGTTTTGCAACCTGGGATGTCTTGCTCCCGACAGAAGAAATAGCGAAGAAGCTGGCTAGAAGCAACATTACCACTAAGTACTTCCGGCTTCAACCAGAATATAGAGGACAAAGGAGAATTAAGGTCACCGTATGTAACGTGTCCATGGAGCTAAATGGGGACGTTATCGCCGCCTACCTCAGTTCCTATGGCGGCGTCGAAGACTACACCCAAATAACGTCAGCTCATGGCACGGCATACGGTGATTTCTCATTCATCATGATTTTAGATAGGGGAGGGTTCAATGCAATACCCCATACGATAACATATAAAAACACAACCATGACAGTCATCGTAGAGGGCAGGAAACCGCTTTGCTGGAATTGTAAACAGCTCGGACATTTCTCGCGGTCCTGCCCTCAGAAAGCCACCACCATCGCTACCAACAAAACAACCACCGCCACCAACGATACAAATGAAACAAATACGGAAGCTAAGAACAGCACACATCCAGAAAAAGAATCCCAACCCAACAAAGATGAAGGGTGGACCTTAGTAAAAGGAGGAAAAGGGAAAAAAGAAACAAAAACAAAAAATAAAGAAAAAACCGAAGAAATGGAAACAACAACCAACCTAAAAAGGAGGAGAGACAGCGGGGACACGGAGAAGGAGGGGGAGAAAAAACAACTGAAAACAAACTCCCCCAAACCAGAAAAACAAAAACCTCAGACCCTCCAACCCCAGCAACCAGCACCCCAGCGACCAGCAGAAAAACAACAACCCAAGCGACCGGAACAAAACCCCAAACAACCGGAAAAAAACACACATCCTCCACCCCAACGACCAGCACAAATAATTCCTCCCCCTCAACAACCCAAAAGTACACCTGATAAACATCCCAAAACCCCCCTTCACCCAACATTACCTTCTCTATCACCAATTTCAACTCCCAAACAATTCACCCGGTCTCACTCTGAAACCAGATCACCGTCACCGTCACCATCAACATCTCAAAAGAAAAGAACAAAATCCGCATCTAACCAATTTAGGCAAGCCGTGAACGGTTTCTACTTTTGCTCAGATTTAATGGAATCACCCAACTTAGATCACCAACTTAAAAAAGCACTCAAACCTCTATCATCCATGAGAAACATCGATCAAAAAGACATTACCAATCCATATCTATTCAAGGGTGCAGCCATGGTGACCACCTTTGTCCGTTCGCCTGGCGTCCGAACTAAAGAGCTTTGGCAATTTATTGAGGAGGCCAGTCGGACGGACATAGTGTTGGCGGAAATGGGGCACCCCTCCCACAAAGATCTACTTAATAAATGTACGGGCAGGGTCCCGATTTATGTTCATCCCTGTTTTTATAGGTCCTTAAAGCTGCGGTTTCCCTTTGATGTCGGCGGAATCTCCAGGGACGGCAGAGAGTCTACTGATCTCTGTACCGGTTCCCTGCGTCAGGCCGTCGGCATCCTCACCCCGAAGGATTTCCGGCCCGTAGTCGACACTGAGTAAGGTAAGTTGGATTGATGGCTTTAAACCTTGCCAGTTTGAATGTGAGGGGACTGAGGGATTCAAGCAAGTGCACGCGCTTGCTTGCTGAACTCAAGAACCTCAGAGTGGATGTTGCTGCAGTGCAGGAGACTCACTTCACTTGCGGTGCCGACTGTCGGGTGCTGGAAAGCGACTTTAACGTTTTCTCAGCATACGGCAGCCGCACCAGCGCTGGGGTCTCTTTGCTAGTTGGACGCAGCCTTGATGCTGATGTTGACGTTGTTTTTGCAGGTGACGAGGGCCGGCTGGTTGTGGCCGATGTTGCCGTGAAAAGTTTCAAGTTTCGTCTGGTTGCGGTTTATGCGCCCAATATCGCTGCGGAGAGGGTTTCCTTTTTTCGTCGGTTGGCGTCGTTCCTGGACGATACGAAGCGGCTAGTCTTAATGGGTGATTGGAATGCGATCCTTGATCCCAAGATAGATAAGGTCGGGCGGGGGGCTAGTAGTGCCGGAAGGTGTGAGAGCAGCCTTGTCGGCTTCGTGACTCGTCACGGTCTCGTCGACAGGTTTCGTCTTGATCACCCAGGGCGGGAGATGTGGACGTGGCTAGATAGCTCGCCCTCTGCCAAAGTAGGTTCCTACTTGGACAGAGTGTTAGTGAGAAGAGCTGACATTGATTTTGTTAGTTGTCCCACGTTCCACTTGATAGCGTGGACTGACCATAAACTCATTAGAGTCAGTCTGCGGTTAGTTAATAGACCTAGTCTAGCCGGCTACTGGAAGTTCAATACCTCCTTACTGGAGATACGGGACTTCCGGGACCGGCTGGAATCCCTAATTCAGCGGGCGTTAGTGGGGGCGGTTACCGGGAATAGGTGGTGGGCTTCTCTTAAGCATAGAATTAGAGATTTCGCCACCAAGTACGGTCGACAGCTCAACTTAGATAGGACCGCGGAGGCGAAATCTATAGATGATAGACTTTCCCGGGCGGTGGCTGGGGGGGACTCCCTAGGTGTAGAGCTAGCTAGGAGGGACCTTGAGCGTGAGAGTAGCGAGCGCTACAAGGGATCAGTAGTTAGATCTAGGCTAAAAAGAGTTCTCAACGAAGCTGTGAAATCGAACGCGACTGCGCGTGAAGAAGAAGTGCGAAGGTTCCCCGATCGGTACATCGCATCTGTGAAGACCCCGGACGGGCGTCTGCTGCGATCAGGTCGTGAGATACGTGACGCCTTTCGGGCGCACTTTCGGGATCGCTTTGCCCGCTGCACTGATCTCCCGCTCCGGGAGTTTCGTAGCTATCTGGCCGACTTCCCCCGTCTTGGGGCGGCTGAAGCGGCTAGCTGCGAGGGTGTGGTTACTGAATGCGAAGTCCGTGATGCGTTGAAGCAGGTCGGCCTCAACAAGTCGCCGGGACTAGATGGTTTGCCGTACGAAGTGTACTTGAGGATGTCGCACATGTTTGTGCCTATTCTGAGGGATATGTTCAACCATTGGTTCGCCCAGGGAGCCATCCCTGGTAGCGTTACCAAGGGCGTGATCACATTGCTGAAGAAAGGTGGCAGGCATGTTTGGGAGGGTTTAGACGATTACAGGCCCATAACTCTGCTTAACACAGAGTTAAAGATTTTGGCCCGGGTCTTAGCGAATCGTTTACAGCTTGTCATTAGTGATCTGATCGGCCCCGAACAGACTTTTGCTGTGAAGGGAAGATCGATCCAGGACAACCTGCACTTGATTCGCGAGGTCCTAGAGGGGATAAAAGACGACACCGAATCCGCGCTGATCAGTTTGGATCAGTCCAAGGCCTTCGATAGGGTAGACCATCGGTTCTTGGCGTCTGTTTTGGAGACTGCCGGATTCCAACCGGAGTTCCGCAGATGGATTAGCATGATGTACCACAACCCTCAGGCAGTGGTGCAGGTGAACGGAAGGCGTTCGGGGGTGATCGCGATCGAGCGATCGGTCCGGCAGGGCTGCCCCCTGTCTCCTCTTCTCTATGTCCTCGCGTTGGAGCCCCTCCTGCGCAGGCTTAGGGATGAGGGGACAAGTCCGGCACTGCGCGGTATCCCATTCGTTGGCCGCCTTGCGGCTAGGGTTTCCGCGTTCGCTGATGACGTCACAGTTTTCGTATCCCGCCTTCAGGATATAGAGGCTGTGAAAGAGGCGGTTGTCGAGTATGAGCGGATTGCAGGGGCCAAGGTCAATTTTGACAAAAGCGAAGGTTTGCGGCTTGGTGCTTGGAGGGGTAGCAATACTCTTCCAGGGCCCTTCCGCTGGAGTGACGGACCCATCCGCATCCTCGGGGTGTGGTTTGGGCCCGACCTCCAACTGGAGCGAAATTGGTCGGAAGTACATGCTAAGGTGAATGCTCAGGTGGGAATCTGGCTTTCAAGGAGGTTGTCCTTAAAGGGCAGGGCGGAGGCGTGCGCCGCGTACGTCTTCCCCTTGATCCTTTACCGATTAGCTGTACTCCCTCTGCCTAAGGCACATCGGTTGGCACTGCAACGATCCCTCTCCAGACTTGTCTGGGGAGGTGCAAGGCCGATGGTCCGTAGACAGGTCTGTATCCAACGTACACGCAACGGGGGTCTGGGTATGCCTGATCTGGAGAGCCACTGGCTTGCTGAAAGACTTGCATATCTGGGCCGTGTCTTGACGGGGGACTCAGTGTGGAGACGAAAGGCGAGTCGGACTTTTCCTCGCCTCAAGTCAGACCCAAAGGCTGAAGGTCGACGTAAGCCTTTGGGCGAAGCACTGTTTGTCCGCGAGTGCCGAAAGGCCCTTCGTAACCTTCTTGGGTCCAGTGACCTTTCATGGCCTCGGAAGGAGCTGTATCGGGAATTAGTGGTGGGTTCCGCTTCTGATCCTCTCAGCGTGCGGCACGGCTGGACGGCGGAGGAGATCCGCTCTCACTGGAATTGGGCGCCAGGATCGAGCTTCTTGAACAACTCCGAGTTCTCGCTCACCTGGCGACTTGTTCGGAATGCGTTATCCCTTCGCGGCTTGAACTTCAAGGCGGGCCTGGCAGACATGCCTGATTGCCCTCGCTGCAGCAGTGGCTTAGAAGAAACGGCTGAGCACGCCTTCTACTACTGCGAGCGAGTCCGCCCGTTTTGGGATCACGTCGGGGAGTGGACGGCTCGCATCGAACCCAAACAGCTTGTGCTGCTCGACGTTGGTTACGTCGTAGACAACGTTCTTCCTCCGTATCACGGTGAGAAGCGTGTGGTGTTTCTCGCGATCCTAGCTGTAGCTAGAATGGTGATTTGGACGACGCGAAACAAGGGATTGTATGACGATGCAAACTTTTCTCATCGTGATCTGGTCTTGTATTTTCGGCATCAGCTGAGGGTCAAAATCAGATGCGATAGAAAATGCTTGGATCGCATAACATTCAGCAAAAGGTGGGTGACTGCAGCGAGCTTGGTCGTACGAAAGGGGGCAATGTTGGAGTCATCCTTCCCGCCTCTGCCTACCCATGGCGTCTATGGAACGGGTCCCTAGGGACCCCACCCTTGGTAAGTAGGATTTTGCTTTGTTTTGTTTTTTTCCCCTTGCAACCTAGTTAGCAGTATGTTGTGAGTCATTGTCCCCGTCATTTAGCCGCTAGCACTCAAGATCTTCCCCAACCCCATTATTTTTGTACCTCAACCTGTATCCCAGTCCGCTTTTTGAAGATCTTGAACATTCATATGTATAAAATCAAATCACCCGCTTCTATCGACCCATGCCGAGCCCGACCCTTTTAATTCTTTTATCCCTGTAGAGTAGGAACCCTGCCCCACCTAGGGTAGGTCCGGCTTGTTTCCGGTATTTTCGACCCGGAAAACAGTCGGCCTCCAATTTTATAGACGGGGGGATGGGAGGGAAACCAAACGGGGAATTTTTTCCTTGTTTTTCGTATACATATGTTTTTTCGGGGTTTTTTCTCCCATTCCCAGCATATCCATCAAAATCATACATTGTAAATAAAATCATGCATAAGTTTCGGGTTTTAAGTAGGAATTTTTCATAGAGCAAATGCGGTATTGTGGTGGCTGCTGCGTGTATGGCGATGGACGAGTGATTATATATTGTATTGTTGAATGGGTCGGCGAATGTGGCTAGCTAGGTTCCCCATAGAAAATACAGTTATAGCATGACCGCTCCCTTCCCCTCCCCCAAAACCACAAGGCCTCGTGCCTTCTTTGTACTTACAAAGAAATAAAGTTAACTCCAGCCTAAAGAGCCGTTTTGGACTGTGTTTAATTTTCTACAGAAAAGTAAGTTAATATTGTTAAAAATTGTTGTTATTGTTGAAAATTATTGTTATCGTTGTATTATAGTTCTTGTTTCGTGACCCCCCTCAAACAATTGTTATTGTTGTTTGTGTGTGAGGAGGGTCAAACCTCGACTTGAATTCATTGACTTTATTTTAAACAAAACGAAACGACCGCCATTTTGTCATTTGCATTTCTCAAAGTCAATTCGCATTTTTAAAACGCCATTCCCCCTAGTTGCCGTTTTAAAACGCAACTATGGGGGAACCATCCCGGATTCAACCTACTCAAACAAATTTATTACCAACACAAGACATGTTTAGCGAATCAGAACCCTCCCCGAAGCCGGAAGACTTAACTTGTTCAGACATACAACCAGCCCAGAAGCCACCAGCAACGCCAGTCTCCTGGTCGTCGCAGCTTCAAAAAAAGAAAAAATCCCCAAAAGACTACGAGAACGACAGAGTCACGAAATACTCGGCGTATTTTAAAGAAAATGAGATCCTACCTATCCCAGAATTGGTAGAGGCGGTTGAGCCAAAGACTCTGTCGTTCGTCGTGACCGATTTAAGGACTAGGAGACTGGCTGGCCTTAAAAAAGAGACGTTCGAGGAATTACTTAAAACTGCAGGCATCCCAGGTAAGTATTTTTACCGAAGGAGTTTTGCAACCTGGGATGTCTTGCTCCCGACAGAAGAAATAGCGAAGAAGCTGGCTAGAAGCAACATTACCACTAAGTACTTCCGGCTTCAACCAGAATATAGAGGACAAAGGAGAATTAAGGTCACCGTATGTAACGTGTCCATGGAGCTAAATGGGGACGTTATCGCCGCCTACCTCAGTTCCTATGGCGGCGTCGAAGACTACACCCAAATAACGTCAGCTCATGGCACGGCATACGGTGATTTCTCATTCATCATGATTTTAGATAGGGGAGGGTTCAATGCAATACCCCATACGATAACATATAAAAACACAACCATGACAGTCATCGTAGAGGGCAGGAAACCGCTTTGCTGGAATTGTAAACAGCTCGGACATTTCTCGCGGTCCTGCCCTCAGAAAGCCACCACCATCGCTACCAACAAAACAACCACCGCCACCAACGATACAAATGAAACAAATACGGAAGCTAAGAACAGCACACATCCAGAAAAAGAATCCCAACCCAACAAAGATGAAGGGTGGACCTTAGTAAAAGGAGGAAAAGGGAAAAAAGAAACAAAAACAAAAAATAAAGAAAAAACCGAAGAAATGGAAACAACAACCAACCTAAAAAGGAGGAGAGACAGCGGGGACACGGAGAAGGAGGGGGAGAAAAAACAACTGAAAACAAACTCCCCCAAACCAGAAAAACAAAAACCTCAGACCCTCCAACCCCAGCAACCAGCACCCCAGCGACCAGCAGAAAAACAACAACCCAAGCGACCGGAACAAAACCCCAAACAACCGGAAAAAAACACACATCCTCCACCCCAACGACCAGCACAAATAATTCCTCCCCCTCAACAACCCAAAAGTACACCTGATAAACATCCCAAAACCCCCCTTCACCCAACATTACCTTCTCTATCACCAATTTCAACTCCCAAACAATTCACCCGGTCTCACTCTGAAACCAGATCACCGTCACCGTCACCATCAACATCTCAAAAGAAAAGAACAAAATCCGCATCTAACCAATTTAGGCAAGCCGTGAACGGTTTCTACTTTTGCTCAGATTTAATGGAATCACCCAACTTAGATCACCAACTTAAAAAAGCACTCAAACCTCTATCATCCATGAGAAACATCGATCAAAAAGACATTACCAATCCATATCTATTCAAGGGTGCAGCCATGGTGACCACCTTTGTCCGTTCGCCTGGCGTCCGAACTAAAGAGCTTTGGCAATTTATTGAGGAGGCCAGTCGGACGGACATAGTGTTGGCGGAAATGGGGCACCCCTCCCACAAAGATCTACTTAATAAATGTACGGGCAGGGTCCCGATTTATGTTCATCCCTGTTTTTATAGGTCCTTAAAGCTGCGGTTTCCCTTTGATGTCGGCGGAATCTCCAGGGACGGCAGAGAGTCTACTGATCTCTGTACCGGTTCCCTGCGTCAGGCCGTCGGCATCCTCACCCCGAAGGATTTCCGGCCCGTAGTCGACACTGAGTAAGGTAAGTTGGATTGATGGCTTTAAACCTTGCCAGTTTGAATGTGAGGGGACTGAGGGATTCAAGCAAGTGCACGCGCTTGCTTGCTGAACTCAAGAACCTCAGAGTGGATGTTGCTGCAGTGCAGGAGACTCACTTCACTTGCGGTGCCGACTGTCGGGTGCTGGAAAGCGACTTTAACGTTTTCTCAGCATACGGCAGCCGCACCAGCGCTGGGGTCTCTTTGCTAGTTGGACGCAGCCTTGATGCTGATGTTGACGTTGTTTTTGCAGGTGACGAGGGCCGGCTGGTTGTGGCCGATGTTGCCGTGAAAAGTTTCAAGTTTCGTCTGGTTGCGGTTTATGCGCCCAATATCGCTGCGGAGAGGGTTTCCTTTTTTCGTCGGTTGGCGTCGTTCCTGGACGATACGAAGCGGCTAGTCTTAATGGGTGATTGGAATGCGATCCTTGATCCCAAGATAGATAAGGTCGGGCGGGGGGCTAGTAGTGCCGGAAGGTGTGAGAGCAGCCTTGTCGGCTTCGTGACTCGTCACGGTCTCGTCGACAGGTTTCGTCTTGATCACCCAGGGCGGGAGATGTGGACGTGGCTAGATAGCTCGCCCTCTGCCAAAGTAGGTTCCTACTTGGACAGAGTGTTAGTGAGAAGAGCTGACATTGATTTTGTTAGTTGCCCCACGTTCCACTTGATAGCGTGGACTGACCATAAACTCATTAGAGTCAGTCTGCGGTTAGTTAATAGACCTAGTCTAGCCGGCTACTGGAAGTTCAATACCTCCTTACTGGAGATACGGGACTTCCGGGACCGGCTGGAATCCCTAATTCAGCGGGCGTTAGTGGGGGCGGTTACCGGGAATAGGTGGTGGGTTTCTCTTAAGCATAGGATTAGAGATTTCGCCACCAAGTACGGTCGACAGCTCAACTTAGATAGGACCGCGGAGGCGAAATCTATAGATGATAGACTTTCCCGGGCGGTGGCTGGGGGGGACACCCTAGGTGTAGAACTAGCTAGGAGGGACCTTGAGCGTGAGAGTAGCGAGCGCTACAAGGGATCAGTAGTTAGATCTAGGCTAAAAAGAGTTCTCAACGAAGCTGTGAAATCGAACGCGACTGCGCGTGAAGAAGAAGTGCGAAGGTTCCCCGATCGGTACATCGCATCTGTGAAGACCCCGGACGGGCGTCTGCTGCGATCAGGTCGTGAGATACGTGACGCCTTTCGGGTGCACTTTCGGGATCGCTTTGCCCGCTGCACTGATCTCCCGCTCCGGGAGTTTCGTAGCTATCTTGCCGACTTCCCCCGTCTTGGGGCGGCTGAAGCGGCTAGCTGCGAGGGTGTGGTTACTGAATGCGAAGTCCGTGATGCGTTGAAGCAGGTCGGCCTCAACAAGTCGCCGGGACTAGATGGTTTGCCGTACGAAGTGTACTTGAGGATGTCGCACATGTTTGTGCCTATTCTGACGGATATGTTCAACCATTGGTTCGCCCAGGGAGCCATCCCTGGTAGCGTTACCAAGGGCGTGATCACATTGCTGAAGAAAGGTGGCAGGCATGTTTGGGAGGGTTTAGACGATTACAGGCCCATAACTCTGCTTAACACAGAGTTAAAGATTTTGGCCCGGGTCTTAGCGAATCGTTTACAGCTTGTCATTAGTGATCTGATCGGCCCCGAACAGACCTTTGCTGTGAAGGGAAGATCGATCCAGGACAACCTGCACTTGATTCGCGAGGTCCTAGAGGGGATAAAAGACGACACCGAATCCGCGCTGATCAGTTTAGATCAGTCCAAGGCCTTCGATAGGGTAGACCATCGGTTCTTGGCGTCTGTTTTGGAGACTGCCGGATTCAAACCGGAGTTCCGCAGATGGATTAGCATGATGTACCACAACCCTCAGGCAGTGGTGCAGGTGAACGGAAGGCGTTCGGGGGTGATCGCGATCGAGCGATCGGTCCGGCAGGGCTGCCCACTGTCTCCTCTTCTCTATGTCCTTGCGTTGGAGCCCCTCCTGCGCAGGCTTAGGGATGAGGGGACAAGTCCGGCACTGCGCGGTATCCCATTCGTTGGCCGCCTTGCGGCTAGGGTTTCCGCGTTCGCCGATGACGTCACAGTTTTCGTATCCCGCCTCCAGGATATAGAGGCTGTGAAAGAGGCGGTTGTCGAGTATGAGCGGATTGCAGGGGCCAAGGTCAATTTTGACAAAAGCGAAGGTTTGCGGCTTGGTGCTTGGAGGGGTAGCAATACTCTTCCAGGGCCCTTCCGCTGGAGTGGCGGACCCATCCGCATCCTCGGGGTGTGGTTTGGGCCCGACCTCCAACTGGAGCGAAATTGGTCGGAAGTACATGCTAAGGTGAATGCTCAGGTGGGAATCTGGCTTTCAAGGAGGTTGTCCTTAAAGGGCAGGGCGGAGGCGTGCGCCGCGTACGTCTTCCCCTTGATCCTTTACCGATTGGCTGTACTCCCTCTGCCTAAGGCACATCGGTTGGCGCTGCAACGATCCCTCTCCAGACTTGTCTGGGGAGGTGCAAGGCCGATGGTCCGTAGACAGGTCTGTATCCAACGTACACGCAACGGGGGTCTGGGTATGCCTGATCTGGAGAGCCACTGGCTTGCTGAAAGACTTGCATATCTGGGCCGTGTCTTGACGGGGGACTCAGTGTGGAGACGAAAGGCGAGTCGGACTTTTCCTCGCCTCAAGTCAGACCCAAAGGCTGAAGGTCGACGTAGGCCTTTGGGCGAAGCACTGTTTGTCCGCGAGTGCCGAAAGGCCCTTCGTAACCTTCTTGGGTCCAGTGACCTTTCATGGCCTCGGAAGGAGCTGTATCGGGAATTAGTGGTGGGTTCCGCTTCTGATCCTCTCAGCGAGCGGCGCGGCTGGACGGCGGAGGAGATCCGCTCTCACTGGAATTGGGCGCCAGGATCGAGCTTCTTGAACAACTCCGAGTTCTCGCTCACCTGGCGACTTGTTCGGAATGCGTTACCCCTTCGCGGCTTGAACTTCAGAGCGGGCCTGGCAGACATGCCTGATTGCCCTCGCTGCAGCAGTGGCTTGGAAGAAACGGCTGAGCACGCCTTCTACTACTGCGAGCGAGTCCGCCCGTTTTGGGATCACGTCGGGGAGTGGACGGCTCGCATCGAACCCAAACGGCTCGTGCTGCTCGACGTTGGTTACGTCGTAGACAACGTTCTTCCTCCGTATCACGGTGAGAAGCGTGTGGTGTTTCTCGCGATCCTAGCTGTAGCTAGAATGGTGATTTGGACGACGCGAAACAAGGGATTGTATGACGATGCAAACTTTTCTCATCGTGATCTGGTTTTGTATTTTCGGCATCAGCTGAGGGTCAAAATCAGATGCGATAGAAAACGCTTGGATCGCATAACATTCAGCAAAAGGTGGGTGACTGCAGCGAGCCTGGTCGTACGAAAGGGGGCAATGTTGGAGTCATCCTTCCCGCCTCTGCCTACCCATGGCGTCTACGGTACGGGTCCTTAGGGACCCCATCCCTGGTAAGTAGAATTGTTTTTTTTTTTTCCCTTGTAACCTAGTTAGCAGTATGTTGTGAGTCATTGTCCCCATCACCTAGTCGTTAGTTTCTCAAGATCTTCCCCCTCCCTATTATTTTTGTACCCCAACCTGAATTCCAGCCCGCTTTTATTGAAGATCTTGAACATTCATATATAAAAAATCATGTTACCTACTTCTATCGACCCATACCGCGCCCGACCCTTTATTTCTTTTATCTCTGTAGATTAGTATTCCCGCCCCACCTAGGGCAGGTCCGGCTTGTTTCCGGTTTCTTTCGACCCGGAAAACAGTCGGCCTCCAATTTTATAGACGGGGGGATGGGAGGGAAACCAAACGGGGAATTTTTCTTTGTTTCTCTTGTATATATATGTTTTCGGGGTTTTTTCTCCCATTCCCATCATTTCATTGTACATAAACCATATTTTGTAAATAAAAATCATATACCACCTTTGGGTTTTAAGTAGGTTTTCTTCATAGAGCAAATGCGGTATTTTGGTAACTGCTGCGCGCATGATGAAGGATGAATGGTTATATATTGTACTGTTGAATGGGTCGGCGAATGTGGCTAGCTAGGTCCCTTTAGAATATATAGAATAGCAAGACCGCTCCCTTCCCCTCCCCAAAAAACCTTAAGGCCTCGTGCCTTCTTTGTACTTACAAAGAAATAAAGTTAACTCCAGCCTAAAGAGCCGTTTTGGACTGTGTTTAATTTTCTACAGAAAAGTAAGTTAATATTGTTAAAAATTGTTGTTATTGTTGAAAATTATTGTTATCGTTGTATTATAGTTCTTGTTTCGTGACCCCCCTCAAACAATTGTTATTGTTGTTTGTGTGTGAGGAGGGTCAAACCTCGACTTGAATTCATTGACTTTATTTTAAACAAAACGAAACGACCGCCATTTTGTCATTTGCATTTCTCAAAGTCAATTCGCATTTTTAAAACGCCATTCCCCCTAGTTGCCGTTTTAAAACGCAACTATGGGGGAACCATCCCGGATTCAACCTACTCAAACAAATTTATTACCAACACAAGACATGTTTAGCGAATCAGAACCCTCCCCGAAGCCGGAAGACTTAACTTGTTCAGACATACAACCAGCCCAGAAGCCACCAGCAACGCCAGTCTCCTGGTCGTCGCAGCTTCAAAAAAAGAAAAAATCCCCAAAAGACTACGAGAACGACAGAGTCACGAAATACTCGGCGTATTTTAAAGAAAATGAGATCCTACCTATCCCAGAATTGGTAGAGGCGGTTGAGCCAAAGACTCTGTCGTTCGTCGTGACCGATTTAAGGACTAGGAGACTGGCTGGCCTTAAAAAAGAGACGTTCGAGGAATTACTTAAAACTGCAGGCATCCCAGGTAAGTATTTTTACCGAAGGAGTTTTGCAACCTGGGATGTCTTGCTCCCGACAGAAGAAATAGCGAAGAAGCTGGCTAGAAGCAACATTACCACTAAGTACTTCCGGCTTCAACCAGAATATAGAGGACAAAGGAGAATTAAGGTCACCGTATGTAACGTGTCCATGGAGCTAAATGGGGACGTTATCGCCGCCTACCTCAGTTCCTATGGCGGCGTCGAAGACTACACCCAAATAACGTCAGCTCATGGCACGGCATACGGTGATTTCTCATTCATCATGATTTTAGATAGGGGAGGGTTCAATGCAATACCCCATACGATAACATATAAAAACACAACCATGACAGTCATCGTAGAGGGCAGGAAACCGCTTTGCTGGAATTGTAAACAGCTCGGACATTTCTCGCGGTCCTGCCCTCAGAAAGCCACCACCATCGCTACCAACAAAACAACCACCGCCACCAACGATACAAATGAAACAAATACGGAAGCTAAGAACAGCACACATCCAGAAAAAGAATCCCAACCCAACAAAGATGAAGGGTGGACCTTAGTAAAAGGAGGAAAAGGGAAAAAAGAAACAAAAACAAAAAATAAAGAAAAAACCGAAGAAATGGAAACAACAACCAACCTAAAAAGGAGGAGAGACAGCGGGGACACGGAGAAGGAGGGGGAGAAAAAACAACTGAAAACAAACTCCCCCAAACCAGAAAAACAAAAACCTCAGACCCTCCAACCCCAGCAACCAGCACCCCAGCGACCAGCAGAAAAACAACAACCCAAGCGACCGGAACAAAACCCCAAACAACCGGAAAAAAACACACATCCTCCACCCCAACGACCAGCACAAATAATTCCTCCCCCTCAACAACCCAAAAGTACACCTGATAAACATCCCAAAACCCCCCTTCACCCAACATTACCTTCTCTATCACCAATTTCAACTCCCAAACAATTCACCCGGTCTCACTCTGAAACCAGATCACCGTCACCGTCACCATCAACATCTCAAAAGAAAAGAACAAAATCCGCATCTAACCAATTTAGGCAAGCCGTGAACGGTTTCTACTTTTGCTCAGATTTAATGGAATCACCCAACTTAGATCACCAACTTAAAAAAGCACTCAAACCTCTATCATCCATGAGAAACATCGATCAAAAAGACATTACCAATCCATATCTATTCAAGGGTGCAGCCATGGTGACCACCTTTGTCCGTTCGCCTGGCGTCCGAACTAAAGAGCTTTGGCAATTTATTGAGGAGGCCAGTCGGACGGACATAGTGTTGGCGGAAATGGGGCACCCCTCCCACAAAGATCTACTTAATAAATGTACGGGCAGGGTCCCGATTTATGTTCATCCCTGTTTTTATAAGTCCTTAAAGCTGCGGTTTCCCTTTGATGTCGGCGGAATCTCCAGGGACGGCAGAGAGTCTACTGATCTCTGTACCGGTTCCCTGCGTCAGGCCGTCGGCATCCTCACCCCGAAGGATTTCCGGCCCGTAGTCGACACTGAGTAAGGTAAGTTGGATTGATGGCTTTAAACCTTGCCAGTTTGAATGTGAGGGGACTGAGGGATTCAAGCAAGTGCACGCGCTTGCTTGCTGAACTCAAGAACCTCAGAGTGGATGTTGCTGCAGTGCAGGAGACTCACTTCACTTGCGGTGCCGACTGTCGGGTGCTGGAAAGCGACTTTAACGTTTTCTCAGCATACGGCAGCCGCACCAGCGCTGGGGTCTCTTTGCTAGTTGGACGCAGCCTTGATGCTGATGTTGACGTTGTTTTTGCAGGTGACGAGGGCCGGCTGGTTGTGGCCGATGTTGCCGTGAAAAGTTTCAAGTTTCGTCTGGTTGCGGTTTATGCGCCCAATATCGCTGCGGAGAGGGTTTCCTTTTTTCGTCGGTTGGCGTCGTTCCTGGACGATACGAAGCGGCTAGTCTTAATGGGTGATTGGAATGCGATCCTTGATCCCAAGATAGATAAGGTCGGGCGGGGAGCTAGTAGTGCGGGAAGGTGTGAGAGCAGCCTTGTCGGCTTCGTGACTCGTCACGGTCTCGTCGACAGGTTTCGTCTTGATCACCCAGGGCGGGAGATGTGGACGTGGCTAGATAGCTCGCCCTCTGCCAAAGTAGGTTCCTACTTGGACAGAGTGTTAGTGAGAAGAGCTGACATTGATTTTGTTAGTTGCCCCACGTTCCACTTGATAGCGTGGACTGACCATAAACTCATTAGAGTCAGTCTGCGGTTAGTTAATAGACCTAGTCTAGCCGGCTACTGGAAGTTCAATACCTCCTTACTGGAGATACGGGACTTCCGGGACCGGCTGGAATCCCTAATTCAGCGGGCGTTAGTGGGGGCGGTTACCGGGAATAGGTGGTGGGTTTCTCTTAAGCATAGGATTAGAGATTTCGCCACCAAGTACGGTCGACAGCTCAACTTAGATAGGACCGCGGAGGCGAAATCTATAGATGATAGACTTTCCCGGGCGGTGGCTGGGGGGGACTCCCTAGGTGTAGAACTAGCTAGGAGGGACCTTGAGCGTGAGAGTAGCGAGCGCTACAAGGGATCAGTAGTTAGATCTAGGCTAAAAAGAGTTCTCAACGAAGCTGTGAAATCGAACGCGACTGCGCGTGAAGAAGAAGTGCGAAGGTTCCCCGATCGGTACATCGCATCTGTCAAGACCCCGGACGGGCGTCTGCTGCGATCAGGTCGTGAGATACGTGACGCCTTTCGGGTGCACTTTCGGGATCGCTTTGCCCGCTGCACTGATCTCCCGCTCCGGGAGTTTCGTAGCTATCTTGCCGACTTCCCCCGTCTTGGGGCGGCTGAAGCGGCTAGCTGCGAGGGTGTGGTTACTGAATGCGAAGTCCGTGATGCGTTGAAGCAGGTCGGCCTCAACAAGTCGCCGGGACTAGATGGTTTGCCGTACGAAGTGTACTTGAGGATGTCGCACATGTTTGTGCCTATTCTGACGGATATGTTCAACCATTGGTTCGCCCAGGGAGCCATCCCTGGTAGCGTTACCAAGGGCGTGATCACATTGCTGAAGAAAGGTGGCAGGCATGTTTGGGAGGGTTTAGACGATTACAGGCCCATAACTCTGCTTAACACAGAGTTAAAGATTTTGGCCCGGGTCTTAGCGAATCGTTTACAGCTTGTCATTAGTGATCTGATCGGCCCCGAACAGACCTTTGCTGTGAAGGGAAGATCGATCCAGGACAACCTGCACTTGATTCGCGAGGTCCTAGAGGGGATAAAAGACGACACCGAATCCGCGCTGATCAGTTTAGATCAGTCCAAGGCCTTCGATAGGGTAGACCATCGGTTCTTGGCGTCTGTTTTGGAGACTGCCGGATTCAAACCGGAGTTCCGCAGATGGATTAGCATGATGTACCACAACCCTCAGGCAGTGGTGCAGGTGAACGGAAGGCGTTCGGGGGTGATCGCGATCGAGCGATCGGTCCGGCAGGGCTGCCCACTGTCTCCTCTTCTCTATGTCCTTGCGTTGGAGCCCCTCCTGCGCAGGCTTAGGGATGAGGGGACAAGTCCGGCACTGCGCGGTATCCCATTCGTTGGCCGCCTTGCGGCTAGGGTTTCCGCGTTCGCCGATGACGTCACAGTTTTCGTATCCCGCCTCCAGGATATAGAGGCTGTGAAAGAGGCGGTTGTCGAGTATGAGCGGATTGCAGGGGCCAAGGTCAATTTTGACAAAAGCGAAGGTTTGCGGCTTGGTGCTTGGAGGGGTAGCAATACTCTTCCAGGGCCCTTCCGCTGGAGTGACGGACCCATCCGCATCCTCGGGGTGTGGTTTGGGCCCGACCTCCAACTGGAGCGAAATTGGTCGGAAGTACATGCTAAGGTGAATGCTCAGGTGGGAATCTGGCTTTCAAGGAGGTTGTCCTTAAAGGGCAGGGCGGAGGCGTGCGCCGCGTACGTCTTCCCCTTGATCCTTTACCGATTGCCTGTACTCCCTCTGCCTAAGGCACATCGGTTGGCGCTGCAACGATCCCTCTCCAGACTTGTCTGGGGAGGTGCAAGGCCGATGGTCCGTAGACAGGTCTGTATCCAACGTACACGCAACGGGGGTCTGGGTATGCCTGATCTGGAGAGCCACTGGCTTGCTGAAAGACTTGCATATCTGGGCCGTGTCTTGACGGGGGACTCAGTGTGGAGACGAAAGGCGAGTCGGACTTTTCCTCGCCTCAAGTCAGACCCAAAGGCTGAAGGTCGACGTAGGCCTTTGGGCGAAGCACTGTTTGTCCGCGAGTGCCGAAAGGCCCTTCGTAACCTTCTTGGGTCCAGTGACCTTTCATGGCCTCGGAAGGAGCTGTATCGGGAATTAGTGGTGGGTTCCGCTTCTGATCCTCTCAGCGAGCGGCGCGGCTGGACGGCGGGGGAGATCCGCTCTCACTGGAATTGGGCGCCAGGATCGAGCTTCTTGAACAACTCCGAGTTCTCGCTCACCTGGCGACTTGTTCGGAATGCGTTACCCCTTCGCGGCTTGAACTTCAGAGCGGGCCTGGCAGACATGCCTGATTGCCCTCGCTGCAGCAGTGGCTTGGAAGAAACGGCTGAGCACGCCTTCTACTACTGCGAGCGAGTCCGCCCGTTTTGGGATCACGTCGGGGAGTGGACGGCTCGCATCGAACCCAAACGGCTCGTGCTGCTCGACGTTGGTTACGTCGTAGACAACGTTCTTCCTCCGTATCACGGTGAGAAGCGTGTGGTGTTTCTCGCGATCCTAGCTGTAGCTAGAATGGTGATTTGGACGACGCGAAACAAGGGATTGTATGACGATGCAAACTTTTCTCATCGTGATCTGGTTTTGTATTTTCGGCATCAGCTGAGGGTCAAAATCAGATGCGATAGAAAACGCTTGGATCGCATAACATTCAGCAAAAGGTGGGTGACTGCAGCGAGCCTGGTCGTACGAAAGGGGGCAATGTTGGAGTCATCCTTCCCGCCTCTGCCTACCCATGGCGTCTACGGTACGGGTCCTTAGGGACCCCATCCCTGGTAAGTAGAATTGTTTTTTTTCCCTTGTAACCTAGTTAGCAGTATGTTGTGAGTCATTGTCCCCATCATCTAGTCGTTAGTTTCTCAAGATCTTCCCCCTCCCTATTATTTTTGTACCCCAACCTGAATTCCAGCCCGCTTTTATTGAAGATCTTGAACATTCATATATAAAAAATCATATTACCTACTTCTATCGACCCATACCGCGCCCGACCCTTTATTTCTTTTATCTCTGTAGATTAGTATTCCCGCCCCACCTAGGGCAGGTCCGGCTTGTTTCCGGTTTCTTTCGACCCGGAAAACAGTCGGCCTCCAATTTTATAGACGGGGGGATGGGAGGGAAACCAAACGGGGAATTTTTCTTTGTTTCTCTTGTATATATATTTTTTCGGGGTTTTTTCTCCCATTCCCATCATTTCATTGTACATAAACCATATTTTGTAAATAAAAATCATATACCACCTTTGGGTTTTAAGTAGGTTTTCTTCATAGAGCAAATGCGGTATTTTGGTAACTGCTGCGCGCATGATGAAGGATGAATGGTTATATATTGTACTGTTGAATGGGTCGGCGAATGTGGCTAGCTAGGTCCCTTTAGAATATATAGAATAGCAAGACCGCTCCCTTCCCCTCCCCAAAAAACCTTAAGGCCTCGTGCCTTCTTTGTACTTACAAAGAAATAAAGTTAACTCCAGCCTAAAGAGCCGTTTTGGACTGTGTTTAATTTTCTACAGAAAAGTAAGTTAATATTGTTAAAAATTGTTGTTATTGTTGAAAATTATTGTTATCGTTGTATTATAGTTCTTGTTTCGTGACCCCCCTCAAACAATTGTTATTGTTGTTTGTGTGTGAGGAGGGTCAAACCTCGACTTGAATTCATTGACTTTATTTTAAACAAAACGAAACGACCGCCATTTTGTCATTTGCATTTCTCAAAGTCAATTCGCATTTTTAAAAACGCCATTCCCCCTAGTTGCCGTTTTAAAACGCAACTATGGGGGAACCATCCCGGATTCAACCTAATCAAACAAATTTATTACCAACACAAGACATGTTTAGCGAATCAGAACCCTCCCCGAAGCCGGAAGACTTAACTTGTTCAGACATACAACCAGCGCAGAAGCCACCAGCAACGCCAGTCTCCTGGTCGTCGCAGCTTCAAAAAAAGAAAAAATCCCCAAAAGACTACGAGAATGACAGAGTCACGAAATACTCGGCGTATTTTAAAGAAAATGAGATCCTACCTATCCCAGAATTGGTAGAGGCGGTTGAGCCAAAGACTCTGTCGTTCGTCGTGACCGATTTAAGGACTAGGAGACTGGCTGGCCTTAAAAAAGAGACGTTCGAGGAATTACTTAAAACTGCAGGCATCCCAGGTAAGTATTTTTACCGAAGGAGTTTTGCAACCTGGGATGTCTTGCTCCCGACAGAAGAAATAGCGAAGAAGCTGGCTAGAAGCAACATTACCACTAAGTACTTCCGGCTTCAACCAGAATATAGAGGACAAAGGAGAATTAAGGTCACCGTATGTAACGTGTCCATGGAGCTAAATGGGGACGTTATCGCCGCCTACCTCAGTTCCTATGGCGGCGTCGAAGACTACACCCAAATAACGTCAGCTCATGGCACGGCATACGGTGATTTCTCATTCATCATGATTTTAGATAGGGGAGGGTTCAATGCAATACCCCATACGATAACATATAAAAACACAACCATGACAGTCATCGTAGAGGGCAGGAAACCGCTTTGCTGGAATTGTAAACAGCTCGGACATTTCTCGCGGTCCTGCCCTCAGAAAGCCACCACCATCGCTACCAACAAAACAACCACCGCCACCAACGATACAAATGAAACAAATACGGAAGCTAAGAACAGCACACATCCAGAAAAAGAATCCCAACCCAACAAAGATGAAGGGTGGACCTTAGTAAAAGGAGGAAAAGGGAAAAAAGAAACAAAAACAAAAAATAAAGAAAAAACCGAAGAAATGGAAACAACAACCAACCTAAAAAGGAGGAGAGACAGCGGGGACACGGAGAAGGAGGGGGAGAAAAAACAACTGAAAACAAACTCCCCCAAACCAGAAAAACAAAAACCTCAGACCCTCCAACCCCAGCAACCAGCACCCCAGCGACCAGCAGAAAAACAACAACCCAAGCGACCGGAACAAAACCCCAAACAACCGGAAAAAAACACACATCCTCCACCCCAACGACCAGCACAAATAATTCCTCCCCCTCAACAACCCAAAAGTACACCTGATAAACATCCCAAAACCCCCCTTCACCCAACATTACCTTCTCTATCACCAATTTCAACTCCCAAACAATTCACCCGGTCTCACTCTGAAACCAGATCACCGTCACCGTCACCATCAACATCTCAAAAGAAAAGAACAAAATCCGCATCTAACCAATTTAGGCAAGCCGTGAACGGTTTCTACTTTTGCTCAGATTTAATGGAATCACCCAACTTAGATCACCAACTTAAAAAAGCACTCAAACCTCTATCATCCATGAGAAACATCGATCAAAAAGACATTACCAATCCATATCTATTCAAGGGTGCAGCCATGGTGACCACCTTTGTCCGTTCGCCTGGCGTCCGAACTAAAGAGCTTTGGCAATTTATTGAGGAGGCCAGTCGGACGGACATAGTGTTGGCGGAAATGGGGCACCCCTCCCACAAAGATCTACTTAATAAATGTACGGGCAGGGTCCCGATCTATGTTCATCCCTGTTTTTATAGGTCCTTAAAGCTGCGGTTTCCCTTTGATGTCGGCGGAATCTCCAGGGACGGCAGAGAGTCTACTGATCTCTGTACCGGTTCCCTGCGTCAGGCCGTCGGCATCCTCACCCCGAAGGATTTCCGGCCCGTAGTCGACACTGAGTAAGGTAAGTTGGATTGATGGCTTTAAACCTTGCCAGTTTGAATGTGAGGGGACTGAGGGATTCAAGCAAGTGTACGCGCTTGCTTGCTGAACTCAAGAACCTCAGAGTGAATGTTGCTGCAGTGCAGGAGACTCACTTCACTTGCGGTGCCGACTGTCGGGTGCTGGAAAGCGACTTTAACGTTTTCTCAGCATACGGCAGCCGCACCAGCGCTGGGGTCTCTTTGCTAGTTGGACGCAGCCTTGATGCTGATGTTGACGTTGTTTTTGCAGGTGACGAGGGCCGGCTGGTTGTGGCCGATGTTGCCGTGAAAAGTTTCAAGTTTCGTCTGGTTGCGGTTTATGCGCCCAATATCGCTGCGGAGAGGGTTTCCTTTTTTCGTCGGTTGGCGTCGTTCCTGGACGATACGAAGCGGCTAGTCTTAATGGGTGATTGGAATGCGATCCTTGATCCCAAGATAGATAAGGTCGGGCGGGGAGCTAGTAGTGCGGGAAGGTGTGAGAGCAGCCTTGTCGGCTTCGTGACTCGTCACGGTCTCGTCGACAGGTTTCGTCTTGATCACCCAGGGCGGGAGATGTGGACGTGGCTAGATAGCTCGCCCTCTGCCAAAGTAGGTTCCTACTTGGACAGAGTGTTAGTGAGAAGAGCTGACATTGATTTTGTTAGTTGCCCCACGTTCCACTTGATAGCGTGGACTGACCATAAACTCATTAGAGTCAGTCTGCGGTTAGTTAATAGACCTAGTCTAGCCGGCTACTGGAAGTTCAATACCTCCTTACTGGAGATACGGGACTTCCGGGACCGGCTGGAATCCCTAATTCAGCGGGCGTTAGTGGGGGCGGTTACCGGGAATAGGTGGTGGGTTTCTCTTAAGCATAGGATTAGAGATTTCGCCACCAAATACGGTCGACAGCTCAACTTAGATAGGACCGCGGAGGCGAAATCTATAGATGATAGACTTTCCCGGGCGGTGGCTGGGGGGGACTCCCTAGGTGTAGAACTAGCTAGGAGGGACCTTGAGCGTGAGAGTAGCGAGCGCTACAAGGGATCAGTAGTTAGATCTAGGCTAAAAAGAGTTCTCAACGAAGCTGTGAAATCGAACGCGACTGCGCGTGAAGAAGAAGTGCGAAGGTTCCCCGATCGGTACATCGCATCTGTCAAGACCCCGGACGGGCGTCTGCTGCGATCAGGTCGTGAGATACGTGACGCCTTTCGGGTGCACTTTCGGGATCGCTTTGCCCGCTGCACTGATCTCCCGCTCCGGGAGTTTCGTAGCTATCTTGCCGACTTCCCCCGTCTTGGGGCGGCTGAAGCGGCTAGCTGCGAGGGTGTGGTTACTGAATGCGAAGTCCGTGATGCGTTGAAGCAGGTCGGCCTCAACAAGTCGCCGGGACTAGATGGTTTGCCGTACGAAGTGTACTTGAGGATGTCGCACATGTTTGTGCCTATTCTGACGGATATGTTCAACCATTGGTTCGCCCAGGGAGCCATCCCTGGTAGCGTTACCAAGGGCGTGATCACATTGCTGAAGAAAGGTGGCAGGCATGTTTGGGAGGGTTTAGACGATTACAGGCCCATAACTCTGCTTAACACAGAGTTAAAGATTTTGGCCCGGGTCTTAGCGAATCGTTTACAGCTTGTCATTAGTGATCTGATCGGCCCCGAACAGACCTTTGCTGTGAAGGGAAGATCGATCCAGGACAACCTGCACTTGATTCGCGAGGTCCTAGAGGGGATAAAAGACGACACCGAATCCGCGCTGATCAGTTTAGATCAGTCCAAGGCCTTCGATAGGGTAGACCATCGGTTCTTGGCGTCTGTTTTGGAGACTGCCGGATTCAAACCGGAGTTCCGCAGATGGATTAGCATGATGTACCACAACCCTCAGGCAGTGGTGCAGGTGAACGGAAGGCGTTCGGGGGTGATCGCGATCGAGCGATCGGTCCGGCAGGGCTGCCCACTGTCTCCTCTTCTCTATGTCCTTGCGTTGGAGCCCCTCCTGCGCAGGCTTAGGGATGAGGGGACAAGTCCGGCACTGCGCGGTATCCCATTCGTTGGCCGCCTTGCGGCTAGGGTTTCCGCGTTCGCCGATGACGTCACAGTTTTCGTATCCCGCCTCCAGGATATAGAGGCTGTGAAAGAGGCGGTTGTCGAGTATGAGCGGATTGCAGGGGCCAAGGTCAATTTTGACAAAAGCGAAGGTTTGCGGCTTGGTGCTTGGAGGGGTAGCAATACTCTTCCAGGGCCCTTCCGCTGGAGTGGCGGACCCATCCGCATCCTCGGGGTGTGGTTTGGGCCCGACCTCCAACTGGAGCGAAATTGGTCGGAAGTACATGCTAAGGTGAATGCTCAGGTGGGAATCTGGCTTTCAAGGAGGTTGTCCTTAAAGGGCAGGGCGGAGGCGTGCGCCGCGTACGTCTTCCCCTTGATCCTTTACCGATTGGCTGTACTCCCTCTGCCTAAGGCACATCGGTTGGCGCTGCAACGATCCCTCTCCAGACTTGTCTGGGGAGGTGCAAGGCCGATGGTCCGTAGACAGGTCTGTATCCAACGTACACGCAACGGGGGTCTGGGTATGCCTGATCTGGAGAGCCACTGGCTTGCTGAAAGACTTGCATATCTGGGCCGTGTCTTGACGGGGGACTCAGTGTGGAGACGAAAGGCGAGTCGGACTTTTCCTCGCCTCAAGTCAGACCCAAAGGCTGAAGGTCGACGTAGGCCTTTGGGCGAAGCACTGTTTGTCCGCGAGTGCCGAAAGGCCCTTCGTAACCTTCTTGGGTCCAGTGACCTTTCATGGCCTCGGAAGGAGCTGTATCGGGAATTAGTGGTGGGTTCAGCTTCTGATCCTCTCAGCGAGCGGCGCGGCTGGACGGCGGAGGAGATCCGCTCTCACTGGAATTGGGCGCCAGGATCGAGCTTCTTGAACAACTCCGAGTTCTCGCTCACCTGGCGACTTGTTCGGAATGCGTTACCCCTTCGCGGCTTGAACTTCAGAGCGGGCCTGGCAGACATGCCTGATTGCCCTCGCTGCAGCAGTGGCTTGGAAGAAACGGCTGAGCACGCCTTCTACTACTGCGAGCGAGTCCGCCCGTTTTGGGATCACGTCGGGGAGTGGACGGCTCGCATCGAACCCAAAAAGCTCGTGCTGCTCGACGTTGGTTACGTCGTAGACAACGTTCTTCCTCCGTATCACGGTGAGAAGCGTGTGGTGTTTCTCGCGATCCTAGCTGTAGCCCGAATGGTGATTTGGACGACGCGAAACAAGGGATTGTATGACGATGCAAGCTTTTCTCATCGTGATCTGGTTTTGTATTTTCGGCATCAGCTGAGGGTCAAAATCAGATGCGATAGAAAACGCTTGGATCGCATAACATTCAGCAAAAGGTGGGTGACTGCAGCGAGCCTGGTCGTACGAAAGGGGGCAATGTTGGAGTCATCCTTCCCGCCTCTGCCTACCCATGGCGTCTACGGTACGGGTCCTTAGGGACCCCATCCCTGGTAAGTAGAATTGTTTTTTCCCTTGTAACCTAGTTAGTAGTATGTTGTGAGTCATTGTCCCCATCATCTAGTCGTTAGTTTCTCAAGATCTTCCCCCTCCCTATTATTTTTGTACCCCAACCTGAATTCCAGCCCGCTTTTATTGAAGATCTTGAACATTCATATATAAAAAATCATATTACCTACTTCTATCGACCCATACCGCGCCCGACCCTTTATTTCTTTTATCTCTGTAGATTAGTATTCCCGCCCCACCTAGGGCAGGTCCGGCTTGTTTCCGGTTTCTTTCGACCCGGAAAACAGTCGGCCTCCAATTTTATAGACGGGGGGATGGGAGGGAAACCAAACGGGGAATTTTTCTTTGTTTCTCTTGTATATATAATTTTTCGGGGTTTTTTCTCCCATTCCCATCATTTCATTGTACATAAACCATATTTTGTAATTAAAAATCATATACCACCTTTTGGGTTTTAAGTAGGTTTTCTTCATAGAGCAAATGCGGTATTTTGGTAACTGCTGCGCGCATGATGAAGGATGAATGGTTATATATTGTACTGTTGAATGGGTCGGCGAATGTGGCTAGCTAGGTCCCTTTAGAATATATAGAATAGCAAGACCGCTCCCTTCCCCTCCCCAAAAACCTTAAGGCCTCGTGCCTTCTTTGTACTTACAAAGAAATAAAGTTAACTCCAGCCTAAAGAGCCGTTTTGGACTGTGTTTAATTTTCTACAGAAAAGTAAGTTAATATTGTTAAAAATTGTTGTTATTGTTGAAAATTATTGTTATCGTTGTATTATAGTTCTTGTTTCGTGACCCCCCTCAAACAATTGTTATTGTTGTTTGTGTGTGAGGAGGGTCAAACCTCGACTTGAATTCATTGACTTTATTTTAAACAAAACGAAACGACCGCCATTTTGTCATTTGCATTTCTCAAAGTCAATTCGCATTTTTAAAACGCCATTCCCCCTAGTTGCCGTTTTAAAACGCAACTATGGGGGAACCATCCCGGATTCAACCTACTCAAACAAATTTATTACCAACACAAGACATGTTTAGCGAATCAGAACCCTCCCCGAAGCCGGAAGACTTAACTTGTTCAGACATACAACCAGCCCAGAAGCCACCAGCAACGCCAGTCTCCTGGTCGTCGCAGCTTCAAAAAAAGAAAAAATCCCCAAAAGACTACGAGAACGACAGAGTCACGAAATACTCGGCGTATTTTAAAGAAAATGAGATCCTACCTATCCCAGAATTGGTAGAGGCGGTTGAGCCAAAGACTCTGTCGTTCGTCGTGACCGATTTAAGGACTAGGAGACTGGCTGGCCTTAAAAAAGAGACGTTCGAGGAATTACTTAAAACTGCAGGCATCCCAGGTAAGTATTTTTACCGAAGGAGTTTTGCAACCTGGGATGTCTTGCTCCCGACAGAAGAAATAGCGAAGAAGCTGGCTAGAAGCAACATTACCACTAAGTACTTCCGGCTTCAACCAGAATATAGAGGACAAAGGAGAATTAAGGTCACCGTATGTAACGTGTCCATGGAGCTAAATGGGGACGTTATCGCCGCCTACCTCAGTTCCTATGGCGGCGTCGAAGACTACACCCAAATAACGTCAGCTCATGGCACGGCATACGGTGATTTCTCATTCATCATGATTTTAGATAGGGGAGGGTTCAATGCAATACCCCATACGATAACATATAAAAACACAACCATGACAGTCATCGTAGAGGGCAGGAAACCGCTTTGCTGGAATTGTAAACAGCTCGGACATTTCTCGCGGTCCTGCCCTCAGAAAGCCACCACCATCGCTACCAACAAAACAACCACCGCCACCAACGATACAAATGAAACAAATACGGAAGCTAAGAACAGCACACATCCAGAAAAAGAATCCCAACCCAACAAAGATGAAGGGTGGACCTTAGTAAAAGGAGGAAAAGGGAAAAAAGAAACAAAAACAAAAAATAAAGAAAAAACCGAAGAAATGGAAACAACAACCAACCTAAAAAGGAGGAGAGACAGCGGGGACACGGAGAAGGAGGGGGAGAAAAAACAACTGAAAACAAACTCCCCCAAACCAGAAAAACAAAAACCTCAGACCCTCCAACCCCAGCAACCAGCACCCCAGCGACCAGCAGAAAAACAACAACCCAAGCGACCGGAACAAAACCCCAAACAACCGGAAAAAAACACACATCCTCCACCCCAACGACCAGCACAAATAATTCCTCCCCCTCAACAACCCAAAAGTACACCTGATAAACATCCCAAAACCCCCCTTCACCCAACATTACCTTCTCTATCACCAATTTCAACTCCCAAACAATTCACCCGGTCTCACTCTGAAACCAGATCACCGTCACCGTCACCATCAACATCTCAAAAGAAAAGAACAAAATCCGCATCTAACCAATTTAGGCAAGCCGTGAACGGTTTCTACTTTTGCTCAGATTTAATGGAATCACCCAACTTAGATCACCAACTTAAAAAAGCACTCAAACCTCTATCATCCATGAGAAACATCGATCAAAAAGACATTACCAATCCATATCTATTCAAGGGTGCAGCCATGGTGACCACCTTTGTCCGTTCGCCTGGCGTCCGAACTAAAGAGCTTTGGCAATTTATTGAGGAGGCCAGTCGGACGGACATAGTGTTGGCGGAAATGGGGCACCCCTCCCACAAAGATCTACTTAATAAATGTACGGGCAGGGTCCCGATCTATGTTCATCCCTGTTTTTATAGGTCCTTAAAGCTGCGGTTTCCCTTTGATGTCGGCGGAATCTCCAGGGACGGCAGAGAGTCTACTGATCTCTGTACCGGTTCCCTGCGTCAGGCCGTCGGCATCCTCACCCCGAAGGATTTCCGGCCCGTAGTCGACACTGAGTAAGGTAAGTTGGATTGATGGCTTTAAACCTTGCCAGTTTGAATGTGAGGGGACTGAGGGATTCAAGCAAGTGTACGCGCTTGCTTGCTGAACTCAAGAACCTCAGAGTGGATGTTGCTGCAGTGCAGGAGACTCACTTCACTTGCGGTGCCGACTGTCGGGTGCTGGAAAGCGACTTTAACGTTTTCTCAGCATACGGCAGCCGCACCAGCGCTGGGGTCTCTTTGCTAGTTGGACGCAGCCTTGATGCTGATGTTGACGTTGTTTTTGCAGGTGACGAGGGCCGGCTGGTTGTGGCCGATGTTGCCGTGAAAAGTTTCAAGTTTCGTCTGGTTGCGGTTTATGCGCCCAATATCGCTGCGGAGAGGGTTTCCTTTTTTCGTCGGTTGGCGTCGTTCCTGGACGATACGAAGCGGCTAGTCTTAATGGGTGATTGGAATGCGATCCTTGATCCCAAGATAGATAAGGTCGGGCGGGGAGCTAGTAGTGCGGGAAGGTGTGAGAGCAGCCTTGTCGGCTTCGTGACTCGTCACGGTCTCGTCGACAGGTTTCGTCTTGATCACCCAGGGCGGGAGATGTGGACGTGGCTAGATAGCTCGCCCTCTGCCAAAGTAGGTTCCTACTTGGACAGAGTGTTAGTGAGAAGAGCTGACATTGATTTTGTTAGTTGTCCCACGTTCCACTTGATAGCGTGGACTGACCATAAACTCATTAGAGTCAGTCTGCGGTTAGTTAATAGACCTAGTCTAGCCGGCTACTGGAAGTTCAATACCTCCTTACTGGAGATACGGGACTTCCGGGACCGGCTGGAATCCCTAATTCAGCGGGCGTTAGTGGGGGCGGTTACCGGGAATAGGTGGTGGGTTTCTCTTAAGCATAGGATTAGAGATTTCGCCACCAAGTACGGTCGACAGCTCAACTTAGATAGGACCGCGGAGGCGAAATCTATAGATGATAGACTTTCCCGGGCGGTGGCTGGGGGGGACTCCCTAGGTGTAGAGCTAGCTAGGAGGGACCTTGAGCGTGAGAGTAGCGAGCGCTACAAGGGATCAGTAGTTAGATCTAGGCTAAAAAGAGTTCTCAACGAAGCTGTGAAATCGAACGCGACTGCGCGTGAAGAAGAAGTGCGAAGGTTCCCCGATCGGTACATCGCATCTGTCAAGACCCCGGACGGGCGTCTGCTGCGATCTGGTCGTGAGATACGTGACGCCTTTCGGGCGCACTTTCGGGATCGCTTTGCCCGCTGCACTGATCTCCCGCTCCGGGAGTTTCGTAGCTATCTTGCCGACTTCCCCCGTCTTGGGGCGGCTGAAGCGGCTGGCTGCGAGGGTGTGGTTACTGAATGCGAAGTCCGTGATGCGTTGAAGCAGGTCGGCCTCAACAAGTCACCGGGACTAGATGGTTTGCCGTACGAAGTGTACTTGAGGATGTCGCACATGTTTGTGCCTATTCTGACGAATATGTTCAACCATTGGTTCGCCCAGGGAGCCATCCCTGGTAGCGTTACCAAGGGCGTGATCACATTGCTGAAGAAAGGTGGCAGGCATGTTTGGGAGGGTTTAGACGATTACAGGCCCATAACTCTGCTTAACACAGAGTTAAAGATTTTGGCCCGGGTCTTAGCGAATCGTTTACAGCTTGTCATTAGTGATCTGATCGGCCCCGAACAGACCTTTGCTGTGAAGGGAAGATCGATCCAGGACAACCTGCACTTGATTCGCGAGGTCCTAGAGGGGATAAAAGACGACACCGAATCCGCGCTGATCAGTTTAGATCAGTCCAAGGCCTTCGATAGGGTAGACCATCGGTTCTTGGCGTCTGTTTTGGAGACTGCCGGATTCAAACCGGAGTTCCGCAGATGGATTAGCATGATGTACCACAACCCTCAGGCAGTGGTGCAGGTGAACGGAAGGCGTTCGGGGGTGATCGCGATCGAGCGATCGGTCCGGCAGGGCTGCCCACTGTCTCCTCTTCTCTATGTCCTCGCGTTGGAGCCCCTCCTGCGCAGGCTTAGGGATGAGGGGACAAGTCCGGCACTGCGCGGTATCCCATTCGTTGGCCGCCTTGCGGCTAGGGTTTCCGCGTTCGCCGATGACGTCACAGTTTTCGTATCCCGCCTCCAGGATATAGAGGCTGTGAAAGAGGCGGTTGTCGAGTATGAGCGGATTGCAGGGGCCAAGGTCAATTTTGACAAAAGCGAAGGTTTGCGGCTTGGTGCTTGGAGGGGTAGCAATACTCTTCCAGGGCCCTTCCGCTGGAGTGGCGGACCCATCCGCATCCTCGGGGTGTGGTTTGGGCCCGACCTCCAACTGGAGCGAAATTGGTCGGAAGTACATGCTAAGGTGAATGCTCAGGTGGGAATCTGGCTTTCAAGGAGGTTGTCCTTAAAGGGCAGGGCGGAGGCGTGCGCCGCGTACGTCTTCCCCTTGATCCTTTACCGATTGGCTGTACTCCCTCTGCCTAAGGCACATCGGTTGGCGCTGCAACGATCCCTCTCCAGACTTGTCTGGGGAGGTGCAAGGCCGATGGTCCGTAGACAGGTCTGTATCCAACGTACACGCAACGGGGGTCTGGGTATGCCTGATCTGGAGAGCCACTGGCTTGCTGAAAGACTTGCATATCTGGGCCGTGTCTTGACGGGGGACTCAGTGTGGAGACGAAAGGCGAGTCGGACTTTTCCTCGCCTCAAGTCAGACCCAAAGGCTGAAGGTCGACGTAGGCCTTTGGGCGAAGCACTGTTTGTCCGCGAGTGCCGAAAGGCCCTTCGTAACCTTCTTGGGTCCAGTGACCTTTCATGGCCTCGGAAGGAGCTGTATCGGGAATTAGTGGTGGGTTCCGCTTCTGATCCTCTCAGCGAGCGGCGCGGCTGGACGGCGGGGGAGATCCGCTCTCACTGGAATTGGGCGCCAGGATCGAGCTTCTTGAACAACTCCGAGTTCTCGCTCACCTGGCGACTTGTTCGGAATGCGTTACCCCTTCGCGGCTTGAACTTCAGAGCGGGCCTGGCAGACATGCCTGATTGCCCTCGCTGCAGCAGTGGCTTGGAAGAAACGGCTGAGCACGCCTTCTACTACTGCGAGCGAGTCCGCCCGTTTTGGGATCACGTCGGGGAGTGGACGGCTCGCATCGAACCCAAACGGCTCGTTCTGCTCGACGTTGGTTACGTCGTAGACAACGTTCTTCCTCCGTATCACGGTGAGAAGCGTGTGGTGTTTCTCGCGATCCTAGCTGTAGCTAGAATGGTGATTTGGACGACGCGAAACAAGGGATTGTATGACGATGCAAGCTTTTCTCATCGTGATCTGGTTTTGTATTTTCGGCATCAGCTGAGGGTCAAAATCAGATGCGATAGAAAACGCTTGGATCGCATAACATTCAGCAAAAGGTGGGTGACTGCAGCGAGCCTGGTCGTACGAAAGGGGGCAATGTTGGAGTCATCCTTCCCGCCTCTGCCTACCCATGGCGTCTACGGTACGGGTCCTTAGGGACCCCATCCCTGGTAAGTAGAATTGTTTTTTTTCCCTTGTAACCTAGTTAGCAGTATGTTGTGAGTCATTGTCCCCATCATCTAGTCGTTAGTTTCTCAAGATCTTCCCCCTCCCTATTATTTTTGTACCCCAACCTGAATTCCAGCCCGCTTTTATTGAAGATCTTGAACATTCATATATAAAAAATCATATTACCTACTTCTATCGACCCATACCGCGCCCGACCCTTTATTTCTTTTATCTCTGTAGATTAGTATTCCCGCCCCACCTAGGGTAGGTCCGGCTTGTTTCCGGTTTCTTTCGACCCGGAAAACAGTCGGCCTCCAATTTTATAGACGGGGGGATGGGAGGGAAACCAAACGGGGAATTTTTCTTTGTTTCTCTTGTATATATATTTTTTCGGGGTTTTTTCTCCCATTCCCATCATTTCATTGTACATAAACCATATTTTGTAAATAAAAATCATATACCACCTTTGGGTTTTAAGTAGGTTTTCTTCATAGAGCAAATGCGGTATTTTGGTAACTGCTGCGCGCATGATGAAGGATGAATGGTTATATATTGTACTGTTGAATGGGTCGGCGAATGTGGCTAGCTAGGTCCCTTTAGAATATATAGAATAGCAAGACCGCTCCCTTCCCCTCCCCAAAAAACCTTAAGGCCTCGTGCCTTCTTTGTACTTACAAAGAAATAAAGTTAACTCCAGCCTAAAGAGCCGTTTTGGACTGTGTTTAATTTTCTACAGAAAAGTAAGTTAATATTGTTAAAAATTGTTGTTATTGTTGAAAATTATTGTTATCGTTGTATTATAGTTCTTGTTTCGTGACCCCCCTCAAACAATTGTTATTGTTGTTTGTGTGTGAGGAGGGTCAAACCTCGACTTGAATTCATTGACTTTATTTTAAACAAAACGAAACGACCGCCATTTTGTCATTTGCATTTCTCAAAGTCAATTCGCATTTTTAAAACGCCATTCCCCCTAGTTGCCGTTTTAAAACGCAACTATGGGGGAACCATCCCGGATTCAACCTACTCAAACAAATTTATTACCAACACAAGACATGTTTAGCGAATCAGAACCCTCCCCGAAGCCGGAAGACTTAACTTGTTCAGACATACAACCAGCCCAGAAGCCACCAGCAACGCCAGTCTCCTGGTCGTCGCAGCTTCAAAAAAAGAAAAAATCCCCAAAAGACTACGAGAACGACAGAGTCACGAAATACTCGGCGTATTTTAAAGAAAATGAGATCCTACCTATCCCAGAATTGGTAGAGGCGGTTGAGCCAAAGACTCTGTCGTTCGTCGTGACCGATTTAAGGACTAGGAGACTGGCTGGCCTTAAAAAAGAGACGTTCGAGGAATTACTTAAAACTGCAGGCATCCCAGGTAAGTATTTTTACCGAAGGAGTTTTGCAACCTGGGATGTCTTGCTCCCGACAGAAGAAATAGCGAAGAAGCTGGCTAGAAGCAACATTACCACTAAGTACTTCCGGCTTCAACCAGAATATAGAGGACAAAGGAGAATTAAGGTCACCGTATGTAACGTGTCCATGGAGCTAAATGGGGACGTTATCGCCGCCTACCTCAGTTCCTATGGCGGCGTCGAAGACTACACCCAAATAACGTCAGCTCATGGCACGGCATACGGTGATTTCTCATTCATCATGATTTTAGATAGGGGAGGGTTCAATGCAATACCCCATACGATAACATATAAAAACACAACCATGACAGTCATCGTAGAGGGCAGGAAACCGCTTTGCTGGAATTGTAAACAGCTCGGACATTTCTCGCGGTCCTGCCCTCAGAAAGCCACCACCATCGCTACCAACAAAACAACCACCGCCACCAACGATACAAATGAAACAAATACGGAAGCTAAGAACAGCACACATCCAGAAAAAGAATCCCAACCCAACAAAGATGAAGGGTGGACCTTAGTAAAAGGAGGAAAAGGGAAAAAAGAAACAAAAACAAAAAATAAAGAAAAAACCGAAGAAATGGAAACAACAACCAACCTAAAAAGGAGGAGAGACAGCGGGGACACGGAGAAGGAGGGGGAGAAAAAACAACTGAAAACAAACTCCCCCAAACCAGAAAAACAAAAACCTCAGACCCTCCAACCCCAGCAACCAGCACCCCAGCGACCAGCAGAAAAACAACAACCCAAGCGACCGGAACAAAACCCCAAACAACCGGAAAAAAACACACATCCTCCACCCCAACGACCAGCACAAATAATTCCTCCCCCTCAACAACCCAAAAGTACACCTGATAAACATCCCAAAACCCCCCTTCACCCAACATTACCTTCTCTATCACCAATTTCAACTCCCAAACAATTCACCCGGTCTCACTCTGAAACCAGATCACCGTCACCGTCACCATCAACATCTCAAAAGAAAAGAACAAAATCCGCATCTAACCAATTTAGGCAAGCCGTGAACGGTTTCTACTTTTGCTCAGATTTAATGGAATCACCCAACTTAGATCACCAACTTAAAAAAGCACTCAAACCTCTATCATCCATGAGAAACATCGATCAAAAAGACATTACCAATCCATATCTATTCAAGGGTGCAGCCATGGTGACCACCTTTGTCCGTTCGCCTGGCGTCCGAACTAAAGAGCTTTGGCAATTTATTGAGGAGGCCAGTCGGACGGACATAGTGTTGGCGGAAATGGGGCACCCCTCCCACAAAGATCTACTTAATAAATGTACGGGCAGGGTCCCGATCTATGTTCATCCCTGTTTTTATAGGTCCTTAAAGCTGCGGTTTCCCTTTGATGTCGGCGGAATCTCCAGGGACGGCAGAGAGTCTACTGATCTCTGTACCGGTTCCCTGCGTCAGGCCGTCGGCATCCTCACCCCGAAGGATTTCCGGCCCGTAGTCGACACTGAGTAAGGTAAGTTGGATTGATGGCTTTAAACCTTGCCAGTTTGAATGTGAGGGGACTGAGGGATTCAAGCAAGTGTACGCGCTTGCTTGCTGAACTCAAGAACCTCAGAGTGGATGTTGCTGCAGTGCAGGAGACTCACTTCACTTGCGGTGCCGACTGTCGGGTGCTGGAAAGCGACTTTAACGTTTTCTCAGCATACGGCAGCCGCACCAGCGCTGGGGTCTCTTTGCTAGTTGGACGCAGCCTTGATGCTGATGTTGACGTTGTTTTTGCAGATGACGAGGGCCGGCTGGTTGTGGCCGATGTTGCCGTGAAAAGTTTCAAGTTTCGTCTGGTTGCGGTTTATGCGCCCAATATCGCTGCGGAGAGGGTTTCCTTTTTTCGTCGGTTGGCGTCGTTCCTGGACGATACGAAGCGGCTAGTCTTAATGGGTGATTGGAATGCGATCCTTGATCCCAAGATAGATAAGGTCGGGCGGGGAGCTAGTAGTGCGGGAAGGTGTGAGAGCAGCCTTGTCGGCTTCGTGACTCGTCACGGTCTCGTCGACAGGTTTCGTCTTGATCACCCAGGGCGGGAGATGTGGACGTGGCTAGATAGCTCGCCCTCTGCCAAAGTAGGTTCCTACTTGGACAGAGTGTTAGTGAGAAGAGCTGACATTGATTTTGTTAGTTGTCCCACGTTCCACTTGATAGCGTGGACTGACCATAAACTCATTAGAGTCAGTCTGCGGTTAGTTAATAGACCTAGTCTAGCCGGCTACTGGAAGTTCAATACCTCCTTACTGGAGATACGGGACTTCCGGGACCGGCTGGAATCCCTAATTCAGCGGGCGTTAGTGGGGGCGGTTACCGGGAATAGGTGGTGGGTTTCTCTTAAGCATAGGATTAGAGATTTCGCCACCAAGTACGGTCGACAGCTCAACTTAGATAGGACCGCGGAGGCGAAATCTATAGATGATAGACTTTCCCGGGCGGTGGCTGGGGGGGACTCCCTAGGTGTAGAGCTAGCTAGGAGGGACCTTGAGCGTGAGAGTAGCGAGCGCTACAAGGGATCAGTAGTTAGATCTAGGCTAAAAAGAGTTCTCAACGAAGCTGTGAAATCGAACGCGACTGCGCGTGAAGAAGAAGTGCGAAGGTTCCCCGATCGGTACATCGCATCTGTCAAGACCCCGGACGGGCGTCTGCTGCGATCTGGTCGTGAGATACGTGACGCCTTTCGGGCGCACTTTCGGGATCGCTTTGCCCGCTGCACTGATCTCCCGCTCCGGGAGTTTCGTAGCTATCTTGCCGACTTCCCCCGTCTTGGGGCGGCTGAAGCGGCTGGCTGCGAGGGTGTGGTTACTGAATGCGAAGTCCGTGATGCGTTGAAGCAGGTCGGCCTCAACAAGTCACCGGGACTAGATGGTTTGCCGTACGAAGTGTACTTGAGGATGTCGCACATGTTTGTGCCTATTCTGACGAATATGTTCAACCATTGGTTCGCCCAGGGAGCCATCCCTGGTAGCGTTACCAAGGGCGTGATCACATTGCTGAAGAAAGGTGGCAGGCATGTTTGGGAGGGTTTAGACGATTACAGGCCCATAACTCTGCTTAACACAGAGTTAAAGATTTTGGCCCGGGTCTTAGCGAATCGTTTACAGCTTGTCATTAGTGATCTGATCGGCCCCGAACAGACCTTTGCTGTGAAGGGAAGATCGATCCAGGACAACCTGCACTTGATTCGCGAGGTCCTAGAGGGGATAAAAGACGACACCGAATCCGCGCTGATCAGTTTAGATCAGTCCAAGGCCTTCGATAGGGTAGACCATCGGTTCTTGGCGTCTGTTTTGGAGACTGCCGGATTCAAACCGGAGTTCCGCAGATGGATTAGCATGATGTACCACAACCCTCAGGCAGTGGTGCAGGTGAACGGAAGGCGTTCGGGGGTGATCGCGATCGAGCGATCGGTCCGGCAGGGCTGCCCACTGTCTCCTCTTCTCTATGTCCTCGCGTTGGAGCCCCTCCTGCGCAGGCTTAGGGATGAGGGGACAAGTCCGGCACTGCGCGGTATCCCATTCGTTGGCCGCCTTGCGGCTAGGGTTTCCGCGTTCGCCGATGACGTCACAGTTTTCGTATCCCGCCTCCAGGATATAGAGGCTGTGAAAGAGGCGGTTGTCGAGTATGAGCGGATTGCAGGGGCCAAGGTCAATTTTGACAAAAGCGAAGGTTTGCGGCTTGGTGCTTGGAGGGGTAGCAATACTCTTCCAGGGCCCTTCCGCTGGAGTGGCGGACCCATCCGCATCCTCGGGGTGTGGTTTGGGCCCGACCTCCAACTGGAGCGAAATTGGTCGGAAGTACATGCTAAGGTGAATGCTCAGGTGGGAATCTGGCTTTCAAGGAGGTTGTCCTTAAAGGGCAGGGCGGAGGCGTGCGCCGCGTACGTCTTCCCCTTGATCCTTTACCGATTGGCTGTACTCCCTCTGCCTAAGGCACATCGGTTGGCGCTGCAACGATCCCTCTCCAGACTTGTCTGGGGAGGTGCAAGGCCGATGGTCCGTAGACAGGTCTGTATCCAACGTACACGCAACGGGGGTCTGGGTATGCCTGATCTGGAGAGCCACTGGCTTGCTGAAAGACTTGCATATCTGGGCCGTGTCTTGACGGGGGACTCAGTGTGGAGACGAAAGGCGAGTCGGACTTTTCCTCGCCTCAAGTCAGACCCAAAGGCTGAAGGTCGACGTAGGCCTTTGGGCGAAGCACTGTTTGTCCGCGAGTGCCGAAAGGCCCTTCGTAACCTTCTTGGGTCCAGTGACCTTTCATGGCCTCGGAAGGAGCTGTATCGGGAATTAGTGGTGGGTTCCGCTTCTGATCCTCTCAGCGAGCGGCGCGGCTGGACGGCGGAGGAGATCCGCTCTCACTGGAATTGGGCGCCAGGATCGAGCTTCTTGAACAACTCCGAGTTCTCGCTCACCTGGCGACTTGTTCGGAATGCGTTACCCCTTCGCGGCTTGAACTTCAGAGCGGGCCTGGCAGACATGCCTGATTGCCCTCGCTGCAGCAGTGGCTTGGAAGAAACGGCTGAGCACGCCTTCTACTACTGCGAGCGAGTCCGCCCGTTTTGGGATCACGTCGGGGAGTGGACGGCTCGCATCGAACCCAAACGGCTCGTGCTGCTCGACGTTGGTTACGTCGTAGACAACGTTCTTCCTCCGTATCACGGTGAGAAGCGTGTGGTGTTTCTCGCGATCCTAGCTGTAGCTAGAATGGTGATTTGGACGACGCGAAACAAGGGATTGTATGACGATGCAAGCTTTTCTCATCGTGATCTGGTTTTGTATTTTCGGCATCAGCTGAGGGTCAAAATCAGATGCGATAGAAAACGCTTGGATCGCATAACATTCAGCAAAAGGTGGGTGACTGCAGCGAGCCTGGTCGTACGAAAGGGGGCAATGTTGGAGTCATCCTTCCCGCCTCTGCCTACCCATGGCGTCTACGGTACGGGTCCTTAGGGACCCCATCCCTGGTAAGTAGAATTGTTTTTTTTCCCTTGTAACCTAGTTAGCAGTATGTTGTGAGTCATTGTCCCCATCATCTAGTCGTTAGTTTCTCAAGATCTTCCCCCTCCCTATTATTTTTGTACCCCAACCTGAATTCCAGCCCGCTTTTATTGAAGATCTTGAACATTCATATATAAAAAATCATATTACCTACTTCTATCGACCCATACCGCGCCCGACCCTTTATTTCTTTTATCTCTGTAGATTAGTATTCCCGCCCCACCTAGGGTAGGTCCGGCTTGTTTCCGGTTTCTTTCGACCCGGAAAACAGTCGGCCTCCAATTTTATAGACGGGGGGATGGGAGGGAAACCAAACGGGGAATTTTTCTTTGTTTCTCTTGTATATATATTTTTTCGGGGTTTTTTCTCCCATTCCCATCATTTCATTGTACATAAACCATATTTTGTAAATAAAAATCATATACCACCTTTGGGTTTTAAGTAGGTTTTCTTCATAGAGCAAATGCGGTATTTTGGTAACTGCTGCGCGCATGATGAAGGATGAATGGTTATATATTGTACTGTTGAATGGGTCGGCGAATGTGGCTAGCTAGGTCCCTTTAGAATATATAGAATAGCAAGACCGCTCCCTTCCCCTCCCCAAAAAACCTTAAGGCCTCGTGCCTTCTTTGTACTTACAAAGAAATAAAGTTAACTCCAGCCTAAAGAGCCGTTTTGGACTGTGTTTAATTTTCTACAGAAAAGTAAGTTAATATTGTTAAAAATTGTTGTTATTGTTGAAAATTATTGTTATCGTTGTATTATAGTTCTTGTTTCGTGACCCCCCTCAAACAATTGTTATTGTTGTTTGTGTGTGAGGAGGGTCAAACCTCGACTTGAATTCATTGACTTTATTTTAAACAAAACGAAACGACCGCCATTTTGTCATTTGCATTTCTCAAAGTCAATTCGCATTTTTAAAACGCCATTCCCCCTAGTTGCCGTTTTAAAACGCAACTATGGGGGAACCATCCCGGATTCAACCTACTCAAACAAATTTATTACCAACACAAGACATGTTTAGCGAATCAGAACCCTCCCCGAAGCCGGAAGACTTAACTTGTTCAGACATACAACCAGCCCAGAAGCCACCAGCAACGCCAGTCTCCTGGTCGTCGCAGCTTCAAAAAAAGAAAAAATCCCCAAAAGACTACGAGAACGACAGAGTCACGAAATACTCGGCGTATTTTAAAGAAAATGAGATCCTACCTATCCCAGAATTGGTAGAGGCGGTTGAGCCAAAGACTCTGTCGTTCGTCGTGACCGATTTAAGGACTAGGAGACTGGCTGGCCTTAAAAAAGAGACGTTCGAGGAATTACTTAAAACTGCAGGCATCCCAGGTAAGTATTTTTACCGAAGGAGTTTTGCAACCTGGGATGTCTTGCTCCCGACAGAAGAAATAGCGAAGAAGCTGGCTAGAAGCAACATTACCACTAAGTACTTCCGGCTTCAACCAGAATATAGAGGACAAAGGAGAATTAAGGTCACCGTATGTAACGTGTCCATGGAGCTAAATGGGGACGTTATCGCCGCCTACCTCAGTTCCTATGGCGGCGTCGAAGACTACACCCAAATAACGTCAGCTCATGGCACGGCATACGGTGATTTCTCATTCATCATGATTTTAGATAGGGGAGGGTTCAATGCAATACCCCATACGATAACATATAAAAACACAACCATGACAGTCATCGTAGAGGGCAGGAAACCGCTTTGCTGGAATTGTAAACAGCTCGGACATTTCTCGCGGTCCTGCCCTCAGAAAGCCACCACCATCGCTACCAACAAAACAACCACCGCCACCAACGATACAAATGAAACAAATACGGAAGCTAAGAACAGCACACATCCAGAAAAAGAATCCCAACCCAACAAAGATGAAGGGTGGACCTTAGTAAAAGGAGGAAAAGGGAAAAAAGAAACAAAAACAAAAAATAAAGAAAAAACCGAAGAAATGGAAACAACAACCAACCTAAAAAGGAGGAGAGACAGCGGGGACACGGAGAAGGAGGGGGAGAAAAAACAACTGAAAACAAACTCCCCCAAACCAGAAAAACAAAAACCTCAGACCCTCCAACCCCAGCAACCAGCACCCCAGCGACCAGCAGAAAAACAACAACCCAAGCGACCGGAACAAAACCCCAAACAACCGGAAAAAAACACACATCCTCCACCCCAACGACCAGCACAAATAATTCCTCCCCCTCAACAACCCAAAAGTACACCTGATAAACATCCCAAAACCCCCCTTCACCCAACATTACCTTCTCTATCACCAATTTCAACTCCCAAACAATTCACCCGGTCTCACTCTGAAACCAGATCACCGTCACCGTCACCATCAACATCTCAAAAGAAAAGAACAAAATCCGCATCTAACCAATTTAGGCAAGCCGTGAACGGTTTCTACTTTTGCTCAGATTTAATGGAATCACCCAACTTAGATCACCAACTTAAAAAAGCACTCAAACCTCTATCATCCATGAGAAACATCGATCAAAAAGACATTACCAATCCATATCTATTCAAGGGTGCAGCCATGGTGACCACCTTTGTCCGTTCGCCTGGCGTCCGAACTAAAGAGCTTTGGCAATTTATTGAGGAGGCCAGTCGGACGGACATAGTGTTGGCGGAAATGGGGCACCCCTCCCACAAAGATCTACTTAATAAATGTACGGGCAGGGTCCCGATCTATGTTCATCCCTGTTTTTATAGGTCCTTAAAGCTGCGGTTTCCCTTTGATGTCGGCGGAATCTCCAGGGACGGCAGAGAGTCTACTGATCTCTGTACCGGTTCCCTGCGTCAGGCCGTCGGCATCCTCACCCCGAAGGATTTCCGGCCCGTAGTCGACACTGAGTAAGGTAAGTTGGATTGATGGCTTTAAACCTTGCCAGTTTGAATGTGAGGGGACTGAGGGATTCAAGCAAGTGTACGCGCTTGCTTGCTGAACTCAAGAACCTCAGAGTGGATGTTGCTGCAGTGCAGGAGACTCACTTCACTTGCGGTGCCGACTGTCGGGTGCTGGAAAGCGACTTTAACGTTTTCTCAGCATACGGCAGCCGCACCAGCGCTGGGGTCTCTTTGCTAGTTGGACGCAGCCTTGATGCTGATGTTGACGTTGTTTTTGCAGATGACGAGGGCCGGCTGGTTGTGGCCGATGTTGCCGTGAAAAGTTTCAAGTTTCGTCTGGTTGCGGTTTATGCGCCCAATATCGCTGCGGAGAGGGTTTCCTTTTTTCGTCGGTTGGCGTCGTTCCTGGACGATACGAAGCGGCTAGTCTTAATGGGTGATTGGAATGCGATCCTTGATCCCAAGATAGATAAGGTCGGGCGGGGAGCTAGTAGTGCGGGAAGGTGTGAGAGCAGCCTTGTCGGCTTCGTGACTCGTCACGGTCTCGTCGACAGGTTTCGTCTTGATCACCCAGGGCGGGAGATGTGGACGTGGCTAGATAGCTCGCCCTCTGCCAAAGTAGGTTCCTACTTGGACAGAGTGTTAGTGAGAAGAGCTGACATTGATTTTGTTAGTTGTCCCACGTTCCACTTGATAGCGTGGACTGACCATAAACTCATTAGAGTCAGTCTGCGGTTAGTTAATAGACCTAGTCTAGCCGGCTACTGGAAGTTCAATACCTCCTTACTGGAGATACGGGACTTCCGGGACCGGCTGGAATCCCTAATTCAGCGGGCGTTAGTGGGGGCGGTTACCGGGAATAGGTGGTGGGTTTCTCTTAAGCATAGGATTAGAGATTTCGCCACCAAGTACGGTCGACAGCTCAACTTAGATAGGACCGCGGAGGCGAAATCTATAGATGATAGACTTTCCCGGGCGGTGGCTGGGGGGGACTCCCTAGGTGTAGAGCTAGCTAGGAGGGACCTTGAGCGTGAGAGTAGCGAGCGCTACAAGGGATCAGTAGTTAGATCTAGGCTAAAAAGAGTTCTCAACGAAGCTGTGAAATCGAACGCGACTGCGCGTGAAGAAGAAGTGCGAAGGTTCCCCGATCGGTACATCGCATCTGTCAAGACCCCGGACGGGCGTCTGCTGCGATCTGGTCGTGAGATACGTGACGCCTTTCGGGCGCACTTTCGGGATCGCTTTGCCCGCTGCACTGATCTCCCGCTCCGGGAGTTTCGTAGCTATCTTGCCGACTTCCCCCGTCTTGGGGCGGCTGAAGCGGCTAGCTGCGAGGGTGTGGTTACTGAATGCGAAGTCCGTGATGCGTTGAAGCAGGTCGGCCTCAACAAGTCACCGGGACTAGATGGTTTGCCGTACGAAGTGTACTTGAGGATGTCGCACATGTTTGTGCCTATTCTGACGAATATGTTCAACCATTGGTTCGCCCAGGGAGCCATCCCTGGTAGCGTTACCAAGGGCGTGATCACATTGCTGAAGAAAGGTGGCAGGCATGTTTGGGAGGGTTTAGACGATTACAGGCCCATAACTCTGCTTAACACAGAGTTAAAGATTTTGGCCCGGGTCTTAGCGAATCGTTTACAGCTTGTCATTTGTGATCTGATCGGCCCCGAACAGACCTTTGCTGTGAAGGGAAGATCGATCCAGGACAACCTGCACTTGATTCGCGAGGTCCTAGAGGGGATAAAAGACGACACCGAATCCGCGCTGATCAGTTTAGATCAGTCCAAGGCCTTCGATAGGGTAGACCATCGGTTCTTGGCGTCTGTTTTGGAGACTGCCGGATTCAAACCGGAGTTCCGCAGATGGATTAGCATGATGTACCACAACCCTCAGGCAGTGGTGCAGGTGAACGGAAGGCGTTCGGGGGTGATCGCGATCGAGCGATCGCTCCGGCAGGGCTGCCCCCTGTCTCCTCTTCTCTATGTCCTTGCGTTGGAGCCCCTCCTGCGCAGGCTTAGGAATGAGGGGACAAGTCCGGCACTGCGCGGTATCCCATTCGTTGGCCGCCTTGCGGCTAGGGTTTCCGCGTTCGCCGATGACGTCACAGTTTTCGTATCCCGCCTCCAGGATATAGAGGCTGTGAAAGAGGCGGTTGTCGAGTATGAGCGGATTGCAGGGGCCAAGGTCAATTTTGACAAAAGCGAAGGTTTGCGGCTTGGTGCTTGGAGGGGTAGCAATACTCTTCCAGGGCCCTTCCGCTGGAGTGACGGACCCATCCGCATCCTCGGGGTGTGGTTTGGGCCCGACCTCCAACTGGAGCGAAATTGGTCGGAAGTACATGCTAAGGTGAATGCTCAGGTGGGAATCTGGCTTTCAAGGAGGTTGTCCTTAAAGGGCAGGGCGGAGGCGTGCGCCGCGTACGTCTTCCCCTTGATCCTTTACCGATTGGCTGTACTCCCTCTGCCTAAGGCACATCGGTTGGCGCTGCAACGATCCCTCTCCAGACTTGTCTGGGGAGGTGCAAGGCCGATGGTCCGTAGACAGGTCTGTATCCAACGTACACGCAACGGGGGTCTGGGTATGCCTGATCTGGAGAGCCACTGGCTTGCTGAAAGACTTGCATATCTGGGCCGTGTCTTGACGGGGGACTCAGTGTGGAGACGAAAGGCGAGTCGGACTTTTCCTCGCCTCAAGTCAGACCCAAAGGCTGAAGGTCGACGTAGGCCTTTGGGCGAAGCACTGTTTGTCCGCGAGTGCCGAAAGGCCCTTCGTAACCTTCTTGGGTCCAGTGACCTTTCATGGCCTCGGAAGGAGCTGTATCGGGAATTAGTGGTGGGTTCCGCTTCTGATCCTCTCAGCGAGCGGCGCGGCTGGACGGCGGAGGAGATCCGCTCTCACTGGAATTGGGCGCCAGGATCGAGCTTCTTGAACAACTCCGAGTTCTCGCTCACCTGGCGACTTGTTCGGAATGCGTTACCCCTTCGCGGCTTGAACTTCAGAGCGGGCCTGGCAGACATGCCTGATTGCCCTCGCTGCAGCAGTGGCTTGGAAGAAACGGCTGAGCACGCCTTCTACTACTGCGAGCGAGTCCGCCCGTTTTGGGATCACGTCGGGGAGTGGACGGCTCGCATCGAACCCAAACAGCTCGTGCTGCTCGACGTTGGTTACGTCGTAGACAACGTTCTTCCTCCGTATCACGGTGAGAAGTGTGTGGTGTTTCTCGCGATCCTAGCTGTAGCTAGAATGGTGATTTGGACGACGCGAAACAAGGGATTGTATGACGATGCAAACTTTTCTCATCGTGATCTGGTTTTGTATTTTCGGCATCAGCTGAGGGTCAAAATCAGATGCGATAGAAAACGCTTGGATCGCATAACATTCAGCAAAAGGTGGGTGACTGCAGCGAGCCTGGTCGTACGAAAGGGGGCAATGTTGGAGTCATCCTTCCCGCCTCTGCCTACCCATGGCGTCTACGGTACGGGTCCTTAGGGACCCCATCCCTGGTAAGTAGAATTGTTTTTTTCCCTTGTAACCTAGTTAGCAGTATGTTGTGAGTCATTGTCCCCATCATCTAGTCGTTAGTTTCTCAAGATCTTCCCCCTCCCTATTATTTTTGTACCCCAACCTGAATTCCAGCCCGCTTTTATTGAAGATCTTGAACATTCATATATAAAAAATCATATTACCTACTTCTATCGACCCATACCGCGCCCGACCCTTTATTTCTTTTATCTCTGTAGATTAGTATTCCCGCCCCACCTAGGGCAGGTCCGGCTTGTTTCCGGTTTCTTTCGACCCGGAAAACAGTCGGCCTCCAATTTTATAGACGGGGGGATGGGAGGGAAACCAAACGGGGAATTTTTCTTTGTTTCTCTTGTATATATATTTTTTCGGGGTTTTTTCTCCCATTCCCATCATTTCATTGTACATAAACCATATTTTGTAAATAAAAATCATATACCACCTTTGGGTTTTAAGTAGGTTTTCTTCATAGAGCAAATGCGGTATTTTGGTAACTGCTGCGCGCACGATGAAGGATGAATGGTTATATATTGTACTGTTGAATGGGTCGGCGAATGTGGCTAGCTAGGTCCCTTTAGAATATATAGAATAGCAAGACCGCTCCCTTCCCCTCCCCAAAAAACCTTAAGGCCTCGTGCCTTCTTTGTACTTACAAAGAAATAAAGTTAACTCCAGCCTAAAGAGCCGTTTTGGACTGTGTTTAATTTTCTACAGAAAAGTAAGTTAATATTGTTAAAAATTATTGTTATTGTTGAAAATTATTGTTATCGTTGTATTATAGTTCTTGTTTCGTGACCCCCCTCAAACAATTGTTATTGTTGTTTGTGTGTGAGGAGGGTCAAACCTCGACTCGACTTCATTGTTTTACTAAAACAAAACAAAACGACCGCCATTTTTTCATCGAACATTTATTTCACTCGTTGAAGTCCATTCGCATTTTTTAACACCATTCCCCCTAGTTGCCCTTTTTAAAACGCAACTATGGGGGAAACATCTCGGATTCCAAACGAGATGAACTTATCACAGGACATATTTATCAACACGGAACCCTCCCCGAAGCCGGAAGACTTATCATTATCTTCATCGGCCATACAACCAGCGCAAAAACCACCGGCAACGCCAGTCTCCTGGTCGTCGCAATTACAAAAAAAGAAGAAAACACCTGAAGACTACGAGAACGACAGAGTCAGGAAATACGCAAAGTATTTCAAAGAAAACGAAATTTTACCCATACCTGAATTGGTAGAGGCTGTTGAGCCTAAGACTCTGTCGTTCGTAGTGACAGATTTAAGGACCAGGAGACTGGCTGGCCTCAAAAAGGAATCATTTGAGGAATTGCTCCAAACTGCAGGCATCCCAGGTAAATATTTTTACCGAAGGAGTTTTGCAACCTGGGATGTCTTGCTCCCATCCGAAGAAATCGCCAAGAAACTGTCCACACAAAATATAACCACGAAGTACTTCCGGCTTCAGCCAGAATACAGAGGAAAAAGAAGAATAAAAGTCACCGTATGCAACGTGTCGATGCAACTTAATGGAGACGTCATCGCCGCCTATCTAAGTTCATACGGCGGCGTAGAAGACTATATGCAAATCAAATCAGCGCATGGCACGGCATACGGTGATTTTTTATTCACCATGATACTAGATAGGGGAGGGTTCAATACAATACCTCATATCATATCGTACAGGGACACAACAATGACAGTCATCGTAGAGGGCAGGAAACCGCTTTGCTGGTATTGTAAGCAATTAGGACACTTCTCGCGGTCCTGCCCTCAGAAAGCCACCACCGCCACAAACAAAACGACTACCACCGCCAACGATACAACGAATACCACGACGAAAACAACCACGACTACTACTACTACTACAGCAGCCAAGAATAATACCAACACGGAAACAGGGGTCCAACCCGATAAAGAAGAAGGATGGACTCTAGTAAAAGGGGGCAAAAAGAAAAAAACATCCCCAATAAAAACAACAGAAACTACTAAAATATCAGCAGCAGCACCAGCAAATACAGAGACACCAATAAAAAAGAAAAAGAAACCAGAAGAGATGGAAACATCGTATAATTTAAAAAGGAGAAGAGACAGCGGGGATTCAGACAAGGATGGGGAGAAAAAACAGTGTACACCAAAACCAAGGAAACAACAACCACAAATAGAAAAACCACAACAACCCATGCCCACTCAACCCCAGAAACCCACAGAAAAAATCCAAGAACCATCACCAATCATACAAAATAACCCACAACGCCCAGCGCAAATCCTCCACTCCCCAGCTCAACATATACAAAAAGAACCCCCCCTCCTACCAATTCTTCCTTCTCTCTCTCCAATCACTACTCCCAAAATGTTCTCCCGATCCAGATCAGTCAACAGAATTGGACAATCACCATCACCGTCACCCACACAGACAAGGACTCATTCAGCCACAAATGAAGTCCGAAAACCACTAATTGAAATCACCCTTTGTTCAGAACCAGACCCATCTAAAATCACAGATCATCAATTAAAGACAATTCTGAAACCACTATTTTCATTCAAATCCATCAATGAAAAATCCATAGCAAACCCATACTTGTTTAGGGATGCAGCCAAGGTGACCACCTTTGTTCGTGCAGCTGGTACCCGTACAAGGGAGCTGTGGCGCTTCATTCAGGAAGCCAGCTGTGCAAATTTAAGGCTGGCGGAATTGGAGCATCCCTCCCTCAAAAAAATGCTTCCTTTTTGCTCGGGCAGGGTCCCGATTTTAGTTCACCCATCATTTTATAGGTCCTTAAAGCTGCGGTTTCCCTTTGATGTCGGCGGAATCTCCAGGGACGGCAGAGAGTCTACTGATCTCTGTACCGGTTCCCTGCGTCAGGCCGTCGGCATCCTCACCCCGAAGGATTTCCGGCCCGTAGTCGACACTGAGTAAGGTAAGTTGGATTGATGGCTTTAAACCTTGCCAGTTTGAATGTGAGGGGACTGAGGGATTCAAGCAAGTGTACGCGCTTGCTTGCTGAACTCAAGAACCTCAGAGTGGATGTTGCTGCAGTGCAGGAGACTCACTTCACTTGCGGTGCCGACTGTCGGGTGCTGGAAAGTGACTTTAACGTTTTCTCAGCATACGGCAGCCGCACCAGCGCTGGGGTCTCTTTGCTAGTTGGACGCAGCCTTGATGCTGATGTTGACGTTGTTTTTGCAGGTGACGAGGGCCGGCTGGTTGTGGCCGATGTTGCCGTGAAAAGTTTCAAGTTTCGTCTGGTTGCGGTTTATGCGCCCAATATCGCTGCGGAGAGGGTTTCCTTTTTTCGTCGGTTGGCGTCGTTCCTGGACGATACGAAGCGGCTAGTCTTAATGGGTGATTGGAATGCGATCCTTGATCCCAAGATAGATAAGGTCGGGCGGGGAGCTAGTAGTGCGGGAAGGTGTGAGAGCAGCCTTGTCGGCTTCGTGACTCGTCACGGTCTCGTCGACAGGTTTCGTCTTGATCACCCAGGGCGGGAGATGTGGACGTGGCTAGATAGCTCGCCCTCTGCCAAAGTAGGTTCCTACTTGGACAGAGTGTTAGTGAGAAGAGCTGACATTGATTTTGTTAGTTGTCCCACGTTCCACTTGATAGCGTGGACTGACCATAAACTCATTAGAGTCAGTCTACGGTTAGTTAATAGACCTAGTCTAGCCGGCTACTGGAAGTTCAATACCTCCTTACTGGAGATACGGGACTTCCGGGACCGGCTGGAATCCCTAATTCAGCGGGCGTTAGTGGGGGCGGTTACCGGGAATAGGTGGTGGGTTTCTCTTAAGCATAGGATTAGAGATTTCGCCACCAAGTACGGTCGACAGCTCAACTTAGATAGGACCGCGGAGGCGAAATCTATAGATGATAGACTTTCCCGGGCGGTGGCTGGGGGGACTCCCTAGGTGTAGAGCTAGCTAGGAGGGACCTTGAGCGTGAGAGTAGCGAGCGCTACAAGGGATCAGTAGTTAGATCTAGGCTAAAAAGAGTTCTCAACGAAGCTGTGAAATCGAACGCGACTGCGCGTGAAGAAGAAGTGCGAAGGTTCCCCGATCGGTACATCGCATCTGTCAAGACCCCGGACGGGCGTCTGCTGCGATCTGGTCGTGAGATACGTGACGCCTTTCGGGCGCACTTTCGGGATCGCTTTGCCCGCTGCACTGATCTCCCGCTCCGGGAGTTTCGTAGCTATCTTGCCGACTTCCCCCGTCTTGGGGCGGCTGAAGCGGCTAGCTGCGAGGGTGTGGTTACTGAATGCGAAGTCCGTGATGCGTTGAAGCAGGTCGGCCTCAACAAGTCGCCGGGACTAGATGGTTTGCCGTACGAAGTGTACTTGAGGATGTCGCACATGTTTGTGCCTATTCTGACGGATATGTTCAACCATTGGTTCGCCCAGGGAGCCATCCCTGGTAGCGTTACCAAGGGCGTGATCACATTGCTGAAGAAAGGTGGCAGGCATGTTTGGGAGGGTTTAGACGATTACAGGCCCATAACTCTGCTTAACACAGAGTTAAAGATTTTGGCCCGGGTCTTAGCGAATCGTTTACAGCTTGTCATTAGTGATCTGATCGGCCCCGAACAGACCTTTGCTGTGAAGGGAAGATCGATCCAGGACAACCTGCACTTGATTCGCGAGGTCCTAGAGGGGATAAAAGACGACACCGAATCCGCGCTGATCAGTTTAGATCAGTCCAAGGCCTTCGATAGGGTAGACCATCGGTTCTTGGCGTCTGTTTTGGAGACTGCCGGATTCAAACCGGAGTTCTGCAGATGGATTAGCATGATGTACCACAACCCTCAGGCAGTGGTGCAGGTGAACGGAAGGCGTTCGGGGGTGATCGCGATCGAGCGATCGGTCCGGCAGGGCTGCCCACTGTCTCCTCTTCTCTATGTCCTCGCGTTGGAGCCCCTCCTGCGCAGGCTTAGGGATGAGGGGACAAGTCCGGCACTGCGCGGTATCCCATTCGTTGGCCGCCTTGCGGCTAGGGTTTCCGCGTTCGCCGATGACGTCACAGTTTTCGTATCCCGCCTCCAGGATATAGAGGCTGTGAAAGAGGCGGTTGTCGAGTATGAGCGGATTGCAGGGGCCAAGGTCAATTTTGACAAAAGCGAAGGTTTGCGGCTTGGTGCTTGGAGGGGTAGCAATACTCTTCCAGGGCCCTTCCGCTGGAGTGACGGACCCATCCGCATCCTCGGGGTGTGGTTTGGGCCCGACCTCCAACTGGAGCGAAATTGGTCGGAAGTACATGCTAAGGTGAATGCTCAGGTGGGAATCTGGCTTTCAAGGAGGTTGTCCTTAAAGGGCAGGGCGGAGGCGTGCGCCGCGTACGTCTTCCCCTTGATCCTTTACCGATTGGCTGTACTCCCTCTGCCTAAGGCACATCGGTTGGCGCTGCAACGATCCCTCTCCAGACTTGTCTGGGGAGGTGCAAGGCCGATGGTCCGTAGACAGGTCTGTATCCAACGTACACGCAACGGGGGTCTGGGTATGCCTGATCTGGAGAGCCACTGGCTTGCTGAAAGACTTGCATATCTGGGCCGTGTCTTGACGGGGGACTCAGTGTGGAGACGAAAGGCGAGTCGGACTTTTCCTCGCCTCAAGTCAGACCCAAAGGCTGAAGGTCGACGTAGGCCTTTGGGCGAAGCACTGTTTGTCCGCGAGTGCCGAAAGGCCCTTCGTAACCTTCTTGGGTCCAGTGACCTTTCATGGCCTCGGAAGGAGCTGTATCGGGAATTAGTGGTGGGTTCCGCTTCTGATCCTCTCAGCGAGCGGCGCGGCTGGACGGCGGAGGAGATCCGCTCTCACTGGAATTGGGCGCCAGGATCGAGCTTCTTGAACAACTCCGAGTTCTCGCTCACCTGGCGACTTGTTCGGAATGCGTTACCCCTTCGCGGCTTGAACTTCAGAGCGGGCCTGGCAGACATGCCTGATTGCCCTCGCTGCAGCAGTGGCTTGGAAGAAACGGCTGAGCACGCCTTCTACTACTGCGAGCGAGTCCGCCCGTTTTGGGATCACGTCGGGGAGTGGACGGCTCGCATCGAACCCAAACAGCTCGTGCTGCTCGACGTTGGTTACGTCGTAGACAACGTTCTTCCTCCGTATCACGGTGAGAAGCGTGTGGTGTTTCTCGCGATCCTAGCTGTAGCCCGAATGGTGATTTGGACGACGCGAAACAAGGGATTGTATGACGATGCAAACTTTTCTCATCGTGATCTGGTTTTGTATTTTCGGCATCAGCTGAGGGTCAAAATCAGATGCGATAGAAAACGCTTGGATCGCATAACATTCAGCAAAAGGTGGGTGACTGCAGCGAGCCTGGTCGTACGAAAGGGGGCAATGTTGGAGTCATCCTTCCCGCCTCTGCCTACCCATGGCGTCTACGGTACGGGTCCTTAGGGACCCCATCCCTGGTAAGTAGAATTGTTTTTTTTCCCTTGTAACCTAGTTAGCAGTATGTTGTGAGTCATTGTCCCCATCATCTAGTCGTTAGTTTCTCAAGATCTTCCCCCTCCCTATTATTTTTGTACCCCAACCTGAATTCCAGCCCGCTTTTATTGAAGATCTTGAACATTCATATATAAAAAATCATATTACCTACTTCTATCAACCCATACCGCGCCCGACCCTTTATTTCTTTTATCTCTGTAGATTAGTATTCCCGCCCCACCTAGGGCAGGTCCGGCTTGTTTCCGGTTTCTTTCGAACCGGAAAACAGTCGGCCTCCAATTTTATAGACGGGGGGATGGGAGGGAAACCAAACGGGGAATTTTTCTTTGTTTCTCTTGTATATATAATTTTTCGGGGTTTTTTCTCCCATTCCCATCATTTCATTGTACATAAACCATATTTTGTAAATAAAAATCATATACCACCTTTTGGGTTTTAAGTAGGTTTTCTTCATAGAGCAAATGCGGTATTTTGGTAACTGCTGCGCGCATGATGAAGGATGAATGGTTATATATTGTACTGTTGAATGGGTCGGCGAATGTGGCTAGCTAGGTCCCTTTAGAATATAAAGAATAGCAAGACCGCTCCCTTCCCCTCCCCAAAAACCTTAAGGCCTCGTGCCTTCTTTGTACTTACAAAGAAATAAAGTTAACTCCAGCCTAAAGAGCCGTTTTGGACTGTGTTTAATTTTCTACAGAAAAGTAAGTTAATATTGTTAAAAATTGTTGTTATTGTTGAAAATTATTGTTATCGTTGTATTATAGTTCTTGTTTCGTGACCCCCCTCAAACAATTGTTATTGTTGTTTGTGTGTGAGGAGGGTCAAACCTCGACTCGACTTCATTGTTTTACTAAAACAAAACAAAACGACCGCCATTTTTTCATCGAACATTTATTTCACTCGTTGAAGTCCATTCGCATTTTAAACACCATTCCCCCTGGTTGCCCTTTTAAAACGCAACTATGGGGGAAACATCTCGGATTCCAAACGAGATGAACTTATCACAGGACATATTTATCAACACGGAACCCTCCCCGAAGCCGGAAGACTTATCATTATCTTCATCGGCCATACAACCAGCGCAAAAACCACCGGCAACGCCAGTCTCCTGGTCGTCGCAATTACAAAAAAAGAAGAAAACACCTGAAGACTACGAGAACGACAGAGTCAGGAAATACGCAAAGTATTTCAAAGAAAACGAAATTTTACCCATACCTGAATTGGTAGAGGCTGTTGAGCCTAAGACTCTGTCGTTCGTAGTGACAGATTTAAGGACCAGGAGACTGGCTGGCCTCAAAAAGGAATCATTTGAGGAATTGCTCCAAACTGCAGGCATCCCAGGTAAATATTTTTACCGAAGGAGTTTTGCAACCTGGGATGTCTTGCTCCCATCCGAAGAAATCGCCAAGAAACTGTCCACACAAAATATAACCACGAAGTACTTCCGGCTTCAGCCAGAATACAGAGGAAAAAGAAGAATAAAAGTCACCGTATGCAACGTGTCGATGCAACTTAATGGAGACGTCATCGCCGCCTATCTAAGTTCATACGGCGGCGTAGAAGACTATATGCAAATCAAATCAGCGCATGGCACGGCATACGGTGATTTTTTATTCACCATGATACTAGATAGGGGAGGGTTCAATACAATACCTCATATCATATCGTACAGGGACACAACAATGACAGTCATCGTAGAGGGCAGGAAACCGCTTTGCTGGTATTGTAAGCAATTAGGACACTTCTCGCGGTCCTGCCCTCAGAAAGCCACCATCGCCACAAACAAAACGACTACCACCACCAACGATACAACGAATACCACGACGAAAACAACCACGACTACTACTACTACTACAGCAGCCAAGAAAAATACCAACACGGAAACAGGGGTCCAACCCGATAAAGAAGAAGGGTGGACTCTAGTAAAAGGGGGCAAAAAGAAAAAAACATCCCCAATAAAAACAACAGAAACTACTAAAATATCAGCAGCAGCTCCAGCAAATACAGAGACACCAATAAAAAAGAAAAAGAAACCAGAAGAGATGGAAACATCGTATAATTTAAAAAGGAGAAGAGACAGCGGGGATTCAGACAAGGATGGGGAGAAAAAACAGTGTACACCAAAACCAAGGAAACAACAACCACAAATAGAAAAACCACAACAAGCCATGCCCACTCAACCCCAGAAACCCACAGAAAAAACCCAAGGACCATCACCAATCATACAAAATAACCCACAACGCCCAGCGCAAATCCTCCACTCCCCAGCTCAACATATACAAAAAGAACCCCCCCTCCTACCAATTCTTCCTTCTCTCTCTCCAATCACCACTCCCAAAATGTTCTCCCGATCCAGATCAGTCAACAGAATTGGACAATCACCATCACCGTCACCCACACAGACAAGGACTCATTCAGTCACAAATGAAGTCCGAAAACCACTAATTGAAATCACCCTTTGTTCAGAACCAGACCCATCTAAAATCACAGATCATCAATTAAAGACAATTCTGAAACCACTATTTTCATTCAAATCCATCAATGAAAAATCCATAGCAAACCCATACTTGTTTAGGGATGCAGCCAAGGTGACCACCTTTGTTCGTGCAGCTGGTACCCGTACAAGGGAGCTGTGGCGCTTCATTCAGGAAGCCAGCTGTGCAAATTTAAGGCTGGCGGAATTGGAGCATCCCTCCCTCAAAAAAATGCTTCCTTTTTGCTCGGGCAGGGTCCCGATTTTAGTTCACCCATCATTTTATAGGTCCCTAAAACTGAGGTATCCCATGGATGTCGGAGGAATTAGCAGGGACGACCGAGTGAGTACTGAGCTCGGCACCGGTTCCCTGCGTCAGGCCGTCGGCATCCTCACCCCGAAGGATTTCCGGCCCGTAGTCGACACTGAGTAAGGTAAGTTGGATTGATGGCTTTAAACCTTGCCAGTTTGAATGTGAGGGGACTGAGGGATTCAAGCAAGTGTACGCGCTTGCTTGCTGAACTCAAGAACCTCAGAGTGGATGTTGCTGCAGTGCAGGAGACTCACTTCACTTGCGGTGCCGACTGTCGGGTGCTGGAAAGCGACTTTAACGTTTTCTCAGCATACGGCAGCCGCACCAGCGCTGGGGTCTCTTTGCTAGTTGGACGCAGCCTTGATGCTGATGTTGACGTTGTTTTTGCAGGTGACGAGGGCCGGCTGGTTGTGGCCGATGTTGCCGTGAAAAGTTTCAAGTTTCGTCTGGTTGCGGTTTATGCACCCAATATCGCTGCGGAGAGGGTTTCCTTTTTTCGTCGGTTGGCGTCGTTCCTGGACGATACGAAGCGGCTAGTCTTAATGGGTGATTGGAATGCGATCCTTGATCCCAAGATAGATAAGGTCGGTCGGGGAGCTAGTAGTGCGGGAAGGTGTGAGAGCAGCCTTGTCGGCTTCGTGACTCGTCACGGTCTCGTCGACAGGTTTCGTCTTGATCACCCAGGGCGGGAGATGTGGACGTGGCTAGATAGCTCGCCCTCTGCCAAAGTAGGTTCCTACTTGGACAGAGTGTTAGTGAGAAGAGCTGACATTGATTTTGTTAGTTGTCCCACGTTCCACTTGATAGCGTGGACTGACCATAAACTCATTAGAGTCAGTCTGCGGTTAGTTAATAGACCTAGTCTAGCCGGCTACTGGAAGTTCAATACCTCCTTACTGGAGATACGGGACTTCCGGGACCGGCTGGAATCCCTAATTCAGCGGGCGTTAGTGGGGGCGGTTACCGGGAATAGGTGGTGGGTTTCTCTTAAGCATAGGATTAGAGATTTCGCCACCAAGTACGGTCGACAGCTCAACTTAGATAGGACCGCGGAGGTGAAATCTATAGATGATAGACTTTCCCGGGCGGTGGCTGGGGGGGACTCCCTAGGTGTAGAGCTAGCTAGGAGGGACCTTGAGCGTGAGAGTAGCGAGCGCTACAAGGGATCAGTAGTTAGATCTAGGCTAAAAAGAGTTCTCAACGAAGCTGTGAAATCGAACGCGACTGCGCGTGAAGAAGAAGTGCGAAGGTTCCCCGATCGGTACATCGCATCTGTCAAGACCCCGGACGGGCGTCTGCTGCGATCAGGTCGTGAGATACGTGACGCCTTTCGGGCGCACTTTCGGGATCGCTTTGCCCGCTGCACTGATCTCCCGCTCCGGGAGTTTCGTAGCTATCTTGCCGACTTCCCCCGTCTTGGGGCGGCTGAAGCGGCTAGCTGCGAGGGTGTGGTTACTGAATGCGAAGTCCGTGATGCGTTGAAGCAGGTCGGCCTCAACAAGTCGCCGGGACTAGATGGTTTGCCCTACGAAGTGTACTTGAGGATGTCGCACATGTTTGTGCCTATTCTGACGGATATGTTCAACCACTGGTTCGCCCAGGGAGCCATCCCTGGTAGCGTTACCAAGGGCGTGATCACATTGCTGAAGAAAGGTGGCAGGCATGTTTGGGAGGGTTTAGACGATTACAGGCCCATAACTCTGCTTAACACAGAGTTAAAGATTTTGGCCCGGGTCTTAGCTAATCGTTTACAGCTTGTCATTAGTGATCTGATCGGCCCCGAACAGACCTTTGCTGTGAAGGGAAGATCGATCCAGGACAACCTGCACTTGATTCGCGAGGTCCTAGAGGGGATAAAAGACGACACCGAATCCGCGCTGATCAGTTTAGATCAGTCCAAGGCCTTCGATAGGGTAGACCATCGGTTCTTGGCGTCTGTTTTGGAGACTGCCGGATTCAAACCGGAGTTCCGCAGATGGATTAGCATGATGTACCACAACCCTCAGGCAGTGGTGCAGGTGAACGGAAGGCGTTCGGGGGTGATCGCGATCGAGCGATCGCTCCGGCAGGGCTGCCCCCTGTCTCCTCTTCTCTATGTCCTCGCGTTGGAGCCCCTCCTGCGCAGGCTTAGGGATGAGGGGACAAGTCCGGCACTGCGCGGTATCCCATTCGTTGGCCGCCTTGCGGCTAGGGTTTCCGCGTTCGCTGATGACGTCACAGTTTTCGTATCCCGCCTCCAGGATATAGAGGCTGTGAAAGAGGCGGTTGTCGAGTATGAGCGGATTGCAGGGGCCAAGGTCAATTTTGACAAAAGCGAAGGTTTGCGGCTTGGTGCTTGGAGGGGTAGCAATACTCTTCCAGGGCCCTTCCGCTGGAGTGACGGACCCATCCGCATCCTCGGGGTGTGGTTTGGGCCCGACCTCCAACTGGAGCGAAATTGGTCGGAAGTACATGCTAAGGTGAATGCTCAGGTGGGAATCTGGCTTTCAAGGAGGTTGTCCTTAAAGGGCAGGGCGGAGGCGTGCGCCGCGTACGTCTTCCCCTTGATCCTTTACCGATTGGCTGTACTCCCTCTGCCTAAGGCACATCGGTTGGCGCTGCAACGATCCCTCTCCAGACTTGTCTGGGGAGGTGCAAGGCCGATGGTCCGTAGACAGGTCTGTATCCAACGTACACGCAACGGGGGTCTGGGTATGCCTGATCTGGAGAGCCACTGGCTTGCTGAAAGACTTGCATATCTGGGTCGTGTCTTGACGGGGGACTCAGTGTGGAGACGAAAGGCGAGTCGGACTTTTCCTCGCCTCAAGTCAGACCCAAAGGCTGAAGGTCGACGTAGGCCTTTGGGCGAAGCACTGTTTGTCCGCGAGTGCCGAAAGGCCCTTCGTAACCTTCTTGGGTCCAGTGACCTTTCATGGCCTCGGAAGGAGCTGTATCGGGAATTAGTGGTGGGTTCCGCTTCTGATCCTCTCAGCGAGCGGCGCGGCTGGACGGCGGAGGAGATCCGCTCTCACTGGAATTGGGCGCCAGGATCGAGCTTCTTGAACAACTCCGAGTTCTCGCTCACCTGGCGACTTGTTCGGAATGCGTTACCCCTTCGCGGCTTGAACTTCAGAGCGGGCCTGGCAGACATGCCTGATTGCCCTCGCTGCAGCAGTGGCTTGGAAGAAACGGCTGAGCACGCCTTCTACTACTGCGAGCGAGTCCGCCCGTTTTGGGATCACGTCGGGGAGTGGACGGCTCGCATCGAACCCAAACAGCTCGTGCTGCTCGACGTTGGTTACGTCGTAGACAACGTTCTTCCTCCGTATCACGGTGAGAAGCGTGTGGTGTTTCTCGCGATCCTAGCTGTAGCCCGAATGGTGATTTGGACGACGCGAAACAAGGGATTGTATGACGATGCAAGCTTTTCTCATCGTGATCTGGTTTTGTATTTTCGGCATCAGCTGAGGGTCAAAATCAGATGCGATAGAAAACGCTTGGATCGCATAACATTCAGCAAAAGGTGGGTGACTGCAGCGAGCCTGGTCGTACGAAAGGGGGCAATGTTGGAGTCATCCTTCCCGCCTCTGCCTACCCATGGCGTCTACGGTACGGGTCCTTAGGGACCCCATCCCTGGTAAGTAGAATTGTTTTTTTTCCCTTGTAACCTAGTTAGCAGTATGTTGTGAGTCATTGTCCCCATCATCTAGTCGTTAGTTTCTCAAGATCTTCCCCCTCCCTATTATTTTTGTACCCCAACCTGAATTCCAGCCCGCTTTTATTGAAGATCTTGAACATTCATATATAAAAAATCATATTACCTACTTCTATCGACCCATACCGCGCCCGACCCTTTATTTCTTTTATCTCTGTAGATTAGTATTCCCGCCCCACCTAGGGCAGGTCCGGCTTGTTTCCGGTTTCTTTCGACCCGGAAAACAGTCGGCCTCCAATTTTATAGACGGGGGGATGGGAGGGAAACCAAACGGGGAATTTTTCTTTGTTTCTCTTGTATATATATTTTTTCGGGGTTTTTTCTCCCATTCCCATCATTTCATTGTACATAAACCATATTTTGTAAATAAAAATCATATACCACCTTTGGGTTTTAAGTAGGTTTTCTTCATAGAGCAAATGCGGTATTTTGGTAACTGCTGCGCGCATGATGAAGGATGAATGGTTATATATTGTACTGTTGAATGGGTCGGCGAATGTGGCTAGCTAGGTCCCTTTAGAATATATAGAATAGCAAGACCGCTCCCTTCCCCTCCCCAAAAAACCTTAAGGCCTCGTGCCTTCTTTGTACTTACAAAGAAATAAAGTTAACTCCAGCCTAACACTTTGGCAGTCAGACTGACGTTCAACTCTCTTTTACCTATGCCTTTTTTATACTTTCGCTAAATATACTTGTTTTACACAATCCCGAGTTTGTGTCTTTCTTCCAGACCTTTTACTGGTCCACAACAATATTATTCGCGGATGTTTTAATGAAGTAACACAGCCAACTTATAGATATGCATATTTGCAGACACATGCACGTTCCTATGCAAATATGAGCACACAGAATATACACTGAAGAAATATAAGTGGCAATCAGCCGTAGTACAACAGTTTGACTTTGGATATTATCACATATGTGTAATCTGCGCTCCTGTCCGGCTATGATCAATACTATACACTGCCGACCTCAGCCAACCCAGCAAAACAAAATGGACTAAACTGATACGCCATAATCCGTATTTACCAACCCCTCTGCTCGAGCAGGATATGACACAAGGTCAATTTTTAAGTGGAGTTTAACAGGTCTGAATTCAGAGTTTCCCTTCTCCTAGACTAGTTGCCTTACCAAGGCTGAAGAACCTAGTCTGCCCTACTATTTACCCATAGCTGGAGGGAGAATAATTGGATTCATACCTTTCCCAAGGGTATTAGTGCTATGTGAAATGCAATCAGTCTCGTCCAGGATTTGAACTCGTGTCGCCGTGTCCATTTCCTACGAAGATAACGACTACACCACGGGCACCTTACTATTTCATTGATGAAGGCTTTGTTCAATCACTTGCCAAACTTTGTATCTGACTTCAATAAGTGTAAACTTGCAACTCTTTGCAATAATGATATCATCAAGTGAAACAATAACAATTATCATTTGATTATTCATTTGTACAGATACAAGGTTTGGCAAGTGATTAAACAAAGCCTTCATCAATGAAACAGTAACTGAATATGGCATAGCACTAATACCCTTGGGAAAGGTATGAATCCAATTATTCTCCCACCAACTATGGGTAAATAGTAGGGCAGACTGCTCGAAATAGAACTGTTTTGACATTTAACTGTGTGGACAAAAACTATACTAAACTGAATTGTTTTAATTAGAACTGTTTGACTAAACTGAATAGCTTGAAATAGAAATTATTTTTGACAATTAAACTGTGTACTCATGCTAAACTGAATTGTTTGAAATAGAACTGATTATTTGTATAAAAAGAGATTTGGCATTAAATAACCTACAAAGCTTGATATGCTATAAAAACCCAACCAACCAACGAACCAACCAAAACACATTTAGTGCTAATATGACTTCTTGCAAGACTCTTGTGATAATGTTGAAGAAGTTGGTGTCATCATTGGGCGGCGGGGTAAACCATTGCTTTTATGTTTTTTGTAAAGCATTATTATAGCAATAACAGTTTCTTTTAAGAGACCGTATGCTAATAGTGTTTACTCCATCTGCCCTTTGTATATGGAATCAAATGTCTCAGAGAAATCTACCAACAAGGGCGCTACCCCTTTCCCTGGATTGCTCCACTTTGCCTCAAGATAAATCAATCCAAATTCTTGTTAAACATGATCAGTTTTCAAACAGATCTATTTGACCCAAAGATGAGACTATGACAAGCACTACCAATCCCGGTCAGAGTGGACGTGTGAGTAAGTACATAAATGGAGTACTCCTTTTTTTGCCAGATCTCTAGATTTGGATCCTCACCACCAGACGCAGCTTAGTGTCACACTCAGGACACCCCTTTTTTTGGCGGAGTCTCACCACGGATTTTTGTAATGACTGTTGAAGCATTTTTGGCTGTGATTTCTCACTCTCACTTGATAACTTGTTAATATCATGGAAAAGCCGTTAGCAGCAGATGAGTGCTTTATCTATTTTCAAAATGGAATCTCCAACTCTGTGGCAACACAGGAATCAAAGTCCATAATGTGACTTCAAAAAGATAATAACAAACTCAGATTGATTCAGATGCATCAATGTGTATTGTGATAATCAGGAGGCTTTAGCTTTTAGAAAAAAATTCAGTTCAGCATCAGAAATCTAAACGTATTGAAATAACATTTTTAATAAGATTAGAAATACAAAAAAGTGTTGTACAACTTATATTGTGACTGAACAAATAGATAGCAATATGTTAACTTGTAGGAGGTTGTATTTAATTTGTTTTTATATGTGGTTGCGTGTTCTCATTAGTCGGAAGGTCACCATTTATAGCGATGGGGATAACATTATTATTATTATTATTATTGCTGGGTTTTTGGTTTAAGGTTTAAGTTGGTTTTGTGGGTATTACTTTGGTGGCGTTGGTATTTCGTTGGTAGTTATCCCCTCGCTAAATGTTGATGGAAAATAAAGGTGGTGGAGAAGAACGAAGACGTCGTTAGGTTTTAAAGGAAGGTTTTTATGGCAGCATGAATTAAGGGTTTTACGCTGGTATGCTGCGAGCCTCGTTGTAAAAGAAAGAAGGTAGGAAGTTGTTAGAGTGTATCATCTAATCAGAGTTGTTAGAGTGTATCATCTTGGTCTAGAAGAATAGACCGAAGGGATCCATAAACTAGATGACTCTCATCATAATGGTTGATGAGGCTACTACTATTCGGGAACAGACGTTAAGACGTCCGTTCCCTTTGGGTTATTTCTGACGGACAGATAGATTCGCGGGCTTTCTTCAATTTTTAGTGCTGCTAGGAAATATGGTTCGGGCTGAATAGGACAAGTCATCCTGATTGGGTGAAAATGTTCGACGACTCTAACGGTCAAATTAAATTACGCGCCAAACAAAAATTTTAATTTTCTTTCTGCTACAAACTAAACCTGAAACTGGAATAAATTTCTAATTTACTTAGTCTTTTGCTTAGATGTGGCACACGGCCGCATGAACTGGGTACCTAATGAGAGTCAAAGGTTAGCTTGTCTAGCTTGTTAACCATTTCACCACCTGAGGTGCTGAAGTGACTGGAATAAAGTTGAAAAGATTTAGTATAGGACTTAATTGTTCTTGCGTGAAGTTTAGACCGGAGTTATTTTGAAAAGTCTCTTGTATTATGCTTATTTCATTAGTGCTATTAGTCAGGAGAATATCGTCAGCATACCTTAGATAAATATTAGGTTTATTGATGGTATTAAAAACCTTATTTTCAAGGTTTGATATGTAAAAGTTTCTGAAAATAGGTCCCAAAACTGACCAACTGACCCCAAGATTTTGCTGCGAACAGCTACAATTATTGGTGACTACTTCCGATAATGTTATCGTTATTTTTCAAATGATTACCTCATGTCAAGAATTCTAATAAAGAAGAGAAAGTCAAATTTATTCTATCTCAACTGTGCCAGGAAACAAAGTTCAATTCCAGTTAAATACTAGGAAGACAAATGTCATACCCTTGTCACTTGGAAATTTGGTAAAATACACTCATCTTTCTGCTATTTGGTCTTATATTGTATTAAGCTAAACTTAGTATATATATATATATATATATATATATATATATATTTATATACGCTCCCCCAAGGGGGTTGAGCACTCTGGCAAAGGAATTTTTGGCCACTGCTCGCACAATGCAAAAAGCTCTTCGAAAGAATTGAGCACTCTGGTGGCCGATAAGGTATAAAAATGTAAACAAACGGACGCTGCCGCTGCTGTTGCAACATAATAGCTTTAAAAAATTCCCTTAGCCAACGTGGTACGCTTGTTGGCCGAGTGGTCTGAGACTAATTCTAACATAAAGTTGGACGGGCTTCGAGCGTCCTACGTGCCGAGTCACACTGAAGAGTTCTGATAGAACTAAACAGTCTGTCTGTGGATTACAATATATATATATATATATATATGTACATTTTTAAATCCTGCCCTTTCAATGGAGAAGGTTAACTCAACACATCTTCCTGTTTCCATTTCACATCATTTTATTTGTGCTATACTAAGTTATGCTAAGTAAATATCTAAAAGCCTTTTGGTATTCATTTAAATTGCCTAAATATAATGGTAAGTTATCTCTGTCAAACAGGATATATATATATATATATATATATATATATATATATATATATAAACAAGGATTTATTTTTACGATATATACAAGACTAATGGATCTATTCTATTCACCCGGGAATCAAATAAGACAAATATATATAATGGGTATGTTTTGTGAGTGACATGATTATCTATCCGATATCATTGATCTTCAGATTAGATTATACAATAATAATTCAACAAAACATATCCAACCAATTTATTATACACTTATCATATATTTCAAGCACCAATGGATTTGTTGAAATACAATAAATTGTAAGCACAAATCAAACATATGAATTAAATGGTGATGGAGGTCAAGTACTCATACCTGTGGAATGAATTGATAAAAACACAGATTGAAAATATAAATGAAACATTTTGATAAAATTCTGGTTGAATTATAAGAAGGTTATATCACTGAATTTGAAGCAGTTGAATGGATTGATAGAAAAATAATCAAATAGTTAATGTAAATAATATAAAATCTTGTTCATATTCAAAGAAAGTTCATGTCTAGGATTTGTATCACTGTTGACACACGTATATGTGTCTTGATGGGAAAAAAATCAATACATAAACATTGATGAATTAATTTTATGATATTGTGTTATATCCTAATCGATTTTTGTCTTGATATCTTCAGGGAAATGTTTATCCAACTAATTAAAGTAACAGGCTTACAAAATCATTCAAAGTGAGTTGTCATGTTTTTAATTTGAACATTTTATAACGAAAATCTTGGCCACTGTTCCAAAACACTTTAGAATTTAAAAATATTTCTGATACTTTTTAATGTCAAATATCTTGCAGTAGATACAAGGAACAGTTCATACAATATATATATATATATATATATATATATATATATATATATATATATATATGAAAGTAAATATGGATCTAAATCCGACAGTATAAAGAGAAAGCAGAAAAACAGAATAATCCAAATCAGTGAAATGATTGTGATGTAAAGTTAATGTTAAACGTTTCGGTTTCAATAACCATCATCAGGACTTTGATATCAGAAAAATAGTTCACACAGCGATGGATACTTGACGAAATAATATGAGCAAATAAAATGTATACAACAAAAACATACACATAGTGTTCTTAATTCAAATGTATATATTAATTAAATTACCATGACTAGAATATCCGGCAAACACCTACTGAACAGCCGTTTCAACCTTATTGGATCTCATCAGCAGTGCATACCATGATCTCCACCACTAGAGATCAAACCAGCATCACCAGAATGTAGAGACCGAAATTCTACCACTGGGCCACCAGTCCATGCCACACATAAACGATGCCAAATCAACCAGTCATGGTAAGAATGCGCGACCACATGATATAATGTATCTTGAAAGTACGTTTTAACCTTACAGAGGACACGACCACCTCAAGGGCTATGTCTTCCCAAGTTGGCGTTATGCAACGCATAGACTATAATCTTATGGGCTATATATATATATATATATATACCTTGAATATACGCGCTTAAACCGGCTCCAGCAGGTGTCGTCCGTGATGTTTAAACTTCTGGGTCATTGGGGAGTTTCGGGTCTTGCAACATCATACTCCCCTCACCAGAACGACCCCCACAGAGATGATCAAATTCTGAGTCACCTACCCTTTAATACGCAAAAAGTACGTTTTTACCTTACAGAGGACACGACCATCTCAAGGGCTACGTCGTCCCAAGTTGGCGTTATGCGTTCGCATAGACTATAACCTTATGGGCTACATGTATATATATATGTGTGTGTGCGTGTGTGTGTGCATTAACTTAAGTATCACGGTTATTATTCTCTGGAGAGATGTAATTGAAACAATGGGTGCTTTTTTTTCAAATTTAGAATATATTTATCGTTTTTAAAATATTTTATCCATCTTAAACGTACATACACTTTTAAAAGCATTGTTTATATGTATATATATATATACATATGAACAGGGAGAAATAGAGAATCTATTAATTCTATGTAGTATAAATAACAATTTATCTGTAATACTTACCATAAGCAATATATACATGTAATATGTATTATCATTCATACTATGTCAGATATATTTGCTTAAATGCTTGTGTATATTTATAATCATAGAATAACAATTGGAAAAAAAAGAATAAGATGAAAAAAGTCACATAATTGATAATACAAAAAATTTAACATCCCTGTAAAAAGAAAATGTGTGTATACTTACGTATATATTTATATTGCCATAAAAATATTTGAGTGTGTAAGTTACTTTAGTATTAAAATATGTAAAGAATTAATGTATCAATCTATGGCATATATTGATTTTTCTGCCTTTATGATTATTTAGATATTGGAAATATTTTTTCAAGTTCACTACTATCTCTTGTTTTTGTCAAGATAAAGGGTTTTATTTTTTGTTCGTTTCATAAAATTTATATAATTTTTCTTTAATAATTTCTCCATTTTATTTTTTCTGACTACAAAAAAAATTGGTTTTATTCATTTGATCAACTTGAAATATTTTTCGATACATTTGATCAACTTGAAATATTTTTCTACTTGTGTCTGATGCATGAAATGGATGGATATAGCTCAAAATAATCGATATTTTTTATATTCATATATATATATATATATATATATACACACACTTTTTGGGCTTTGAACTTGTTGGGTTCCTTTTGTAATAGTGGTCCACAATGAAATTGATACCTCTGTTCAGAAAGGAGTTTAATTAGCATTTCATTGTTACTTCCATTATATAATGAAGTTGGATGAATATGATATAGATGCAGAACCATCAGATATATGATCTAGTTACAACTTTAACAGGAAATTGCTTTATTTTCTAAAAGCCTTTTATCTCTATAGTTCCTGTGATTTGCTGTCTATATTTCTGTGATGAAGTAATGTTGTTATTTTTCTCTCTACATTGCAGACTGCTATATTCAATCCGGCTAATTCGTCAAGTGGGTAGAGTGTTCGCCAATGGTCTGGGAGATCGGGGTTCAATCCCAGGTCGTGTCATTCCAAAGACTTAAGAATTGGTACTTGATACTGTCTTGCTTAACACTCAGCATTATAAGGTACGGATCAAGAGTAAAGTGGAGCAATCCAGGGAAAGGAGTAGCGTCCTCCCCTACACCTCGGTGTAGTAGCTACCAAAAAGGGAGCCTTCGGGTCGCCCTCGAATACAATCGCCAACAGACAGTCGCCAATATTCATACTGGTTGATATACTCACAATGTTTTAGGCTCTGTACTCTCTACCTTTCTTCTGTCGCCTTTTGTCAAACTTGATAAACGTACTTAATAGCCTATTATTTGAATCATGTGAATAAACCGTTCTCATTGGCCTAGAGGTTAGAGTGTTCGCCGGGAGACCTGGGTTCAATCCCAGGTCGAGTCATACCAAAGACTCAAAAAATGGTACTTGATGCCTCCTTGCTTAACACTCAGCATTATAAGGTACGGATCAAGGGTAAAATGGAGCAATCCAGGGAAAGGAGTAGCGCCCTCCCCTACACCTTGGTGTAGTAGCTATCGAAAAGGGAGCCTTCGGGTCACCCTCGACTAAAGAGAGACAACTTTACTTACTTATCATGCTATCTATATATTCCAAAAGGACTTGGTCAGCATAAGAAATAGTCTCTAAAGCATCAGCAACCCAGCAAGCATAACATAGGCTTATATGAACAAAGAGGGAAGGGGGGAGTATAATGAAAGAATCCTGTAACAGTTTGTCTAACCTATGTCCAAAAAGATGCAAAAGAACTAACAGTCCATATAACATCAGCACAATATTCAGAAACAGTTTAATACTTCAAAGATCTCACTTCTGAATCAAGTCTACGGTGGAGGAGAATGAGATCAAGGGCTGTGTGCAGGGGTGACAGGAAGTTCCCATGGCAAAGTGGCCTATGTTCTGGACTGCAATATAATAGTACGCAGGTTCAAACTCCAGTCCCATTATTGCATTCACTTATTCACTAGTACCCAAGGGAATGGCATGAAACTCTTTATTTCCAACAGCTAATAGTTAAATACGAGGGTTGTTCAAAAGGTTCATAGACTTTTTTTGTATGGGCACTTTTATTGAGAGTACACGCATGAAACTCTAATTCCCTTCGAAGTAATCTCCTCCGGCTGCAATGTACTTGTTTTATCGTTCCAACAACTTCTGGAACGCCCCATGGAAGTCCTCTTGTGTGAGCGTGTCAATGACCTTCGTCGCAGCCTCATCTCCTCAATTGTCTCATAACGACAGCCTCTGAGCTAAGGGAATAACCAAAAGTCACAGAAGGCAACGTCTGGACTATAGGGAGGCCGAGGAACTGTGTTGATACCCATCTTGTTCAAATAGTCTGTGACAAAGATGGAGTTGTTGACTGGTGCATTGTCCTGCTGGAAATGCCACAGGCCCGATTTGAAGAGCGCTGGCCTCTTCCCTAGGAATCTCTTCCTGAACTCCCTTAAAACCTCAACATAGTAACCCTAACACTAACCCTTTGGCCAAACAACTCTGGTGTTCTGACTTCCTTACTCCTGCCACACCTCTCATCTTCCCTCACAGACTCCGTGCCTTCCTTGAATCTCTTATGCCACTCAAAAACTGATGCTCGATTCGTGCAAGGTGGTCGAAAAGCTGTCTGAAGCATTCCATACGTTTCTGTGGCATTTTTTCTAAGTTTAAAACAGAATTTCATTGCATATCGTTCTTCTAAAGTGTCCTCACATCCAGATTGCATTTTTGAACTTCACAAGCTGTGACAATTAGGCATTAGTAGGGTGTATTCCAATTGCTGCTGTAGCTGTTGATTTAAAGCTGAAATCATAAAAATTAGTCAGTCATCTCATAAGATGTATAGCAATAACATGGTGAATTTTCAAGAGTCTACAACAAAAAAGTCAGGAAACTTATTGAATGCACCACATAGTAACACCATTGTTCTTCTACAAGGATAGTGTTGGCATTAAATAACCCACAAAGGTTGATATGCAATTAAACAAAGAAAGCAAACCATTCCATGCAATTGTAACAAGAATATAAAGAGAAAATATGCTAAACATTGAAAGAACACCAAAAAGCTGTAGTCAGAGGAGAAATGACAAAAGGTGAAGGTGATCATATATGGAGGGAAAAGGGAGATCGTCAGCTCTTATGAAATGAAGTCAGAATAATAGATTGGGAACAATATTGCAAAATAAGGAAACCTAAGGACTCAGCACATATGCTTGGTCATAACTTCCTCTTGAATCAGCCAAGTATAGCGAACAATACAATCTGGGAACCAGTAATAAGAAAGGAAAGAGTTGATAACCCCGGAAATGGAAATAACAATTAATATCAAACCCTTTGAGGCAGACAATTAAGACATTAGGGTGATAAGTCCCTAAAATCCAGTCTAAATTGGACACATGGCTGAGAGGGTTAAGACATTAAGTCAAATTATCCTAACAGACTATCACCTGGAGGTTGTGAGTTCAATCCCTGGGTCAGTTCCAATGAAAATGGCAAAAAGTGGTTGATGCAAGATACTCCTTAAAGAATAGACGGTGGAATGAGAACGGTACTCCTATGAGTAACAACTGTAATATAATGGCCGAGGGATTTCGTTTTATGTCTTTGGGCTTAGTTAAGCTGAGAAAATTTCGGCTCAGTGCATGGGTTAGTAAGGTGCTAACTTGAGTGCAAGTGTTAACGCACGCGCGGGGAGGATGTGTCGTTCATAGATGTCGAAATAAAAATCCGATTGAAAGGTTGACCAGTGGATGTGAATGACGTCATGCACCGGAAGCGCGCGCGAAGGATTTGGAGGATTTTGAAAAAGTCAGTTTGTTGAGTTGAGTCCTGCCTCGGGAGAAGACGGTTGGCTTTCGCATGCTCGGCGAAGCCAGGCCAGTGGCTTGTGGCGGGTGCCGCACAAGATGGGGTGGGGGCAGATGGAAAAGCCAGAATAGAAAGAATGTGTATCTCTCTCCTTATGTCGAAGAACCTTTAAACTCAAAGGTAATAAAAAGTTTCGTACCTGAACTAAGAAGTCGTAAGTGTTTTTCATGTCTCGAGATTCCTATGTTCTATGTTATATATGTATATATATATATATGAACATTCTAATGTACGTTTCACGTAGCCGTATCTGGCTATGGTACACAACCAAAAATGAGTATAGTATAATGATTTAATGTTTTTGCAGAGTTACATGCACATAAACAGAACAAAAGTTTTGTATAATTCAAATAGTTCTACTTACTTTACTTATACACATAATATTAAGTTCAACATGTAGAATATCAAATAAAAAATAGTCTGTCAACATTCATATTTGAAACGGAACAACAAATAATTAAACAATAATATTTTTTAAAAAAAACACTAAAAGAAAAAAAAATAATAAAGTTGGAAAACTTGTGAGACTGATATTGGCACTCGTCAAATCAATTTCAAAAAATAATTACATCTGACTCACTTGTGATAAATTAGAAATTAGTAACCTGCGAAAATTTTTCAGTGCCTACATGTCTTGAATTAGCCAATGAATAATGACTTTAATGCTAAAAAAATCCACTTGTCTTCTCTTCCCAAACTTGTAACAATTTGAATCGTAGTTCTACCCTTTACAATACACAACATCCTAAACCAAGAAGGACTTTATGGAAAAAGACCAAGAAGGAATTCAATGCTGAAAAAAGATATAAAAAGAAATGATTGATCTTAACCAGTGAGTAAATAGAATAAACACAATTCTTCTGGGCCAATGTTATATGGACAGACAAAACCAAAATAGAGATTTTTCACTTGTTGCCAATGTATATCAACAATTTGTTCAGAGATGACAAAATTAGATTTATAAGTGAAAGTATAACCTACAACCAGTTAAATATGGTAGAGGATCTATAATATTATGAAGTTGTTCCAAGTATTGGAGACTGTGCCTATATTAAAGAATCGTGAAATAAGAGGATTACTAAGGTATTTTAGAGTACAATGCCAACACCAGTACACGGAATCATGAAATAAGAGGATTACTAAGGTATTTTAGAGTACAATGTCAACACCAGTACAAGGAATCATGAAATAAGAGGATTACTAAGGTATTTTAGAGTACAATGCCAACACCAGTACAAGAAATCAGGAAATAAGAGGATTACTAAGGTATTTTAGAGTACAATGCCAACACCAATACAAGAAATCAGGAAATAAGAGGATTACTAAGGTATTTTAGAGTACAATGCCAACACCAGTACACGGAATCATGAAATAAGAGGATTACTAAGGTATTTTAGAGTACAATGTCAACACCAGTACAAGGAATCATGAAATAAGAGGATTACTAAGGTATTTTAGAGTACAATGCCAACACCAATACAAGAAATCAGGAAATAAGAGGATTACTAAGGTATTTTAGAGTACAATGCCAACACCAGTACAAGGAATCAATAAATAAGAGGATTACTAAGTTATTTTAGAGTACAATGCCAACACCAGTACAAGAAATCAGGAAATAAGAGGATTACTAAGGTATTTTAGAGTACAATGCCAACACCAGTACAAGAAATCAGGAAATAAGAGGATTACTAAGGTATTTTAGAGTACAATGCCAACACCAGTACAAGAAATCAGGAAATAAGAGGATTACTAAGGTATTTTAGAGTACAATGCCAACACCAGTACAAGGAATCAATAAATAAGAGGATTACTAAGGTATTTTAGAGTACAATGCCAACACCAGTACAAGGAATCAATAAATAAGAGGATTACTAAGGTATTTTAGAGTACAATGCCAACACCAGTACAAGGAATCATGAAATAAGAGGATTACTAAGGTATTTTAGAGTACAATCCCAACACCAGTACACGGAATCAATAAATAAGAGGATTACTAAGGTATTTTAGAGTACAATGCCAACACCAGTACAAGAAATCAGGAAATAAGAGGATTACTAAGGTATTTTAGAGTACAATGCCAACACCAGTACAAGGAATCAATAAATAAGAGGATTACTAAGGTATTTTAGAGTACAATGCCAACACCAGTACAAGGAATCAATAAATAAGAGGATTACTAAGGTATTTTAGAGTACAATGCCAACACCAGTACAAGGAATCAATAAATAAGAGGATTACTAAGGTATTTTAGAGTACAATGCCAACACCAGTACAAGGAATCAATAAATAAGAGGATTACTAAGGTATTTTAGAGTACAATGCCAACACCAGTACAAGGAATCAATAAATAAGAGGATTACTAAGGTATTTTAGAGTACAATGCCAACACCAGTACAAGGAATCAATAAATAAGAGGATTACTAAGGTATTTTAGAGTACAATGCCAACACCAGTACAAGGAATCATGAAATAAGAGGATTACTAAGGTATTTTAGAGTACAATCCCAACACCAGTACACGGAATCAATAAATAAGAGGATTACTAAGGTATTTTAGAGTACAATGCCAACACCAGTACAAGAAATCAGGAAATAAGAGGATTACTAAGGTATTTTAGAGTACAATGCCAACACCAGTACAAGGAATCAATAAATAAGAGGATTACTAAGGTATTTTAGAGTACAATGCCAACACCAGTACAAGGAATCATGAAATAAGAGGATTACTAAGGTATTTTAGAGTACAATGCCAACACCAGTGCAAGAAATCATGAAATAAGAGGATTACTAAGGTATTTTAGAGTACAATGCCAACACCAATAGAAGAAATCAGGAAATAAGAGGATTACTAAGGTATTTTAGAGTACAATGCCAACACCAGTACAAGGAATCAATAAATAAGAGGATTACTAAGGTATTTTAGAGTACAATTCCAACACCAGTACAAGGAATCAATAAATAAGAGGATTACTAAGGTATTTTAGAGTACAATGCCAACACCAGTACAAGGAATCATGAAATAAGAGGATTACTAAGGTATTTTAGAGTACAATCCCAACACCAGTGCAAGAAATCATGAAATAAGAGGATTACTAAGGTATTTTAGAGTACAATGCCAACACCAATAGAAGAAATCAGGAAATAAGAGGATTACTAAGGTATTTTAGAGTACAATGCCAACACCAGTACAAGGAATCAATAAATAAGAGGATTACTAAGGTATTTTAGAGTACAATGCCAACACCAGTACAAGGAATCAATAAATAAGAGGATTACTAAGGTATTTTAGAGTACAATGCCAACACCAGTACAAGGAATCAATAAATAAGAGGATTACTAAGGTATTTTAGAGTACAATGCCAACACCAGTACAAGGAATCAATAAATAAGAGGATTACTAAGGTATTTTAGAGTACAATGCCAACACCAGTACAAGGAATCATGAAATAAGAGGATTACTAAGGTATTTTAGAGTACAATCCCAACACCAGTACACGGAATCAATAAATAAGAGGATTACTAAGGTATTTTAGAGTACAATGCCAACACCAGTACAAGAAATCAGGAAATAAGAGGATTACTAAGGTATTTTAGAGTACAATGCCAACACCAGTACAAGAAATCAGGAAATAAGAGGATTACTAAGGTATTTTAGAGTACAATGCCAACACCAGTACAAGGAATCAATAAATAAGAGGATTACTAAGGTATTTTAGAGTACAATGCCAACACCAGTACAAGGAATCAATAAATAAGAGGATTACTAAGGTATTTTAGAGTACAATGCCAACACCAGTACAAGAAATCAGGAAATAAGAGGATTACTAAGGTATTTTAGAGTACAATGCCAACACCAGTACAAGGAATCAATAAATAAGAGGATTACTAAGGTATTTTAGAGTACAATGCCAACACCAGTACACGGAATCATGAAATAAGAGGATTACTAAGGTATTTTAGAGTACAATGTCAAGACCAGTACACGGAATCATGAAATAAGAGGATTACTAAGGTATTTTAGAGTACAATGTCAAGACCAGTACTAGGAATCATGAAATAAGACAATCTAACCATTACACCACGAGGACACCTCCTAAAATAATTTTGTTATAACAACTATATAGGGACAATTATCAGAATCATGTAAATAATAACAATTCCTCATTTAAAAAATTTAAACAGAGGTAATTTTAATTTTCTTCTTCGAATAGTCTACCCATGGGAACTCCCACATGAAATTTCAACGGTTACTTTAAACATTTAATTAACTATACAGAACAATAATTCATACCTAACAAATAAAAAACCCACCATAGCAAAAATTGATATCTCCCTTGGTGAGTGGGGATATCCGTTGGGTGCCTTGTGAAGTGTCAATCTCAGAAGCCCACACTCAATTTCATTTATCTCTGTTCTTTGAAGAATAGAGACGTTGTCTCTTGCCTCGCCATTAAACTATAAAATGAACTTGGCTATAACCATTGTCATCATCTCATCATCTTGTTGTGCCATCAGCACGGATATCCCAGACCCTCTCTCACCACCTCTCCCTATCGTTCATCACACCCAGCTGGTCCTCAGGGCTACATCCCGTATCCTCACAGAGCTGCTTTTGCTCGGCCATGTGAAGGGGTCCATAGGAGTATATCATTTATGAGCTTGTCCCTACTTCTCCTGCAGTGTCCTGCATGTCTGGTTCGTCTAACTTGGATAGTTTTTGTGATGGGTGGTAGGTGGCCGTACAGCTGCTGCTTTGTGGGTTGCTGCCTCCAGGACCTTTTCAATATTGCTCGCAGCATTCTTGTGTAGATGCCGTCAATAACCATTGTACTGTCCACCAATCTCAAGTAAACTGTTTTCCATTTTTGCATCCCTTCTACATAAGTGCCTATTTCTAGCTTTTGGAACACATTTCTGTATTTTTTCAATACTACTTGGATATATATATATATATATATATATATATATATATATATATATATGTGTGTGTGTGTGTGTGTGTTTGTGTGTGTGTGTGTGTGTGTGGTTATACAGCACTAATACCCTAGGGAAAGGTATGAATCCAATTATTCTCCCTCCAGCTATGGGTAAATAGTAGGGCAGACTGGGTTCTTCAGCCTTGGTAAGGCAACTAGTCTAGGAGAAATAACTCTGGATTCAAACCTTTTAAACTCTGCTTAAAATTTGACCTTGTGTCATATCCTGCCCGAGCGAAGGGGTTGGTAAATATGGTTAGACAGTAGTCTTTCATTTAAGCATGTTTGATTAAATAATAAAGACGCTTTTTATCGATATACGTGATTTAATTAAGATCCTTTCAAATTTCCTGATAAGTGCTTTGGTTTCAAATAAGAATTGGTGGATGAATTTACCAAAATTGTCCCGAGCGCTTTCAGACCCTTCATAGACCATCATCAGGGGTTGCTTACAATATGAAAAAAATATGCAAATGCAGAGTTGGGTAAAACTGAGTTGCTGATGAATTTAAAAAAACAGAACCTCATCCACAGAAATAGAATATTATCAAGAAATACGAATATTGAAAAAAAAAAATTTAATAGCATTTCAAAACATTGTCACTATTTTCAAAATTGATTCTATTGAATTTAGTTTTTGTTTTTTGTTGTTTTTTTTTTTTTTGTTTTTTTTTTTATCAAATGTTTCTGTATATTATTCTCCTCTGATTCATAGAGTGTTAGTATATCTCTGATATACTATTTCTGATATTATTCTTTGGTGAGTTGGGACTTAACTCAATATCTTCCCTAACTCCATGTAGACCAGTATTGAATTGATTCTTGTCAAAGAAACATGCAGAAATCCCAGAAAATCATTTACGTATATGATGATTGCTTCAAACCATTTTTTTTCGTGTTTGTTATCTTTTCATAACATTTCTGCCATTGAATCTTCCAATAAAACACAGGTGTCTTTTGTATTTAATATCTTCCAAGAATCCCATACTGATCACTTTATTTAATCCACAGGGTTATGCTATTTTAATTCCTTTATTAATCTTATTCAGGTGTTCTTTCAAAGGAATGTGACAAAGAAACCCTTATTATATTGTTCTCATCCTATTATCTGTCATATTTAATGTTAACCTTTGGGGAATTTTAGAAGTCATACTCCTAAATGTATCATTATAATATCTATATGTCTTATATATATTGCCAATCAGTCCCTATATATACTTGTATTTTCTGGACGAGCGAGCTGTGGAGGTTGGGGTACATAGGTACATGGAGGTTGGGGTACATATAACGAGGTGTAGGGAAGGGCGCTACTCCTTTCCTTGGTTTGGTCCACTTATCCTTGATTTATACCATATTATGCTGAGTGTTAATCAAGGAGATAACATATACCATTTTTTGAGTCTTCGGTATGACTCGACCTAGGATTGAACCCCAGTCTCCTGGGCCATTGGCGAACGCTATACCAAATACAGGGAAAAATTTAGATAAAATCCTTTAATTTGTAGGTAATTTTTTCCCACGAAAATTGAAATGATTTTGTTGTTGCATATGGTGCATTAAAGTTGCTGATAGTACACACATGAAACTCTAGTCCCCTTCGAAGTAATTTCCTCCGGCTGCAATGCACTTGTTGTGCCGTTCCAACAACTTCTGAAAGGCTCCATGGAAGTCCTCTTGTGTGAGCGTGTCAATGACCTTCGTCACAGCCTCTTTCATCTCCTCAATTGTCTCAAAACGATAGCCTCTGGGCTTAGGGATTAACCAAAGGTCACAGGGAGGCTGAGGACTGTCTTGATGCCCATCTTGGTCAAATAGTCTGTGACAAAGATGGAGATGTGGACTAGTGCATTGTCCTGGTGGAAATGACATTGGCCCGAATTGAAGCGTGCTGGTCTCTTCCGGCGGAATCTCTTCCTGAACTCCCTTAAAACCTCAACATAGTAACCCTAACACTAACCCTTTGGCCAATCAACTCTGATGTATTGACTTCCTTACTCCTGCCACACCTCTCATCATCCCTCACAGACGCCCTGCTTTCCTTGAATCTTTTATGCCACTTAAAAACTGATGCTCGATTCATGCAAGATGCTCCAAAAGCAGTCTGAAGCATTCCATATATTTCTGTGGCATTTTATCCAAATTTAAAACAGAATTGTATTGCATATCGTTCTTCTAAAGTGTCCTCACATCCAGATTGTATTTTTGAAACTTACAAGCTATGACAATCAGGCTTTAATAGGGTGTATTCCAATTGCTGCTGTAGCTGCTGATTTGAAGCTGAAATCATAAAAATTAGTCAGTCATCTCATAAGATGTATAGCAATAACATACTGAATCTTCCAGAGTCTATGATAATTTTAAATGCCTGTACAAAAGAGTCTGGAAACTTATTGAAGGCACTATATATATATATATATATATATATATATATATATATATATCACTTTAAAAAATCTTACATACACATATATATATATATATATATAGTGCATTGTAGGGTTATGTCATTGTTTTATTATGTGAAATGTTTTGAAAGGAAATGTATATATATATATATATACATATATATATATATATATATATATCCCTTCAAAAAATCGTACATATGTATATATATATATATATATATGTATATAGTGCATTGTGGGATTATTTCGTTGTTTTATTATGAAAATTTTTTGAAGGGATATATATATATATCCCATTAAAAAATCTCACATATATATATATATATATAGAGAGAGAGAGAGAGAGGGCATTCAATATAAGATTATTTCTGTATTTTATCTTGATGTGGGCTTATTTTATTGTCTTTTTATGTAATATTTTTTTAAGTGTATATATATATATATATATACACCTTCAAAAAATCTTATATATATATTCTACATTTTCCTTGGACAATTACCTTTTAGTATAATCCTTAGACTATTTTTGCTTGGATTATATATATATATATATATATATATATATATATATATATATATATATATATATATATATATATATAGTGCAATCAGTATGAGATTAATTTTGTATTTTAAAACAACAAACACTGAAAAAAGTGCAGATGATGAGAAACTATATGTATGTGCGTACACACATATATATATTTGCAAATACATATGATAGTGCATACCTCTATATATGAATATATATATATATATATGTATTTGCATGTATAGATATTAAAGTATACATATCCAGTTGTGTTTATGACCAAAAATGCAATGCATGTTTCTGTGCGTATAAACAAATGATTTCCTTTTAGGCAAAAGTTTTTAGAAAAACTAATGGAATTTATAAATGTTCAAACCTTTTCTGAAAGCTTTCCCTCAAGATATCGTACAGCTGCAGAAAGTAATATTAGTTTCTGTACAAGATTAATTCTCCATTTTAAAAATACAAAGAAACCAAAAAATCTGAAGAGTTGATGGGAAACCATTTTCAATTTATTAAAAAATTGAAAAAATGTCAGAGGAAAATACTGGAGAAGAAAATCTGTCAAAATAATTAAAATCAATGTTGTAGAATTATGAACAGATTCTAACTTCAGTAAGAAATTATTTACCCGTACTTAATATTAGCATCAAGATATTCTATTTTAAAATCTTACAAATATAATCTACTTCCCATAAACTGCAGAATATAAGTTGACCTTTTAAGCCGAAAAAATCTTTTAAAAACTACAGGTTGACTTACACTGCAGGGCAAAAATCCAAACCTTTATCACAGAATGGTCAACCAACAAAACAGTATCCCAAACAATCCATCTAAATTACTTACCGTAACTCCAGCAGACTGCCACAAATATTCCTAACTTTAACTCATGTTAGGTGAACATATTTAAAAAACTAAAAGAAATTAATTTAGAATAATAAAACTGTAATACAAATTAAGTATTATATAATTTCTGCATTCCATGCAATTTCCAGCAGCTGATGCACTGACAGTAAATACTAACTGAAACACTGTAGCACCCAGGTGGCCAGTCAGACAACTATGGTATGTGTTTATCTTTCTAATTTCATGATGGCAAAATAGATAGTCAATTCATTGGAATATAGACTCTAACGGGTAAGATTTGCACATTTCTGATAACGCTGATGTAATTCGGATGTCAGAAAAAATTAATGACCGTTTAATGAGATATAAGTTAACAACCTTAATCGAGGGTGACCCAAAGGCTCCGTTTTCAATAGATACTACACCAAGGTGTAGAGGAGGGTGTTACTCAATTCCCTGGATTGCTCCACTTTACCCTTGATCCTTACCTTATAATTCTGAGTGTTAAGCAAGGCTGCATCAAGTACCATTTTTTGAGTCCTTGGTATGACTCCACCTGGGATTGAACATTTCTCAACATTTCAAATAAAAATTACCTGAAGATTATTTTATTGATTATTAAAATCTTGATTCTAAAATACCATACTGTAATTTGAAAAGTATTTATTCATGCACATTTAAAAAGAGTTTCGGCGACTCTGCATCTTCTATTTCAGGTTGTCAATCTATCTAAATCAGAACTTTTAGGTAAAAATCTTAAGGTCATCTTATATGACAATTCAACTGGTATGCCAGAATTTATAATATACATGAAATACAATGTTTCTATTTACATATATATATATATATATATATATATATATATATATATATATATATATATATATACGAGGTGCATACGATAAGTTTCCAGACTTTTTGTACAGGCATTTAAAGTTGTTGTAGACTCTTGAAAATTCAGTATGTTATTGCTATACATCTTATGAGATGACTGACCAATTTTTGTGATTTCAGCTTTAAATCAACAGCTACAGCAGCAATTGGAATACACCCTACTAAAGCCTGATAGTCACAGTTTGTGAATTTAAAAAATGCAATCTGGGTGTGAGGACACTTTAGAAGAACGATATGTAATAAAATGATGTTTTAAACTTGGAAAAAATGATGCCACAGAAACGTATGGAATGCTTCAGACTGCTTTTCTACCATCTTGCATGAATCGAGCATCGGTTTTTGAGTGCCATAAGAGATTCAAGGAAAGCAGGGAGTCTGTGAGGGATGATGAGAGGTATGGGAAGAGTAAGGAAATCAATACACCTGAGTTGATTGGCCAATGGGTTAGGCTTGGGGTTAGGGTTACTATGTTGAGGTTTTAAGGGATCTCAACAAAAGATTCTGTCGGAAGAGGCCAGCACTCTTCAAATCGGCTCAGTGAAATTTCCACCAGGACAATGCACCAGTCAACAACTCCATCCTTGTAACAGACTATTTTACCAAGTTGGGCATCAAGACAGTTCTTCAGCCTCCCTATCGTCCAGACTTTGCTCCCTGTGACTTTTGGTTATTCCCTAAGCTCAGAGGCTGTCGTTATGAGACAATTGAAGAGGTTAAAGAGGCTATGACGAAGGTCATTGACACACTCATTCAAGAGGACTTCCATGGGGCCTTCCAGAAGTTGTTGGAATGGTAGAACAAGTGCATTGCAGCCGGAGGAGATTAGTTTGAAGGGGGTAGAGTTCCGTGTGTGTACTATCAATAAAAGTGCCCATACGAAAAAAGTCTGGAAACTTATTTAATGATCCTCGTATATGATATGCTCTAAATTAGAGAATAAATCAAACTCCAGTCCAATTTGAAACTGAGAAATAATTTTGTTGGATCTGTATTAATACTTAACATCATGAATCATGCACCTCCTCAATTTAATGGTGAATCAAAACATATGTATTACAATGCGAATTTCATGATTTCTATTACACACAAATAATTATTCTTTTTCTAACCTTAAATTGAAATGAATATGAAGAGATTGTATATATTTCTTCAAACTTATTAAGTAAAGTCAGAATAAATCTATTTTAGGGGTGGAGAAAAATAGATAAACAAACTATGAAGAGAAATTTTGTCGCAATTTATAGGCTAAAATTGTAGAAATTTTGTTAAGGAACTGGTGATCCTGTTTCACCGAATATCAGCAGCCCCTTGGGGTCACGTGGGGTCCACTATAAAAAAAGCGACAACTGGAGATTCCCCTTTTTTTGTTTCACTCCCACCACTGTGAGCAACAGGTCCATTCGTAGCAGCTCTTGACGGCAAAACGTATTTGGTACCTTCCACCAGCCAGGAGCCAAGAGCGACGAACGCACGTGCTGAGTTAAAAGGAACAGGACACACAGCTAAGTTCCAGCAGGCATTTATCTGCAAACCAAACCTTACCCTACCTTACCTTAAACCTTTACCTTATAACTTTATCTTACACCTTTACCTTATAACTTTACCTTATAACAACCTTACAACTAAATCTTACAAAACCCTACCACCTATCTGGACCTTGAACTCTTTTTTGAACTCGTACATATTCGTTGTTTGTTCCATTTGGTGTAAAACCCTGTTTATTGTTGTTGTTGTTGTATATAAATTTTGTTGCACTAAAAGTCGTTCGTCTCCTTTCTTCAAAAGCTGCCACCCAATTCTCTACTGCTATTGAAATACGGTTTACTCTTTTACAAAACGTAGGAATAAACCGGGCTTTTCGGGGCTTATAAAAATCCCCACAAAGTAATGAAGATGACTGTTTGTAAACAAAATCTCAGAATTTTCTCATCAGTTTTCTTGGAAGTTTGAAGACAAAAATTAACATTCAAAAGAGCCATCTTGATTTTTAAACTTTACTTTCTGGTTAAGATGGATCCTGGCGCCTTTTCAAAACTAAAAATAAAGAAACATAAATGAGCTTTAATGAATTAAGAAAATTCAATCGATAAATTGATAGATAAGAGTATAGAGATAAATTTGAGATCGATCCGTCAATAGTTAACACAAATATTTCATGTGCGTAGAAAAAAAATGGCGTTTAATATATTATTAAAATATGGAAGCCATCAAAGATATTTTTCAAATTTCATTGGCATTTTTAGATAGAGAGTTTAATATCCAACGCGCACACACACACACATATATAGTCATTCACAGACTGATCTGTTTCGTTCAATCAGAACTCATCAGTGTGGCTAGACAGTAGCTTTCCGTAGCTGGGATCAAAACCCGGTTGACTCAAACGTCAAGCCAAACTTCTAACCATTCAGCCATGAGAAGCCATTAACTGCGAAGTAAATTTTAAACGGTTATGAATCACAATTACTATTGTTTACATACATCCGTTCAATGGCTACCGAGACCTCAATTCATATATGAAGAGGCTTGCAATATACGCTAATGGCAACACGATTACTTCTTCGCCAGAAAACTCAATCGTACGGGGATAGGGGAGTATATATATATATATAGGGTCAGGCAAAATGATCTGACACATTTGTAGGTTTAATAAAAGACAAATAAAGTAGAGAAACAAAAAGTGTTTTTATTTTCGAAAAGTACATATAATGTCATTCTGTTTCATTAGGTTTTGAAAATTAAATCAGTCAAATGGGATCCGTTATTGTCTACAAACAGTCGAAGGCGTTCACGAAAGTTGTCTATAACTCGGCGGGTCATTTCATGTGGAATAGCAGTAATTTCTTGACGAATTGCATCTTTAAGTTGTTCAATAGATTGTGGGTGATTACTGTACACCTTTGACTTGAGGTATCCCCAGAGAAAAAAATCGCACAGATTTAAATCAGGTGTGTCAGATCATTTTGCCTGACCCTATATATATATATATATATATAACTCATACTAATAATGTACTGATATATATATATAGAGAGAGAGAGAGAGAGAATACTTAGTCCAGTTAAACCGGAGTTAGGAGTAATTCCATCAGGACAAGAAATTATTCGTGAATGAATATTTAAATCTTCCTGGTAAAGAGCTCAATGTACCAATTATACAGAGCAATAATTTCATTAAGAAAAAAACAACGAAACCAATCACAAAGGATTATAAATTTATTTCCATCCTGTTACGCATTTTTGAAATTTTCAAAAACACGAAAAAAAATTTAACAGGACTTCATCAGATCAATTTTTATCTAATTGATCTGATGAAGTCCTGTTAAATTTTTTTTCGTGTTTTTGAAAATTTCAAAAATGCGTAACAGGATGGAAATAAATTTATAATCCTTTGTGATTGGTTTCGTTGTTTTTTTCTTAATGAAATATATATATATATATATATATATATATATATATATATATATATATATATTCAGATAGATAAATAGATAGATAGATAGTGCTCAATATAACTGATAGAGCATATATATCAAAGTTTGGATCTTGCTGACTCAGTCAATGATATTTGGTGACCCGATTTTATCATTAATGGAATCATCAGACTAATATATTATTCAAATATTATTGTGTGCAGCATGATGGGAAGGGTAATCTAGTTTATGGGGGCAGTCTAGATTATTCTGCATGTTTTTTAAGTGTTTTCATTCATTATTGTTATTTTATCACTGTAAATTTTTTGTTCATTTAATAAAAATATGGTTATAAACAGATAAAGTGGACCTAGAAGTAATTCCAATGAAGGGGTACACTGTAACATACCTATGATACGGATATGTGCAATAGACATAGAATCTTCATAACGCACATATATATAGAACATAGGAATCCCGAAACACAAAAAACACTTACGACTTCTCAGTTCAGGTGCGAAACTTTTTATTACCTTTGAGTTAAAGGTAATTCGACATAAGGAGAGTGATACACAATCTTTCTATGCTGACTTTTCCATCTGCACCCCCACCACCACCACCACGCGCGGCACCCCACCGCAAACTACTGGTCTGATCTCGGCGAGCCCCGAAAGTCAACCGTCTTCTTCGGACACTAAAACTCAACTAACAAACTTTTCTCAAATCCCCCAAATCCTCCGTGCACGCTTCCGGTGCATGACGTCATTCACATCCCCCGGTCACTTACCTATCTGGTATTTTTATTTTGACATCTCTAAATGACACATCCTCCCCGCACGCACGTGAACACCTGCTCTCATGCTGCACCTAACTAACTCATGTGCTAAGCGAAAGGTTCTCAGCCTAACTAAACCAAAAGGCAAGATATATAAGACAAAATCCCTCTGCAATTATATTACAACACCTCATTCCCCAAAACTCAAATGCTAGAGCCTCACCATCAGATGCAGTTTAGTGTCATATCTAGGACATTCGTTGGTGGGGGTCTTACTCTTCTGCCCCAACTAACTGGGCTTGTATTCATTCTTTTCTATACAAGGTTTTGAATGTATCCAACAATTTTGAATATCCCAGGTTGTCCTGCTTTTATGCAACTTAAGAATCAGGGATTTTCTCCAGATATTTTCAAGTAGGTGAGTTTTTGTTCCGTATATTGTCACTTTGAATGACTAAGCTTTAAGATCACTTACAGTATCTGCTATAACTAAAAGGTCACCCCTCTAAGAGCTGACAAGGTCCTTCATTGCACGTACTTTCCAAAGGTTTTTTTTTTTTTCTGGGACACAAGCCTCAGGTTGCTTGCTCTACCAACTGTTTCTACATGGTCACCCATCAAAATCCTGACTAAATCTCCCTGCAACTTCTGATTTGTCTCAAAATCAAAATCAACAATGAAATAAATGATGGTTGGTGTTTTATGACATATCAACTCTTGTAGATTATTTAATGCCAAATCCTGTCTCGTGATTTGTTAGTGAATTGTTTGTTGGTAACATTACTGCTACACGAGCTATCAGTACTCATTATTTTGCATACAGTTAAATGGTTTCAAGTATTCCTATCAAACACAAATAATTCTATTTAAATAACTAACAATAAAATCCTTAGTAAATGATTCTATTTTACCCATAGATAGGACCCTAACAGGTTCTACCTATCTGGGCCAGAAAAGAGCTGGGAATAATGGCAAGGAAAGCGTGCTGCACATATCCAAAGCTACAGGATTGAAGCCTGACCACCAGATGCAGTTCAGTGTCATACCCAGGACATTTGCTGATGGGGTCTTACTCCTCTCTATAAATGCATCCGGAATATTCTACAGCCTAAGCCAACAGGGCAGTGAAATAGACGAAATTCAGGAGAATACACCGAAGCAACTGATGGTAATCTCAAAAGAGAAATTTCCAAACTGTTTTCAAAAACGTAAAGTATTCTGGGGTAAAAGTGTGAAGTCCCAATGGGAGTACTTCCAAGCTAATTGCCTTTGGTAGGCTATTTTTTCATTGATATTGACTGGATGGATATTTTCCAAACATACAGCATATTTATCTCTACTTTATACTGCGAGGCATACTTTTCCTTTGAAGGTGTATCTTCCGATCACAGAATCATCTCAGCAAAGATTAACCTATATCTATGCAGAAACAAAAAACAAACAAGTTAAAGCTTCATGAAATGAATGGTATTCACTTGCCAATAGTTATATAAGCGATCAATATACACTAACTGTTGGAAAGAAGTTTGTTATTCTTAAGGAGACATCTGAAAGACATACTCGAAATAACGAATGTGAAAACTTGGTTACTGCCCACATAGAAGCAGCAGCTGAGTGTATTCCAATCAAACCAAGAGCCAAATATTAAGTTTCCTGGGAGCATTTAGAGAAAAATAAGATTACATGACAAAGCAATCTTGCTTAATTAAAGAAACTCAATAAACACAGAAAAAACTAATTAAGACATACTAAAAAGAATAACTAGAATACATTCGAGGCCAAATCAATAAAATTAGAAATTCAGTCGAAGATAGACAACCTGAATTAGCATCAGAAAGTTCTCTGAGCTTAAATTTTTATCAATTGTCACTTGTTGAGCTTCATTTGTGTGTTTTTTTTTTTGTTTTTTTTTTTTTTTTTTTTTTTTTCAACTTATCTCATTTTCCCGTGACTGCTATTGACCTCCATGGAACTCTACATTTGTCCCTTATGTATCAGAAAGTTATCTGAGCTTTCCTTAATTTTTATCAATTGTCACTTGTTGAGCTTCATTTGTTTGTTTTTTTTTTGTTTTTTTTGTTTTTCAACTTATCTCATTTTCCCGTGACTGCTATTGACCTCCATGGAACTCTACATTTGTCCCTTATGTATCAGAAAGTTCTCTGAGCTTTCCTTAATTTTTATCAATTGTCACTTGTTGAGCTTCATTTGTTTGTTTGTTTTTTTTTGTTTTTTTTTTTAACTTATCTCATTTTCCCGTGACTGCTATTGACCTCCATGGAACTCTACATTTGTCCCTTATGTATCAGAAAGTTCTCTGAGCTTTCCTTAATTTTTATCAATTGTCACTTGTTGAGCTTCATTTGTTTGTTTTTTTTTTTTTGTTTTTTTTTAACTTATCTCATTTTCCCGTGACTGCTATTGACCTCCTGGAACTCTACATTTGTCTCTGCCATTTCTGTGTTGGTGGTAACAACGTTTTTATATTTTTCATGTGGAGTATGTCTTTCAAATGTCTCCTGAAAAGTAACAAATTTCTTTCTTACCATATTTACCAACCTCCGCTCGGGCAGGATATGACACAAGGTCGATTTTTAAGCGGAGTTTAACAGGTTTGAATTCAGAGTTTTCCTTCTCCTAGACTAGTTGCCTCACCAAGGCTGAAGAACCTTGTCTGCCCTACTATTTGCCCATAGCTGGAGGGAGAATAATTGGATTCATACCTTTCCCAAGGGTATTAGTACTATGTGAAATGCAATCAGTCTCGTTCAGGATTTGAACTCGTGTCGGCGTGTCCATTTCCTACGACGCTAACCATTACACCACGGGCACCTCCACTAATTTCTTTCTTACAGTTACTGTATACTGATTGCTAATATCCCCTTTGGCAAGTGAAGACCAATCATATCATGAAGCTTTAACTGCTTCTTATTTTAGCATTGATTCAGGCGAATCTTTGCTGAGATAATTCTGTGATTAGAAGATACGTCTTCAAAGGAGGGACATGCTGCCCATACAATTGTCCTCAAATTGTCTGGTTGTTGGAGGGAATTTTATTTTATGCTTTTTCCTCTTCTTCCTATTTCTGTAGTTGTTTTGACGTCTTTTTTAATGGATTTTACAGTTTAATGGATTTTACAGTTTTCCTTCTCCTGGACTAGTTGCCTTACCAAGGCTCAGGAACCCTGTCTGTCCTACTATTTACCCATTACCTTTAGCTGGTGGGAAAAGACATGGAGTCATGCTTTTCCCAAAAGGCTTTGTCCTGAATGTGAATTCATGCTGCCAATTCCATTTCTTATGACGTTGTGGGGGGGTCTGGTGTAATGGTTAACGTGCTGAACTGCAGAATTGTAGTAAGTGAGTTCAGACTCCATTCATGTTATCACATTCACTTTTGGACTAATGCCCCTTGGGAAAGGTATGAACACCTTATCTTCTCAGCTATGGGTTAAATAGTACCACTACTATTCTTCTAGAAGGATGGCTTTAGCATCAAATAACCCAAGAAGGTTGATATGCCCTTAAAACAACCAAAGCAACCCAAACCAATGATGACCATTATACTAAGTCAGACTCCAAAGAGAATGAAAGTAATTCTTCTAATTAACACTGATAAGAAGAAGCATATTACAATTAACAAAACAAGGATTCTCTAGTAAAGTGTGCTATTTTATTTGAAATTTCCCTTTGCCATAGTTTTATGCAAGATTCAATCAGATGTCAAGTAGAAACAGATAAAATTAAAACAGATAACTTAGTCAATATATACTTCAGATATGTACAATGCTTGGTGCCAAATTGAAATATTTGGAGAAGTTTACTCCTCTTCTGGGTATCAATGGCCATTTTATGTGTATGATCTCATCCATCCTTGGCCAACTTATGTTCTTACTTTTGCTGGGTGTTTACACTCCCATCTTCTAATCAGGCCAAAGCAAACAGTTGCAGAGTTGGTCTAAATACCTTATACCTGTCCATGTAACAGGTTGTAAAGTAAAGTAAAGTTGTCCCCCTTTTAGTTGTGGGTGACCAGAAGGCTCCCTTTTCAATAGCTACTACACCGAGGTGTAGGGGAGGGCACTAATCCTTTCCCTGAATTGCCCCACTTTACCCTTGATATCCCTGATTGTTAAGCAAGGAGGTATCAAGTACCATTTTTAAAGTCTTTGGTATGATGCGACCGAAGATTGAACCCAGGTCTCCCGGACCATTGGCGAACACTCTACCTACTAGGCCAATGAGCAACAGGTACTACGAGCTTACCATGTCTCAATAAAAGAGAAAGTAAGTAAAGTCATTCAAGAAGTTAATGGAAATTATTTGCTTTCTGAAAAATAAACTTAACCAGAATTTAAAATTACTCTGTTAAGAATCTATAAAATCTAAATCATGGAAATTTTGCTGTAAAGTATTTTCTGAACATTATTTCATAAATGTTTTATCAAAATTCCTAGAGTCGTGTCCATGGATTAAATTAAACCCTGTCATAATGTTTATCAATTTTCTAATGGTGAACCATCAGATGAATTGCCAGATGGTAAATCCAATATTTGAAATTACTCATACCAATTAGTCTGTTGTCGTCATTCTCCGCAAATACTTTATTTTGTAACTGTCATTCCCCATTTTGACATTTCTTTTCTGTGCATCCACCTACATTTATTACCGTCATGGAGACTTGTGGTCATTAATTAACGGCAAAAGCCTCACACAATGATTGTCAGCTGCTCAAGTGAATAGTGGCGTGCATCCCCTCCAAAGTATCAAATATCTCTTCTCAGCTGTCACTGGACAGTCTTCTTGAGCCTTCGTTAAATAAATGCCAGATAATGTCCATTATTTGCTGCTTCTGCTTCCAAATTTCCGTGTCCATTAGTCTGAGATCCTTCAACTCTTTAAGACTCTCAGCATTCTCCTTAAAATATAATGAGTAACCATAATCTTGTTCGTAATCCAAGATTTTAATGCTTTTCCATTCATAGAAAACCTGATTTTTGTGGATGACCTTAGCAAGCAAAGGCTTCTCAACATGGTACAATAAATAAATATTTCTGTAAAAGCTTCTTCTTAATGCAGACATAAATAAACTTCATTCCATCGACAAACACTCACTGGAAAGACTAAACATATAATTTTTAAGGCCATACGTTTTATCAAAATGGCGCTGATTATATTTCTGTAAATTTAATAAAGACACTTTCTTCTTTTTTAATAAATGGTTGACAAAAAAGACCTTTTTTCCTTTCTTCTCTTTTTTGGGATATGCAATTGCTTGTAGTTAAAAAATTTAAAAAAAGACTGATGTAAAACATTATAATCTGTTATTTAACTTTCTGAAAGGCCGTTCAGTAACTGATTACTTCATTTTCTGGGCAATAGAAATGTAAAAATGGGAATTCCTTGGCAGGATTTCAAATCACTTAAATATATGTGTTCTTAGTAACAACACAAATAATGAACTGACCTCTATTTATCACATAAAACTTTGTACATTACAATTTTGACAGCCATTTCTGAAACCGAGACTCCTTAGTGATGGCCCTCATTGACTTTCTGGAGTCTGCTTTGATAATATTCTGAACGTTCTGTTGGTTTGTTATTTCGTTTTATGGTGTATCAACCCTTTTTGAGTCATTTAATGCCAAATTAAATCATTTCGATAAAAGTTCAAACAAGTTTAGTATAAGTACAGATTTTTGTTTACACACAGTTAAATGTCAAAACAGTTCTATTTCAAAAAATTCAGTTTAGTATAAGTTTGCAGTTTAAATGTCAAAACAGTTCTAGTACACAGTTTCAAGGTCAAAAAATAGTTCTATTTCAAACAATTCAGTTTAGCATAAGTACAGAGTTTAGTTCTATTCGACCCATAGATAAGGCCCTATCAGGTGCTACCACTCCCAGCTAGAGCGGACCTGGGAGCGATGGCAATGAAAGGGTACTCCACATTCCTCAAAGCATTACTGGAACCTCACTATCAGATTATTTAGTGTCATATCCAGGACACTCATTGGGGAAGTCTTACTCCTCTGCAGAAGTGCAGTCAGTTTATTCTGCAGCCCCAAACGACTAGGCCTGAACTTGCTGTATAAAATCAGTTTTCCTGATAGTCTTGGAATGTTTAAAATGCTTTTTTATTTAACTAGAGTCGAAACATTTCAGCCAGAGATTTTCAATTCATTCCTAATCTTACGAATAAAAAGTCTGGCAATGTTGAAGGAGTTAAAATTCTTTACGTTACTGTTTCCTAATTAAGACAATGATAACAGAGTATGCCTTTTTATTTCTTAAGTGAAGTTATAATCTGCCATATTTAATCAGAAAAAAGTAAGGCAGTTAGTTCTGGGGAAGTCGTAGCTTTGTAATATGTTCTCAAAAACACATCATATTTATATCACTAGCCGTAGCTTGATCATTATCAGTGAATACACACACACAGACATTATTTTTCCATTCACCTTGATGCACACAAAAACAGAATTTTAGATGATGATTTTCAAGGAAGGCCAGCCTGTTCTATTTCAAAATTTGGCTTAAGACTATCTTCTCTCCCTATTTCTTGCCTGGTGGTAGGACACGAAAATCTTTTTTAAAAAGAATAAAATAACAACTACTATTATAAAATTCACCTATTGGAAAAGATTTTTTGATATTTTTGTTTGAATTTTAAGAACATTTTCTTATTTTCCTCATTGATAAACAATGTTTTAAAAATATACAACCCAATTAGTAGGGGCTGTAGAATATGCAGACTGTATCTCTGCAGAGGGGCAAAACCATCCTCAACAGGAGTTTGGATAGGACACTAAACTGTATCTGATGGTGAGGCTCCAGTCCAGGAGGTTTGGGGAGTGTGGAGAACCTCTTCTTTGCTATTACTCCCTGGTCCACTCTGATCTGGACAGGGAGTACCTCTTAGGATCTCATCTATAGGCCAAATAGGACTGTTTAATAATGTTGAATTGAATTAGTATTCAATAACAATACTTAAGAATACTTAAACTGTGAGTGAATGAATAAGCTTAGGCTCATTTAAGAAAATCTTACCAACAAATTATTCGGATAAAAATCATTTCAAAAGGATTTAACGTTAAATAACCATCAACCTAAATATTTCTAGTTGAATTCATAAAAAGTGTTGGGGGAGTGTCCTCATGGTGTAATGGTTAAAGCGCTGGACAATGGAATCGTAGTGAGTGAGTTCAAACTCCAGTCATGCTATTACGTTCCCTTTCGAGCAAAAGACCCTTGGAAAAGGTATGAACCCCCTTATCCTCCCAGATATGGGTTAAATAGTACCACTGCTGTTCTTCTAGGAGAATGGCTTTGGCATTAAATAACCTACAAAGGTTGATATGCCATTAAACAAAGAAACCAAACCAAACCTAAACTTTTTAGTTGAATTTTTCAAATTGTTTTTTATTTAACTTATTGAAAAAAAAATTTTTTAAATATTTTTTGATGAATTAAAAAAGACTTTTTTTTTACCTTGATCATTAGATATTTTAAAAATATTTTTATTTGAATTTCTAAAAAATTTTTTTTATTTTACTTATTAAAAATATTTTTCTTAAAACTTTACTTGAATTAGACAAAAGAAAGTTTTCTTATTTTGCTTAGTGAAAAACATTTAAAAAAATATTTTATTCAAATTTTTAAAAACATTTTCTTTTACAATAACACTTAATTTTCAAGATTTAAAAATGGTGCAACAATATTGTAGGTTTTCTCTTCAGAGAAGAGCTAATCATTGCTTGAAGCTACAGACAAGATTTTCCTCAAAATATAATGGTTTGCAATTAAAAGCTGCATCCATCTTTCTTGCTATATGTTTAGCAATATCTGTCCAAAAGTTTCTCCTCTGATATTCCACCCCAACACCTTACCCAAATCCTGACTTGGCTCATCCGTCCACTCCTATTTTCTCCGAACCACCGTCAATGAATTTCTACTAATTCCATTCCACCTCCCACACCATTTATGTTGGAACAGTCAATCTCAATCGCTCTGTCTTAAAAGATTTTATATTAACCTGGGCTGTTGGAGATTATTGTACTATTGAAATGCCATCAAGGTAGAGAAGAGGCTGTTAGCTGCAAAAGAGGATTTCTCAATAACTTGTTTCAGATGGTCAGTCATATACTGCCTCAAGGACAAATACCGATAATGAATCCATGACACTTCTAATCGGGTAATCACTTTATGGCTATAATGTGCTCGCTGAAAAAAAAATTGATTCGGTTCAGGTTAAAAACTTTAATCTGGAATATCCTGGACTAATTGCATGTTGCTGATTTATTTCTTTATCGTCTGTTGCATGAAAAGCAGACAATAAAAAAAACTTTGGTGGTTTCCTTCAGAAATAATTGAAAAACTCAAATTCTCATTTCAACTGTTTAAGAAGTTATTCATGGCAATGTTATAACAATTAAGAGACATTTAAGAATGAAATATAACAAAACATTGGTACTTTTCCAGAATATCCCTCAGAGGAAATGTCTATGGTAATATATTTTTAAAAATTATATAGAATTGTTGTACTATAATCCAGAGAAGAGTAAGTTTCAATCATTATCTTCATTTTTTTTTTTTTTTTTTACTGAGCATTTACATTTAAAGAACATATCTTCAACTTGCCAGCCATATTTTTGCCGTTTTTCTTTCTTTCAACCAAGAATATGGCAACTTTCCAACAGTTGCCAACAGCCAGTAGCCTAATGAGTAGAGTGTTCGCCAATGGTCTGGGAGACAGGGGTTCAATCCCAGGTTGAGTCATACCAAAGACTAAAAAATGGTACTTGATGCCACCTTCCTTAACACTAAGCATTATATGGTAAGGATCAAGGGTAAGGTGGAACAATCCATTAAAAGAATAGTTCCCTCCCCTACACCTCAGTGTAGTAGCTATTGAAAAGGGAGCCTTTAGGTCACCCTCGACTACTGTCGTCAACTTTAGTTTACTTATGTACTTACACAACAGTCATGAGTAGGATATGACACAAGGTCAATCATTAAGCAGAATTTTGCTGGTTTAAATTAAGAGATTATTTTCCCAGAGACCAGTTGCCATACAAAGGCTAAAGAACCCAGCCTGCCCGACTATTTATGGTTGGAGTGGGGAAATTGAAGGATCCATGCTTTTTCCAAGAGAATTAGTGAGAAATAAAATACAGACAACCTTATCCAGGACTTGAACTTGTGTTGCTGTCTCCATTTCCTACAACAATAGCCATTACACCATAAGCACTTAGTAGAATTAGTTGTTCAAACTTCTTGAAACGCTATCACCTTTCATTTCTGATTAGTTTTTCTTTCATTGCTACTAATCCAGAATATTCCTCAGGGGTAATCTATAAAGTAATTCGATAGAAATGTAGTATTTACATTCACTATCAAGATAAGAATCAGTTTTAGACATTTCTCTCGTTATTTCATTGAATTGTTAGACTTTAATCTCCAAAATTATATACTCGTATCAGCAATTTATGGAAGTCACCATATTCTTGGTTGTTGAGGAAAGCAAAGACTAAAGAAATATTGCATGCAGTTGAATTGTAGCAAGTTGAAGATGCAGTTTTTAAACATAGATGTTTAGTCAGAAAATAAAGAGAATGACTGAAGGTATATATTATATTTCTCTCTTTCTCTCTCTATATATACATATATTCTTTTCTACATGGTTACAAGAGAATATTTTGGATATATACCCAAACATGCTGTATTGATATTGAATAATCTTAACTCATAAGGGTTTAACTAATCTAGAAGAGAACTAAACTGTTAGCAATATGAATTTATTAGTCTTTTCGTATTTGAGGCTCAATATATCAAAGCAAAACTTGGCAGAAATAGAACAATAAAACTTTTAAAAAATGTGTACGTGTGTTTGAACTTAAGAAGATAGAAAATATGACTGACAAATATTCATATGTTTCTTAGATAACCTGAAGAATGAATTTGCCCGTCAGCTAAGGCTACAGGATACACCAATTGCATCTTTGCGGAGTGGTAAGACTCCTCCATACAATAGTACTGATATGGCCAGCCCAGTTGGTTGGGGCCGCAGAATACACCAACTGGATCTCTGCAGTGTGTCGATGTCTTTTTCAGTTGATGTAACACTGCTTCCTTGGTAGATGAATTTGTCTACTATTTTCAGAGAGGTTCCGTCTAGTGTGTAAATGTCACCTGTTTGATTATAGCACATATATTCAATTTTGTGTGCGGCGGCTTGTTCCAGGCTATGCAGTAGTGATATTATGTAGGAAATCAGACATGAAAATTAAAATAAAATTCCTGAGTATAAATTTATTTGATATAACATTTTCTTGTTTCACGAGATAATTTTTAACCTAAATTAGATTAGCATAAACTTTACTACAACATTCATTTATTATAATCTCGGTAGCAAGGCTGATGTGAACTCAAATAATTTGGTAAGGTTTTAAGTTTAGATAAAGAAAAGAAAAAAGATGGTTTGTTTGATTCTGAGGAATCTAGAGACAGATGTAGTAAACGATCAAGATATTAAATGTTTTTATTTCTCAAACTGTTTTTGTTACCTTCTGCTATTTAACTTTCTTATTAGTCTTTTTTGGTTTGGTTTGGCTTGGTTTTGTGGCATATCAACCATTGAAGATTATTTAATGCCAAATCCATTAATATATATATAAACAGTTCTATTTCAAACTGTTCAGTTCCTCTGCACAGTTAAATCGTTGCAAGGATTGTTATTTATTGTTAACAATTGTCATGATGTCATTCACACTCTAACACCATTTCCTATCTGGGGTTTATTATGACAATTGTGATTGTCATATCCTTTGCACTTGAGCGTAAAACTGTACCCAATGTCTGTGCACCTGAACTAAGAGACGAATAGTTCAAAGCCCAACCAAACTGAATGATAAAATATGATTAATGAAAAAGGAATATATAGAAAAAAATCATTCCTTAATTATATAACAAAAGTATTTCTAATTTGTAAAATCTTTACAGGTGTCAGAAAATACACAGATCTTTACAATATATTTCAGTATCAAAGAAGATTAAAAAAACTGGATTAAAACTAATGACTGAGTATCATGTCAATTCTCAAGTCCAGCGCAGTCGGCTGGGGCTGTAGAATACACTGATTGCATCTCTTCAGAAGGGTAGGACCCCCTCCCCTAATGAGTGTTCTTGATATGACATTAAGTAATCAGATGGTGAGGCTCAAGTAATACTGGAGTTTGAGGAATGTGGAGTACCACTTCATTGCCATCTCTCCCAGGTCCACTCTGACCCAGAACTTTTTGACATTTAAACTGTGTGCAAACTAATAACTTATGCTAAATTGAGTTGTTAGAAATAGAACTGTTGGATCATTTTACTGTGAGTAAACAAATGACTTTTTAATTAAATTGTTAACAATAAATAACAATCCTTGCAACGATTTAACTATGTGCAAATGAATGAGTAATGTTGAATAGAATAATTAGTGATAAATAGCAATACTTGTAACCACTTTACTGTCTGCAAACAAATGATTAATACTGAATAGAATTATTAGTGTTAGACAGAAATAACTGAAACCACTTAACCATGTGCATCATCATCATGTCGTGCGGCCAGCACGGATATCCCTGACCCTCTCTCTCCACTTCTCCCTCTCATTCATCGCCTCTGACAGGTCTTCAGGGCTACATCCTGTATCCTCGCAGAGCTGCTGTATGTATGTTCAAGCTGGTCGTCCTGCTTTTGCTTGGCCATATGTGGTGCTCCATAGGAGTACATCACTTATGAGCTCGTCCCTGCTTCTCCAGCAGTGTCCTGCATGTCTGGTTCATCTAACTTGGATAGTTTTTGTGATGGGAGGTAGGTGGCCGTATAGTTGGTGCCTTGTGGGGTGTTGCCTCCAGGACTTGTTCAATATTGCTCGCAACATTCTTGTGTAATTGCCATCTAGCTTCTTCTCATGTCGTTTTGTTAGCGTCTAAGTAGTGCATCCATACAGCAGTATTGACATGACTGCTGCCTGGAAGAAACTGCATTTCATTTTATCGGTCAGGTCTGACTTCCATATAATCGATAGCTTATCGATAGCTGTCCATGCCTTCGTTAGCTGTGTGTTGATGTCTTTTTCGGTTGATGAGATACTGCCTCTTAGGTTGGTGAATTTGTCTACCAGTTTCAGAGAGGTTCCCTCTCGTGTGGAAACTCACAAATCATATATGTATATCCATGTAAATGAGTGACGTTAGATTCTTACTTTTACATTGTAATACATGAAACCATTTAAATGTGTTCAAACAAATGAATAATAGTAAATAGAATTATTCATGTGAGATTGAAATACTTAACCATTATAACTGTGTGCAAACAAATTAGCTCAGGCTCATTGAAAAATGTTATCTACACAATGTGTTTACAAATCATACTTATTTAATATAAATGTATAAAGCAGATTTGGAATTAAATAACCTACAAGGGTTGATATGCCATAAAACCCAACCAAACCAAATCATATATATTTAATATATATGTATAAAGAGGATTTGGCATTAAATAATCTACAATGGTTGATATGCCATTAAACACAACCAAGCCAAACCATACATATTTAATGTATGAAGAGGATTTGGCATTAAATAACCAACAATGGTTGATATGCCATAAAACCCAACCCAACCAAATCATATATATTTAATATATATGAATGAAAAGGATTTGGTATTAAATAACCTACAATGATTGATATGCCATAAAACCCATACCAACCAAATCATATATATTTAATATATATGTATGAAGAGGATTTGGCATTAAATAACCAACAATGGTTGATATGCCATAAAACCCAACCCAACCAAATCATATATATTTAATATATATGAATGAAGAGGATTTGGTATTAAATAACCTACAATGATTGATATGCCATAAAACCCAATCACTCCTCAAGAGAATAAGTCATTCCTTAACCCAGTACTCTTCATATATTCACTGCGATAGACCATCTGATTCTATCTTTGTGAGTTAACACCTGCCTATTCCAACTACAAGACTGCATTCTCTTCTGATTGACTAATCTTTTATACAGTCAGTCACATGCAAAAAAAAATGATCGAGGCAGTAAAATTCTAATGCTATGCACAATTTTTAAAAGTTTCAGATTTTAAAAAATGATTCCATAATAAAATTAAATGGCTGAACAAGCAATTTTTATATCCCTCTGACTGTGAATTCTGTTTCAAAGACCTTTTTTTTGATAAAAAAATGAATGTTCATCTTAAAAGAAACATCCACATACTCCACTTGATCAGTTATATGCAGGCTTTTTGATCCCACACTGGCCATAAGAAATCAGTGGAAATATTGCTTATGGCAGTTTTAACTTACCAAAAATGATAAAAAATATATTTGGTATAATATTTATTTTAACATTTATTGACAATTCTCTTTGGAGAAGAGACTTCACACTTTACACATCTATTTACAGACATATGTGAAATTATTCTCCCCTTTTAAAAGCAGAAAGTCTGCTGAAAATTTTAAAATGTTTTCAGCTTTAATCAAGATGGATCAGTAAATCAGTATCTTTGTTCATAATTATGGCTGAATTTTTTTATGAAATTTTCGCTTTATAATGTTTGATCTATATAATATTTCTTATTGAATTAAGTGCACAGACAAAAAAAGAGTATGATGTAAAATAAGGTTTGGTTTTGCTTTCTCTGTTTAATGGTATATCAACCTTCATGGGTTATTTAATGCCAAAGCTATCCTTGTAGAAGAACAACAGTGATATTATTTAACCCATAGCTCAAGGGGAATATGAAGGTCAATACTTTTCTCACGGGTATTTGTCTGAAAGTGGACATAATACCATGATTAGAGTTTGAACTCACTTTTTTTTTGGGCCGCAGTCCAGCAATTTAGCCATTTCACCATACCAATGAAAAACAAATTTTTCCATTTGTATAAAATAATTCATCATTTGGCAACAGATATATCAAGGTCCCTTTATTTCTTTTGGCTTCTCAAATATAATGATGCTTTTGTATGTCAATATATCTCTGGTTTGGTTTGGTTTGGTTTGGTTCCATTTTTTAATGGCATATCAACCTTTGCAGGTTATTTAATGCCAAAGCCATTCACTAATAAGAACATCAGTTGTATTATTTAACCCATAGCTGGGAGGATAAAGTGGTTCATACCTTTTGCAAGGGTATTTGTCCGAAAGTGAATGTAATAGCATGACTGGAGTTCGAACTCACTTACTTTGAAGTTGCAGTCTAACATAGAGGGATAAGGGGGTTCATGACTTTCCCAAGGGTATTTGTCAGAAAGTGAACATAATAACACAACTGGAGTTCGAACATGGTTATTACGATTCCGCAGTCCATCCCTTTAAACATTACACCATGAGGACACCCTCTTCAATATATCTTGTATCGAAGTAAGTATATATGGAGATATAGATAGATATATCTGGGCATAGTGGAAATAAATCTGATGATAGGAAAATGTACAAATATGAAAAATATAAAATCTTAAGAGGATGATTTTATTTAATGCCAACGTTAAATGTTTTAGTTTTTAAACGTGAAAATATTCAATTTTTGAATGTGAAAACATTAAACATTTATCAGGGTATGTGAATTTTCATATCACCTTAATCTATCCTTCTATCTACATATGTTCATATTTATTCTAAACATTCATTGATTTATCAATCTATATCAATATCAGTCTATTTTATTCTTTCTTTTTCAGTCTGTTTAATCCAACTATCTGTCTAAATATGTATAAATGATGAAGCCAAATTATTCTTTTATACAGTGATGAATGAATATATACGGAGAAAGAAGGACCACAACACTTCTCAAAGGGGGTTAAAGCTTCTGTGATGTGAGACAGACAGGTGGAGGGAGATGATGACAACCTGCCATATTGACCAATAACTTCTCTTTACCATACCACACTGTGTTATCTTCAAGGCCCTTCTTTGCACTTCTGCTTTTCGGCTGTGGGGTATGCAACTGGAGGCTTGCAGTGGACCACTGCCCCTGTAAAGCACTCTCTGTGACTGCAAGCTGGCACTGACTGAAGACTCCTACTGACTGAAACTGACTGAGACACTCACATGGGCATCTGTATATATCATTTCATCGCACCCACGATTTCCAATCAGTCACATGACTGCTTCCGCTTATTTTCACTGGTGAATCCAGTTTAGAGGATCTCTGATTGACAACTTGGTCATGGGTCAATATGCAATATTATCTAAGATAAGAGATTTTGTAACTTTTTAGATCTAATCTGGCAAAATAAGGAGGTAAATTTAAAGAGCATGGGCTCTGTTTTATAGTGTTATCTTTTAAAATGATAAGTTGCTGTTGGCAACCATAGTTGAGGGTGACCCAAAAGCTCCCTTTACAATCGCTACTACACCATGATGTTAGGGAAGCACTACTCCTTACCCTTAATTGCTCCACTTTACCCTTGATATTTACCTTATAATGCTGAGTGTTAAGCAAGGTAGCATCAAGTACCATTTTTTGAGTCTTTGGTATGGCTTGATCCAGAATAGAACCCCAAGTCTCCCGGGCCATTGGCGAACACTCTAACCATTATGCCAATGTACTAGATGCAACAATTTTCCAGCTTTTTTTATTAGATATATAAACCAACCTTTAGGTTTCCTTTTTTCAAGTCCCTAATGTATTCATAAATTCGTTTTTAAACTTTCACCCGTTTTTTTTATAATATCACTATGAGATATTGTAGACACCAGCTATGTGGGTATTGTTATCTATCAATAGATATATGGATGGAGTGTGTCATTTGTTTGTTTTAGAAATCAAAATTAGGAATCCTGTTTTTTATGTGAACATCAACACTCCAGTCTAGGAGAAAAGTAACTGTGAATTCTTTCTGTGTGTATGTGCATAAATATACTCAAACATCTTTGTAAGTAAGTAAAGTTGGCGATCGTAGTCGAGGGCAAATCGAAGGCTCCCTTTTCAATAGCTACTACACCGAGGTGTAGGGGAAGACGCTACTCCTTTCCCTGGATTGATCCACTTTACCCTTGATATGTACCTTATAATGCTGAGATGTTAAGCAAGGAGGTATCAAGTACCATTTTTTGCGTCTTCGGTATGACTCGACCTGGAATTGAACCCCGGACTCTCGGGCCATTGGTGAACACTCTAACCAATACTATGAAAAAAATTAGATAAAATCCTTTAATTTGTTGGTAATTTTTTCCCACTAAAATTGAAATGATTTAGTCTTTGTATATAAGGCATTAAAGTTGCTATTTTATCTATATATTGGGATATTTTATTGTCTATCATGCAAGATTTATATATATATATATATATATATCATTTCAAAAAATCTTGCATAATAAAACAATAGATATCCATTTTTTAAGTCTTTGGTATGACTCGACCAGCGATAGAACTCCGGTTTTCTGGGCCACTGGCGAACACTCTACAAATTACTCCAATGGGCTGATATAGAATATAATTCCCAACATTTTCGTTTTTAAAAATAGAATTCCCTAACCTTATATATATTCATATATATACACATAGATATATATGAAAATGTACAAATAAAAAAAAAGCACAAGGTCTTCAGAGGATGGTATTATTTATAGAATTATTTGCCAACATTAAATGTTTTGGTTTTTAAACCCTCATCTGGGTGTATGCTTTTTCAAATGAAGGTTTAAAAACCAAAATGCTTAATGTTGACAAATAATTCGAACTATGATCAAAATTAATCCTCTTAAATCCTTGTTTTTCATATTTGTACTTTTTTATACAGTCAGAATTATATCCAGTTTTCTCAGATATCTATGCGTATAATCATTTTAAAAATTTAACGCTAAGAACATTTTAAATCAGAAAAATACATTGCTGTAAGCCCGAAAATGTTGTACAATATTGTAATATATCAACTACGAAATAAAACTGGGTAAAATCAAGTGAACCAGAATCAACATATGTGTGTGAATATATATATATATATATATATATATATATATATATATATATATATATATATATATAACTAGCGTTGGCATTGACTGCTATCGATAAATTGTCGATCATATGAAAGTCAAACTTATCTGATAAAATAAAACGCAAATTTTTCCAAGCAGCAGTCGTGTCGATTCTACTATATAGATGCACCACGTGGACACTAATTGTATAGAGAAAAAGCTTGACGAGAACTGCACGAGAATGCTACGAGCTATATTGAACAAATCCTAGAAGCAACATCAAACAAAGCTGCAGTTGTACGGCTATCTCAAAAACAATACAAATTAGACGACCAAGACATGCGGGACACAGCTAGAAAAGTAACGATGAACTCATAAGCGACATTTCCTTTTTACCTCTCCACATGGACGTGCAAGTGTTGGCCGACCAACAAAAACTAATCTACAACAGGCACAGATTATTTACATGACAATGGATTTGGCGTTAAATAACCTACAAACCAAACCAAACCAAACAACAGACACAGGATGTAGATGAGAGGACCTGCCAGAAGCGATGGATGATAGAGACAAATGGCGCGCGCGCGAGAGAGAGAGAGAGAGAGAGAGAGAGAGAGAATCTCAGGGAAATCTATGCCAACAGCACGACATGCTGATGATATATATCATTAGGAACAAGAAAATTAATGAGCATTTTCCATTATAAATTTATTTAATCCGTTTAAAACAAATGGATTTGAACAGAAAAGATACTGGAATGATTGTTTTTTGTAGCTGTCATTGCAGTGTATGTAGGAACGTTTTAAACGGACTAAATATATATTTTTTCAAATTCATCCGAAGAATCTGTCAAACAGACGGATGAAATAAATTTATAATGGAAAATATTCATTAATTCTTTTTGTTCTTACTGATATTTTGCCCTGCATTGGTTTCTTTATATATGTTTACAGATATTAATCAGCCATGCAATAATCACACCCTATGGATTATTCTGTTTGAGTCTTTCATGATACGGTATATATATATCATCATCATCATCTCGCGCTGGTAGCACGGATATCCCTGACCCTCTCTCGCCACTCCTCCCTATCGTTCATCGCCCTAGGTAGGCCTTCAGGACAGCATCCCGTATCCTCACATAGCTGCTGAATGTATGTTCGTGCTGGTCGTCCTGCTTTTGCACGGCCATGTGTGGGGGTCCATAAGAGTATGTCTCTTATGAGTTCGTCCCTGCTTCTCCAGCAGTGTCCTGCATGTCTGGTTCGTCTAACTTGAATAGTTTTCGTGATAGGGGGCAGGTGGCCGTACAGTTGGTGTCTTGTGGGGTGTTGCCGCCAGGACTTGTTTAAAATTGCACGTAGCATTCTTGTGTAATTGCCGTCTAGCTTCTTCTCCAGCCGTCTTGTTAGCGTCCATATAGTGCAGCCATATAGCAGTATCGATGTGACCGCTGCCTGGAAAAAAATATATATATACTGTAATCCACAGACAGATTGTTTCGTTGTATTACAACTCTTCAGTGTAGCTAGACACGTAGAACGCTTGAAGCTGAGATCGAAACCCGCCCAAATTTACGTTAGACTTCGTAAAATACCGCTCAGCCAACCATGTCAGCTCGGGAACTATAAAGCGTTAAGTAGTAGCTTCCGTTTTGATTACATTTATACCTTACCGGATACCAGAGTGCTCAATTCATTCGAAGAGCTTTGCATTATGCGAGTGGCAGCCGTAAATTCCTTCACCAGAGTGCTCAACCCCCATGGGGGAGCGTATATATATTTCTTATATATTTCATATATACATATATAAATATATATATATATATATATACATATATTTCTTACATATATTTTTTTTCGTCATACGTGTTAAAGCCTGTGCGATACTCTGTCCTCATCAGCCACCAACCAGGGTGATAACAGTTTCGGTAGCTCAAGGCGGTATATATATATATATATATATATATATATATTTCTTACACACACACACATATATATATGGATATAAATATATTTCTTATTTATATATATATATATTTCTTATATATATATATATACATATATTTATTTCTTATTTACACATATATATATATATATATATATATTTCTTTTATATATATATATATATATATATATATATATATATATATATATTTCTTAAATCAAACCTGACCGATAAAATGAAATGCAGTTTCTTCCAGGCTGCGGTCGTGTCGATACTGCTATATGGATGCACTACTTGGACGCTGACTAAACGGTTGGAGAAGAAGATTGGCAGCAATTATACAAGATTGTTGCGAACAATATTGAACAAGTCCTGGAAGCAACACCCCACGAGGCGCCAACTATACGGTCACCTACCACCTATCACGAAAACTATACAAGCTAGACGAACCAGACATGCCGGACACTGCTGGAGAAGCAAGGACGAGATCGTAAGCGATATACTCCTGTGGACCCCCACATATGGCCGGGAAAAAGCAGGACAACCAGCTCGAACATTCATACAGCAGCTATGTGGTGATACGGGATGTTGCCCTGAAGACCTGCCGGAGGCGATGAATGATAGGGAGACGTGGAGAGAGAGGGTCTGGGATATCCGTGCTAGCCGCATGACATGATGATGATGATGATATATATATATATATATATATAAGGTAACTTGTTTAAATATTTACGTTTAATGACATAACCTTTTGAAATATTTTTCGAATATTTGTTTGTATTTCTCAAAAGCCGTTATTTTTAATTCCTAATTCCTATCCTGAAAATGACAAAAAACACTTTCTACCTGATATTTTCGTGATTTCATATCTTAAATAATCCATGTCGAAACGCATTAGTGGAACTAATTAATATTTTAGTAAGAATTTTTTTCTCATTCATTTATATATTTTTTTTCTTTCTGTTTTTTATACAATATAGGTATCATACAATAGCTGAGGTTTGTACAATAGCATTGCTTCCAACAAAGCCTTCATTAGATGATGACTCTGAGTTCAGGCATGGTTTCGGAGCCGAAGCATCATTACCACTAGCCCAGAGCGCCCCAGCAGTATTTCACGACACCACCAAACTTTATACAGTGTCAGATTGTCCTCACTCTATGGGATTGCTATATCCAGCCTGATGCAGTTAGAGCCTTATCTTGGATCTTTTCCATGTATTTCCTCTTGTCTGATGGAGGAAGTCCAAGATTAGTCAAAAATGCGGAGGCTGAGTTGGCAATGAAACCTCTGCATCCGACTTCGATAGGAAATACATTTGTTATCCCACCATTTCTGACACATTGTTCTCGCAGTTCCTCATATTTTTCCAACTTAGGCTGATGTGCCCAGTCGAAATTTTCTTTTAAAAGGGACCATTAACTTAATAACAAAAACTTTTTTACTTTAACGGACCAAATGACAATATCTGGACGCTTTGTCGTTAACGCTATTTCAGTTGGAAATATGAAATGTTTTAAATCAGTTGCGACGTGTCACTCCGTGCAGCCCTCAAGCAATGATGGTTTCCCATATTTTTACGTGCAAGTTTCGAATGATTTCCTTCTCTAACATTATATATATATGTATATTTTGAAATTGTTATATAATTGTTATATAATATATATATATGTATATTTTGAAATTGTTATATAATTCGTTAAAGAAGGAAATAGTTCGAAATTTGCTCGTACAAAATATGCGTAAAACATGATATATATATATATATATATATATATATATATATATATATATATATATATATATATATATACGATTTATATATATATATATATATATATATACTAGGTGCATACGATAAGTTTCCTGACTTTTTTCGTATGGACACTTTTATTGATAGTACACACATGAAACTCTAGTCCTCTTCGAAGTAATCTCCTCCAGCTGCTATGTACTTGTACCGTTCCAACAACTTCTGCAAGGCCCCATGGAAGTCCTCTTGTGTGAGCCTCTCGATGACTTTTGTCACAGCCTCTTTCATCTCCTTAATTGTCTCATAACGACAGCCTCTGAGCTTAGGGAATAACCAAAGTCACAGGGAGCAAGGTCTTGACTATAGGGTGGAGAGGAACTGTCTTGATGCCCATCTTGGTCAAATAGTCTGTGACAAGGATGGGCTTGTGGACTGGTGCATTGTCCTTCTGGAAATGCCACTGACCCGATTTGAAGAGTGCTGCCCTTTACCGACGGAAACCCTAACCCTAACCCTAACCTTTGGCCAATCAACTCTGGTGTATTGACTTCCTTACTCCTCCCACACCTCTCATCATCCCTCACAGACTCCCTGCCTTCCTTGAATCTCTTATACCACTCAAAAACTGATGCTCGATTCATGCAAGATGCTCTAAAAGCAGTCTGAAACATTCCATACGTTTCTGTGGCATCATTTTTTCCAAGTTTAAAACAGAATTTGATTGCATATCGTTCTTTTAAAGTGATTACATTTTTAAAATTCACCAGCTGTGACAATCAGGCTTTAGTAGGGTGTATTCCAATTGCTGCTGAAGCTGTTCTGTTGAACCTGAAACCATAAAAATTGGTCAGTCATCTCATAAGATGTATAGCAATAACGTACTGAATTTTCAAGAGTCTACGACAATTTTACATGCCCATACGAAAAAAAGTCTGGGAAATTGACGTAGACTCTTGAAAATTCAGTACGTTATTGCTATACATCTTATATATATATATATATATATATATATATATATATATATATGTATATATATATAGATATGAATTATATATAGATATATATATATGAATTATATATATATATATATATATAAAATTCGTATATATATATATGTATTTTTTTTATAGAATTCGTATATATATATATATATATATATTCTGCCAAAATGGAAGAATATGACTAAAAAAACAAAATCTACGAAGTAATTATTTGTTGTAATATTTTACTCCTCGATAAGCTTTATAAGATAATAATTAGTAAGAAAAATTCTTGGAAAGACTTTGGACAAATTTCTTTTGTAGTTGTCATTGCAATGTATGTAGGAATGCCAATCATCACAGATCTTTAAAAATGTGGAAACAAAAAAATCTTTTAATTGTTTTTTTACAAATATTATTAAAGATTTCAAGAAATCAATTTTGTGTTCAAAGCAAAATATTGTTAATAATAGATAATAACTAAATTATCATCATCATCATCATCATCATCATCAAATCATGCTGAGAGCATGGATTTCCTTTACTCTCGCTTTCACCATCCATCCTTATTGGCAAGCTCTCTAAACGGCATACAGTGTCTAGACATTGCCAACACTGGCTTATCGATGTATACTTGAAGTATATTGAGTGCGTCTGTTTATATATATTATCCACAGACTGTTTCATTGTATACAACTCGTTGCTAGACACACGTGATGGTTCAAGCTGGGGTCGAAATCCGGTTGACTTTAAATCAGTCGGATACCTTACCCCAGACCTATCACCATACTCAACATTTGAAAGAATATATATATATATATATATATATTGGATTGGATAACCAATATATATATATATATATATATATATATGTATATTCTGTTGGAAAAATATGAAGATCTGCGAGAACAATGTGTCAGAAATGGCTGGATAACCAATGTATTTCCTATTGAAGTCGGATGCACAGGTGTTATTGCCAACTCAACCTCCGTTTTCTTAACTAATCTTGGACTTCCTCCATCAGATAAGGGGAAATACATGGAAAAGATCCAAGATAAGGCTCTAACGGCATCAGCGTGGATCTGGCAATTCTACAGAGTGACAACAATCTGACAAAGTCTGGTGGTGTCGTGAGATACTGCTGGGGCGCTCAGGGCTAGTGGTAATGATGCTTCGGTCCCGAAACCATGCCTGAACCCAGAGTCATCATCTGATGAAGGCTTTGTTAGAAGCAATACTATTTTATAAACATCAGTTATTGTATGATACCTAATATATATATATATATATATATATATATATATACTATCGGCTACAGGAGTGTTCAGTTCATGAGAAGAGCTTTGCTTTTTAATATTATCAGGCAGCCGGCAATTTCCCACTAGAGTACTCAACCTCCTGGTGGGAGCATAAATATTGTCATCCATATATATATATAAGCATGTGCCTATTTCTGTAAAATATACATACTTGAACTATATTGCGTATTTATATATATATATATATATATATATATATATATATATATATACACACACATAGCTTCCGTGCTATTGAATATATATAAAAACTAATACATATCTACTTATTATATATATATTTAAACCGGTTTGATTAAATAAAATCGAATCCATATTATTTTTAAGTTTTTTTTTTCTTTTTTCTTTTAAGAGTCCTTATGTTTTTTGGGGTTTTTTTTATATATTACCATCTTAAAATTTGTTAATGGTTTCTCCAAAGAAACTATTTGTTGTATCCCGAGTAATTTTGGTTCTTATCAGAACCTTTATCAAGGTAATGTGTACGTTTATTTCTAAATTAAAGCTGTTTATTACTTTAACTAAATTATTATTTTAATTTTTGTTTTAATCTCTAAAGTGAGGCTTGTTATTATCACCAAGGTGATGCTCAGTGGCAGCAGCGGTTTATTTTTAAATATTTCAATTACATGAAGTAGAATAAAATTTGTTCTATCTTTTAAAATATGTATTGTTCTATCTATTTTAAACATTTTAAAATATTATCGCTTGTTTCGAAGTTAATTCTATTCATAGTGGGTTGTCTAAATTTTATATACAAAGCTTCTTGGATTTTTAATTTTCTGACATTATTGTCTGTATGGAGTATTTCTGTATTATTAACTAAAATATTTCTATATGTTGCATGAAGACAATTTTTTTTTTTCAAATGTTGATATATGGAGATGGAATCTGAAAGGTGTAGAGTGGGCTTCCTTGATAATTTTATATGCAGAGGTGTTAAAATAGGAGTATTGATTGGGATATTATTGGTAATATCCCAAGTCAATTCTCCTATTTTAACACTTCTGCATATAAAATTATCAAGGAAGCTCACTCTCCTGCTTTTAGATTTCAGTTCCGTATAAATATCCAGTTTTATAGTCTCTAATGATTTTTTGTAGTTTTAAGCTATTAAAAATCAGCGTTATTTGCTGTAATGAGTTTGTTTAATTATGTCTTGAGTTGGTTAACAGGATTTTTATTTAATGTTTTAAATTTGGTTTGGTCATCAAGAATTATTTGTAATTTTGGGTGATAATCCGATTCATCAAGTAAAACAAATAAGTTAATTTTATCAGCTTTTTATGTAGATGTCAGGGTGGTTCCCTAATTAATTTATAGCGCTTTTTAAATTATTATTTAGAATAGGGTTTTTTTGTCAGATCGATTTTTTAATAGTATAAGAATTTTATGTGGAGCATGGTAGTGGCCTGAACTACCAACAACATTTTCTCATAAGACATTAGACTTTCTAGTTGAGAGTCTAACACTGAAGAGTTCGGTAAGGAAAGACAACATGAAACGAAAAGTTAAACTGCAAACATTTAATATATACATATATGGTGCACAATAATAATTGTCCGAAACCATACAAAATAAAAGCGTAATAGTTGCTCCAAGAACAAAGTGATGAATGATAGAAGTTAGACTTACGTAGGTCTGATGTAGTGCGATTTATCGTAAGGTGATTTGTACGCACATGCTTCTCATATAGCAGAGGCTGCAGTAGACGTCTTATCCTTCTTGGTCAGAAACTGAGAGAACTCGCTTCTCAAACTGTTACATGATCAACAGTCATGTGATTGTCAGAAACTCCACCGATGAATCACAAGATAAGGAGACAATTACGTTTTGTTCACAACAATAGCATCAGGTTTAAGTATATCTTTAATTCCTGGACGAGTTTTGGGGAATTTGTTGACTTAAACACTAAAAAAAAAAAGAGACATACCTTTTTCTCTCTGGCAAGCGCAGTTAGTCATTTAGACATGAGATAACTTCCAATCAAATAACGAAGCAACACATCAGGACTGCTATCAACACACGAGGTGTTTCATTAATTTTAAAACAATAACAACAGAAAAAACAAAAATTTAACTCACCCATACAAAAAATGGTTTCGGGCAGATAACCTCTGGCCCGACTGTTATTAGAGTCTGTAGGTATTAACTAGTTCTAACTAAAGTGAATTTCAACATGGTTTTGTTTTTGAAGTGTTTCAATATTTATATAATATATATGTTTATTTTAAAGGTGGCAGTTCGGTACAAGATTGAGAAATTCTTTTTAATGTTCATTGAGTTTATATTTAGAGAGGTTGATGTAATTATTATTGTTTTCGAGAAAACGTATTGAACGTTTATATAAAGAATTAAACTTGTTTTTGTTGAGTCAATCTGTGGGAATATAGATAGTCGTTAATAATGTTTACTAGTCTTTCTAAAATTCTTTCATATTAGTCAAGAATGATAGAATTTTTTGGATATGTTTTGAAGTTCTTCAATTTCAACGTTTGGCTCTTGATTTAATGTTTTAGATCTTTCAATTTGTCTTTTCAACAAGTTAAATCTAACGTCAATAGTTGAAGTATCGCTTTGAGCTGCAGGATCATGTAATTTGAAAAAAGGTGTATTGAAGCAGCATCTTTTCATTTAAAAAGATTTGATTTAATAAAATCGAAATCCTTGTTATTTTTTTTCTTTCAAGAGTCCTTATGTTTTTGTTTGCTTTATTTTTTATGTTACCATCTTCAAATTTGTTCATGGTTTCTTCAAAGGAGCTATTTGCGGTATAACGAGTAATTTCGGTTTTTATCAGAAGTACTTAAATTAAATTATTTTATTTTAGTTTTAATCAGTAATATGAGACTTGCTTTTATCACCAAGGTGATGCTAAGCGGTAGTGGCAGTTTATTTTTAGATATTTCTATTACGTGAAGTAGAATAAAAAATATATATATATTGTGTATATATATATATATATATATATAGTAGATATCATACAATAACTGATGTTTATACAACAGTATTGCTTCTAACAAATCCTTCATCAGATGATGACTCTGGGTTCAGGCATGGTTTCGGGGCCGAAGCATCATTACCACTAACCCAGAGCGCCCCTGTAGTATCTCACGACACCACTAGACTTTGTCAGATTGTTGTCGCTCTGTGGGATTGCCAGATCGAGGCTAATGCAGTTAGAGCCTTATCTTGGATCTTTTCCATGTATTTCCCCTTGTCTGATGGAGGAAGTCTAAGATTAGTTAAGAAAACGGAGGTTGTGTTGGCAATAACACCTGTGCATCCGACTTCGATAGGAAATACATTCGTTATGCAGCCATTTCTGACACATTGTTCTCGCAGATCTTCATATTTTTCCAACTTAGGCTGATGTGCCCAGTCGAAATTTTCTTCATAAGGGACCGTTAACTCAATAACGTAAACTTTTTTTGCTTTAACGGACCAAATTTCAGTTGGAAATATGAAGTTATCTTTTAAATCGGTTACGACGTGCCAGTCCGTGCAGCCCTCTAGCAATGATATATATATATATATATATATATATACTGTAACGTAATATCAGTATTTTAAACTCCAGCTTCTGATTTATAAAATCTGAAGCTGGAGTTTAAAATACTGATATTACGTCACAGTATATATATATATATATATATATATATATATATATATATATATATATATATATTATGTTCCCTTCCCTTGTCTTTTTTTAAATCGTTTTTTTACTTAAATCTGGGACCAAATTTTTTTTTATTATTCTTGTTGCGTAACCGTTTTCGTTGTCCCAACGAGAACGCCCCCATAACGACACACACAATATACTTCAAGTATTTAGGCACATGCTTATATATATATATATATATATATATATATATATATATATATATATATATATATATATATACACGTCTTATTCCCAAGCTGTGCTCGCCAATATTACATCTGCAAGTCCAATGACGTAAAAACCTGCACGGACATCTATTGCCAGAGGTAGTACTCTTAGCTCCGAACTCTCTGAAGATCTTAGGAATACAAGTGAAAAGAGCCTGCAGAACCTCTAGCTGCTGGTACAGACCCTTTCAAACCTCTGATGATCCGTTCTCATAATTCGAAACAGACGAAAGTCGTATGACTCTCTCATTGGCTAAATCTAAAAACATCACTGGTTTTAATTTCCGTGAACCTAATCCGCAAAACAATTTCGTCATCAACAGCTGTACTGTTAATATAAATGTTATTGAACCTCCGATTTCTAAGTTTTCCAGTTCAGTTGAAAGGGCTTCCTTGCTACAAAGTCATCGGGTAAAATCCTGTGGATTACAGAAAAGGTGTTCAAAGTAATCAATAAGCGACTATACCAACTTGTACGTTTCCTTCAAGAACTTCCATAAATCTGGGAACACGTTTGGATTGTTATATCAGCGTATGGTTGCAAGGAAAGAACAAAATCACAGTTTCAAAAACAAAGAACACAAAGGCACCTAAAAATTTAAACAATTGTATTGGAAACAAATAAGTAAAAAGTTCAAATAACTGGGGCGTGTTGATATGGAATTAAAAAGTGGGAAAATGTCCTATGCTTAGTAGTGGTATGATTGTTAGACCTTCGCGCATGTGTTCAATCAAATGTTACGAGTGTGGAGAGGGAGAGGGCTGCTTGGTGATTTACGACTTAGTCGCCTTCTTCAGAGCGAAGAAGAGGAAAGTCAATGTGGGTGATGCGTGATTTCGATTTTCCTCTCTCTCTCTCACTCTCTCTGCTTGGAGTTCTAGTCTGCGGGTGTCGTCTGTCTTCTTTTGATCTGGCTCCGCTGTCGAGAAATTTGTCTTATATAGCGTTTTTCCCTTCTGATCGGAACAGATTGGGATTTCTTTGTTTTTTACCGCGAAGGTCACGAATTGGCCGAAAAATTTACTTTTAATTATTTTTATTTTTACACAAATTTCATCGGCATTTCGCTATGCGCTGTTCTTATGTGCAGAAGCCCCTTTTTCCATTTTGAAGAAAGTGTCAGCACTAATAACATCCGGTGAATTCTCTCATGGACGCTAGTTGCAACCATTATTTTTGTGTGTACGATAAATTATAAGAGATCTCTTTCGGTCATATAACAGGAAGGAGTTATATATATATATATATATATATATATATATATATATATATATATATATAAGCATGCGCCTAAATGACATTAAAAGAAATACTTTGTACACTTAAAGCAAGTTTTAAAATGTGTTGAGAGTGAAGAACTGATAAAGATGGCGACTGATTTTCTATTGTTAAGTAAAATTGATCATTATTTTTTTATTAAAAAAAACGTTAAACATAGAAATATTCAAAATATCTTCTTTGAAGTTTTAATTTCTGTTTTTAAAAGCAAGAAAATAGCATAAAGCTAATCATAAAAAAATTACTTTTGCATACTTTAAACAGCTTTAAGATTGTTTTTAATTCAATATTTTGTCATGACAATTTTTGTTATCTAAAATTACTTTAATTACCCAGTTCCTGATGTCTGCCAACAGACCAACTTCAATTTGGTAATTAAAAATCTTCCAAAAAAAAAAAAAAATTGAACATTCATTACAAAATAGGATTCAATAAAAATTAATTTATCATTTAATGACTTACCTGGATTTTGAAAACTATCACTTACTTTTTATATAAGCTATTGAGAAAATTAAATTTATTTATATTAGTTGTCTGTTTTCTGTCGACTCAGACCAATAGTCAAGTAGAAATTCAGCTTTTCGAACTAAAATACCCTGAAAGTCTGTCATAGAATTTGCTGACGTATGGATGACAAAAAAAAAAAAAAAAAACAAACAACAATATCTGATATTAACTAGAGTTATAAAAGTATATTCGCAATATATATCGGATAGTTTGAATTTTGTCAGAAAATTATATATCAGCGATTGGTTGGAAGTCACCATCTTCTCAGTTGTTGGAAGAAAGAAAGACTAAAGAAATATGACAGGTTGGTAAATTGTTGTGAGTTGAAATGGTGAGTCTTTAGTTCCTAAAGAAAGTAAAGGAAATGACAGAAACTTATCCTTATCTTGATGGTGAAGCTATGTATTCTAAGTTAGCCGACCGTAATCAAGGGTGACCCGAAGGCTCCCTTTTTGTTAGCCACAACGCCGAGGTGTAGAGAATGGCGCTTCTCCTTTTCCTGGATTGTTCCATTTTACCCTTGATCCGTACTTTATATTGCTGAGTGTTAAGCAAGGAGGCATCCGGTACTATTTTTTGAGTCTTTGGTATGACTTGACTTGAGATGGAACCCCAATTTCCTGGGCCATTGGCGAACACTCTAACCAATAAGCCATTTCCTCATTATTATTTTGTGTACAGCCGCAGCAGAATATTCCGGACACATACCCAAACATGTCATGATAATATTGATTAGCATAAAGTCATAATGGCTTAAGCAATCTGAAAAAGAAGCAAATTGTTAGCAATATAAATTTGTATTTAAGTAATATCTTACTTCATTTAGACTCATGGTTCAAACTATCAAAGCAATATTTGGCAGAAACAGAACATGACTTGTATAAAGAGTCTGTATTTGAACTTAATATATATATATATATACATATATATATATATATATATATATATATATATATGTATATATATCATAACAGTGTTGGTTGTCACAAAATAACTTTGTGGGTATGTGTCGAACCAAGTGCAATATTATATGGATTCATACGTACTTATAACACATACACGCATACGAACACCCCCCCACACACACCCATACACTTACAACCACACGTAAACATTCATAGGAAATCCCAACGTTTTTGTCGGTATTTTTCGGATTTTTTCGATTTTCAATTCATTTCATTTTCTTTACTGCCTGATGATTGTAGTTTTGCAAAAAAACTCCATGAAACGCAAGGGTTGCAGTCTAAATTGCATTAATTAAAAATATATCTAATATATATTTATTTATTATTATCATATATATATATATATATATATATATATATAAATTTTTTTTATCCAAATCGAGAAGGGACAGATTTTTTTTCCTTTTTTGCCGGTGGTTAAATAAATTTGAGAGACAGTGAGCTTAGTGTATTGAACTGGGGAATTGAACATGTAAAATATCATAAGTGTTTCATGGTTTTAAGTCATTTCCATCTTGGTCAGTCTGAGAACTATTCAGCATCCTCTCATTTCGTATGAAAATTTCAAAAGTTGAGAATTTTTATTGCTCTCTTTTTAATATCTATTAAAACAAAGTTCCTTAAAGAATAAAGAGCAGATTTTTTAAAAATTGTTTTACAATTAAATTGTTTTATAGAACTTTGTTTTATAAAATAAGTTTATCAATTCATTTTTTTTTTTTTTTTTTTTTTTTTTTTGCATAGTAAATAATTCAAATTTGATTGTCCGAAATTTCTTAGACTATAGGACTTTACACTCCTATAAATTATTTTGGACGGTATGCCACTTGTTCCCACAAAGATGGCGGACGCTCACATATTCAGTCTTGGGAAACCATTGGCCAGGAGAACCACGTGACATGCTTAAAACTACGTCCGCGCGTAAATTCTAGTCCTGCGTTTTTGAGCCACCGACAAGACGCGTATTTTCTATAAATACGTCGTCTTCAAACACCCTTGCTCTCTCCTTCTACACAAATTATTCGCAGCAGCAACACGCTCCCTCCAGCGTGAATCAACAGGAGAGAAAAGCAACAACATGGATCGGCCTCGCAGACATTCAAAATATACATTGACTATGAGACGCTTTCCAGTCTCAGAGAAACTGCCCGTTTCTAATCATAAAAAAGGACATTTTAAATATGTAATCCTTTTATAGCTTAGTTGTGTTAAACACACACACACTCACACATATACACACACTATTATTTTGTTAGTAGAATTAGAAATATTTTTAAGTATTAATGTAAGTTTTATTATCATAGTATATAAATCTGTTTTTGTTCGTCGCCTTGTTTTAAATGTTCTTTTGTCCGCGCCGTTTTACAACCTTTACTCGTTTCATTTGTTTCATATTTTTACTCATTTGTTGCATATCCTTCACTCATTGGCTTCCTCCAATTACTACTTTATCCATGTGCCAATAGTATGCCTATTCCACCTTTAAACTAAACAACCTATATCAAACACCAACATAAACTTGTGGGAAAGCATAAATACAATATCACGCCTACAAGACAATTAACATCAGTGAAATTAGTTATATAACTCATATACTGATATACACATAAATAATGCCATCATTTTTTATGATGACCAGATAGCCATGATAGTGTGTGTGCGTATATATATATAGAGAGAGACGGGTCAGTTAATAAAGAAGGTAAATTTTGCCTTTGGAGTTTGCAATAGAAAGCCCAGTTTGCAATAGAAAGCCCAGTGTGTAACGACAAATTTGTCGCCCTAGAAAAGACGGCATGATTCCGTTTCCGTTTAATGAAAACCGGTTTTCTTTTTTTGTTGCAGACCATCTACTAGTTGGCCAGTTGGGTACAAATTTCAAGAGTTATAGGAGCCTTCTATCATGTCTGAAAGTGACACAATGTTCAACGAGCGAGATCGGAGATGCACCGCTGTACAACATATGCTCTCTACCGATCCAAGTTATGACAACAGGACCATTGCCAGCACCCTCAAAATGCAAATCCGGACAGTTCAGCGCCTGAGGGCACAGCTCAACGCATCGGACGACCCTTTGGGTGGGGTGGAGCGGAAGCCCAAGGCTGAGGACACCGCCAGGAAGACCCGGACCAATGAGTTCATCGAAAAGTTCCAGGCAATCGTTGATGAAACTCCCCAGCGGTGTGGTGATCCCCTGGTGCAATCAGGTGGCCGGTAGCTGACCCTGGGTGTGGCAGCAGGACTCGGCATCGGTCCACAAGTCCAAAGAGACCCAGGCTTGGCTTCAGAAGGAGTACTACGACTTTGTACCCTTCTCTCACTGGACTCCCTCCTCCCCCAACCTGAATTCGCTGGACTACTTCGTTTGGTCATACGTCGAGAACATCACCAACATGACCGCCCACAACACCAAAGCCAGCCTGATCGCCACCATCCACTGGGTATTCACCGAGCTCCCGCCGGCGCTTGTGGTAAAGGCATGCTCCCAGTTCCGGATCCGTATCGAAGCAGTGATCGAGGCTGAAGGCGGCTACATTAAATAGATGTCAGCTCTACTACATAATCAAGTTGCCTGAATTGATTTTTTCAATAAAAGTTTTAAAATAAAGCTGTAGTGTTATTTTCTGTAGGACGACAATTTCATTGTTCCACCCTGTATATATAGAAGGGTCAGTTAGTGAATAAGGTAAATTTTGCCTTTGGGGTTTGCAATAGAAAGCCCAGTTTTCAGTTGCATCTTCTTCAGGGAAATCAAAAGTGATTCGAGTCTCTGAAGATTGACAGCTGGATCTTTTTTAATTGACCGCTGCGTCTGAAACTATTTCTTTACCGGAGAGTTAGTGTTTCTTCTCTCTGGACTGTCTGCTTAAGTTGGCGTCATAGTTGCAAATCCACGTTTAGCATTTTGTAAACACTTTTGACTAAAAAAATTCTCCTCCATTCACATCACACATAATTCTGTAAATTTCACATTGCTAGCACTTCCCGGCCAAAAATAATTTAAGGATAGACTTCGATTCAAGCTTGGAACACCGTGATTTTCTTCGATTTTGAACACCTTGTGAGATTAAAATAATTTTTGCTATGAACTAATTCCAAACACTGCGGAATTCACATTTATTAAAAAAAAAAAAAAGCCGAAAAATTTCTTTTTTAAGATGAATAGATTATCAATGAGTTTATATGTAGCGGAAATTAGATTTATTTGCCACTGGCGGATGGATTCCTGCTCAGAAGTAAATTGGTTGAACTGAATCAATCAAATTAGCCGGCGGAAGAATACCAAAAGCCGGACCTTCTGTGCGGGAGAGGAAAAAGCGAATTCGGCCTCTTTTACCAGGAACCACCATGGAGTTAACATGAAAAAAACTGTTACTCGCCTACTAGGCTAACGGTTCAATAAACACGTACACATGTACACACATACGCACACACACACATATATACATATATATATATACACACACACACTTTCTTTACTAACGAGACAGTACAAACTTTTATACTCACTAAAAGGACACCTTACGGAATACCAACAGGTTAGCAGAAACTCGTCCAAACATTACTACGTTGTGAAAAGGATTAAGTTGTTGTTGTTAACTTTCCAACAGGAATTGAGAACACTGTCAGCGACCTTAATCCCACTTTACACAGATAACTCTACTGACATTGTTTTTATTTTCAAGTTACCTTACTTGAACTGTAGGAGAAAAAAAATCTGACATTCATATTTTACTGGGGGGTTGGGGGAGGGGGTTATTTTTGTTTTTGTTTTGTTTTTCTTCTCTTAACATGAGTATTTTTAATCGAAATGATAATGATGGAAGTAGTGGTAATAATAATCAGAAGAAAAACTTTTTGTTTTAATTTGTCAGGTTTATAACGCATGAAACCTGAAATTGAGGAAATTTGGGGGAAAATCATAATAGTTTTCGGAGAAATCGATTCGCAGTTTCACAGTGTCTGCCTATCCACCAAATCAATGAAATTAGTATGTGCAAAAAATCTCGAGGCCATTATTGTCCAAATATTTTTCCTTGGCATTTGATTCCATACACAGAGGTAAGATGGAGCAACTACTTCTAGTATATGGTCCCCGCAAAAACAAAATTGCAATTGCTTTAATGTTGCTTTACAAAAAGCTGGAAGCAATGGTTCTATGGAGGAATAGAATTTCCCGAGGTTCCGCGAAAAATAAAACTTCCGGTGTTAGTTCCATAATAATACAATACAAATTTGCACAAGCAACCTAGAAACGAGAAATTTGACAAAAAACAAGAACCTTAAAGAAAAACAACTTCATATTTTCCATCAACTCGACAATGGCAATGATTATACAAAGGGTGTTCATGTGTGTGTGTGTGTGTAAAACACGAATATTGTCATTTATTTTAAGCCTGCGTATATGTGTGTATATGTCTGAACTAAAAAGAGAAGATATATATATGTATATATATATATATATACACATGTGTATACGTATGTATATGCGTGTGTCCTGGTATGTATGAGTTTTGCGACCAACTCTCCTAACCGTCGTGTATATTAGCGGTTTATCTGGCGTCAATCTGTCGTGCTGCGATATGCCTGTTTGCTGATCTGTCGATCTCTTTGCTTTGAACCAAAAAACTTCGCTATTTATACTTTTGGGTAAAATAAAAATGGATTAAAGTAAAATATTTTAAGTTTATTACGGGTCAAATAAAGTTCAAATGCGCGGACGTCAGCGAAAACGCAACCCGTGACCGGTCTGAACCAATTAGATTCACAGAAATTATTTATTTATTTTGGAACCTAACTATTTTTGTTTCTGTGACAAATTTTTCTACAAGTTAGTTTTTGATCCGCTTTTTTTTATAATATTCTATGTGTCCTTCGCTGATTGGTTTAAAGATATAAGAGTTTAAATTCAATGTAAGGGAGATTTTGATTCTTTTTTTCTGGAACATTCCTATCTACGTGTTCTGAGTTGATTTATCTAAGACTGATGACAATACAGACTTCTTCAACATTGTCTCTGGAGTTATGCAAGGGAATACGTAAGTGTTATATTTGTTTAAAATCTACCCAAAAAATGTACTCCAGATGTCAATAGAGCTGTTAAAAGAAAACGGGTTTACACTAGAAAAGGCCAGAAACCGACGATATCTTGCTGAGTCTATAACAGACACAAACGATGCAGATGACTGAGCACTTGTCGCAAATACACCTACTCCAGCTGAATCCCGCTGAATAGCTTAGAGCAAGCAACAGAAGGCATTGGCTTCCACGTGAACATAAATAAAACTAAGTTTATACGTTTTAAACAAGAAGTAGCCATATTCACTTTAAGTGGCAGGACTAAAAAATTAGAAAAAGGTTCACATACCTCAGCAGCAATATCTCATCTACTGAAAGAGATATCAGCATATGCCTAGTGAAGGCATAGACTGTTATTGACAAGTTATGAATCATATGGAAATGGGATGTCTCCCAAGCTGTGGCTGTGTCAGTACTACTCTATGATGCACCACATGGACACTAACAGAATGAATGCAGGAAATGCTTAAAGGGAGCTACAAAAGAATGCTACCTGCAGTTTTGAATAAATCTAGGAAGCAACAACCTACAAGACGGCAGCTGTACAGACACTTACCTCCAATCTCACAAACCATTTAAATAAGACAAACGAGACACTGCTGGAGAAGAAAGAATGAACCTATAAGCAAAGTTTTTCTATAGACTCCAACACATAGACACATCCGTTTTGGTCGACCAGCAAGGCCTAACTTACATTTACTCTGTGTTAACACAGGATGTCGTTTGGGAGACTTGCAAGTAGCAGTGGATGATTAGAACAGATTGAGCAACAGAATAAAGAAAATGATAATGAAGTGTATGTATGTGGGGGTGTGTATTTATTCAATTCCTCCACCACAGGCACGATGTGACCAAAGGTCAATTTGTTAGAGGAATAAAGCTAGTTTGAGTTGAGTTTTCCTTCTTTTAGACTGGTTGCTTAACAGAGCCTAAAGAATTTAGTCTGCCTTTATATTTATCCATAGCTGGGGAGGAGTAGAATAGATGGATTCATGCCTTTCCCAAGGCCTTTTCATAAAGATATATGTATACACACACACACACGTGTATATATACGAGGATCATTAAATAGGTTTCCAGACTTTTTTCGTATGGGCACTTTTATTGATAGTACACACATGAAATTCTAGTCCCCTTCGAAGTAATCTCCTCCGGCTGCAATGCACTTGTTGTACCGTTTCAACAACTTCTGGAAGGCCCCATGGAAGCCCTCTTGTGTGTGCGCGTCAATGACCTTCGTCACGGCCTCTTTCATCTCCTCAATTGTCTCATAACAACAGCCACTGAGCTTAGGGAATAACCAAAAGTCACAGGGAGCAACGTCTGGACTATGTGGAGGCCGAGGAACTGTCTTGAGGCCCATCTTGGTCAAATAGTCTGTGACAAGGATGGAGCTGTGAACTGGTGCATTGTCCTGCTGGAAATGCCACTGACCCGATTTGAAGAGTGCTGGCCTCTTCCCTAGGAATCTCTTTCTGAACTCCCTTAAAACCTCAACATAGTAACCCTAACCCAAACCCTTTGGCCAATCAATTCTGGTGTATTGACTTCCTTACTCCTCCCACACCTCTCATCGTCCCTCACAGACTCCCTGGCTTCCTTGAATCTCTTATGCCACTCAAAAACTGATGCTCGATTCATGCAAGATGGTCGAAAAACAGTCTGAAGCATTCCATACGTTTCTGTGGCACTTTTTCTAAGTTTAAAAGAGAATTTTATTGCATATCGTTCTTCTAAAATGTCCTCACATCCAGATAGCATTTTTGAAATTCACTAGCTGTGACAATCAGGCTTTAGTAGAGGGTATTCCAATTGCTGCTGTAGCTGCTCATTTGAACCTGAAATCATAAAAATTGGTCAGTCATTTTATAAGATGTATAGCAATAACATAGTGAATTTTCAAGAGTCTATGACAATTTTAAATGCCTGTACAAAATGTCAGGAAACTTATTGAATGTACCATGTATATATATATATATATATATATATTAATGTTTAGCAGTTTCAAGTTAACTGAACTAATAACTTGATTTAATCCGACTTGATATGGGACTGCTTTTCTTGATTCATGCAGCCTTAAAGATATATATATCATTTCTAGTTGTCATGAAAATCTATCAAATTTTATCAATTGCTAATGGCTATTGGTTGATGAAGGACAAAGTCATAATATCTGCTCCCTTATCCCTCATTCATAAACCTTATCACACATATTTCTATTAACAAATGCTTTATAGACGCACAAATCTGCCCACACATATTACAAGCTGAACATGGAAGTTTTGGTCTCTTCCCATGGGAATTTTCATGAACTTTGATCCAAGCAGATTCCGTTGAACTATCAAACAATTTGTCTAAGGCAAACTGCAGTCAGATGGATCAAGCCCTCTCACCCATGATACTGGCATATGTTGGTGACCCTTGATCCTATGTTTCAGAAATCACCTGCCCTGCTATGTGTGTTTGGCACAACGAAAATTTTCTCTATCATCATCCTGATCATATTGTTACATCCAGAACTTTCACCTTAAAAACACCTTCGTCATAATTATATTTAAAATAAATAAGATTATGTGGATTTCTCAAAAAATTATCCTTGTAATTTCGGCAGCAGATTTAGTTTTTGATAGATATTAGCCACAGACAGATGATGGATTATTCAAATGAATATCCTCATCGAATAATTGTCTTTAGTTATTTGAACTTTGCAATGAAGTACTTTCATTCTTCGTTTTCAGCTTCTTTTTTATTCTAATTTTAGTTGCTTTTTATCACATCAATTCAATTTGTTATTCAATATCTTTTACTTAAGATTGACCTGTACTTTTCTGTAGCTTGTATAAGTATTACTCGACAGGAAGTATTGGTTGCAAGTATATGAAAAAGTCTCGAATCGTTTTTTTATTACTGAAGATTGCATGGTCCAATGAAGACAAAACTTACCGATGTGAGATATCCTTTTCAATCTTCTTGATTGATTCTGATTAAGGATCTTTAAAAAAATTATTCAAGAATTTAATCTTATAATTTAGCAGATGTTCTACCTTGTTGAGTGAATCTGTAGAATGTGACAACTGTATCTCTTCAGAGAGATCAGATCCCTCCCAAAGAGAACATCTTTTGGCTGTGGGTGGTGACCAGTATTGCTCAAGGACAGAATCCTGGTCGCCAAGCAGTCCATGACCTGGTAGCTGAAAAGGTCACATGATCTGCAACATTCTATTTTGGCCTTTAATGGGCTGGAAGGCCAGTCAAAGATTCCCAATACAATCAATCAGCTGGTCACGTCAAGCCCTAGAACCTATATAATTGTCTCAAATGTATTCTTCAAACTGTGACAAACAAGAATCCAATGATTTTTTATCTTAAAATTGTGGTTGTATTGAAAAAAACAAGACTTTGATTGGTTTGGTTTAATTGCATATCAACCATTGTAGGTTATTTAATGCCAAATCCTCTTTATACGTATATATTAGATATATATGTTTTGTAAACTTAAGTCAACAAAGTTAATTAGTTCCAAGTATTGCTATGTATCACTAACAATTCAATTAAACAGTCATTTGTTAACACAGTTAAGTGATCAAACAGTTCTATTTCTAACAATTGAATTTAGCATAAATCATTGGTTTGCACTCAGTTTAAATGTCAGTTCTATTTCATCCACAGATAGGACTCTATCAGGTGCTACCTCTTGGAACCACAGTGGATCTGGGAGCAATGACAATGAAGGGGTACTCTGCATTCCCCAAAGCTCCAGCATTACTGGAAGCTCACCATCAGATTGTTTTGTGTCAAATCTAGGACACTCATTGGAGGGGTCTTACCCCTCAGCAAATTGCAGTCAGTGTATTCTTCAGTCCCAGTTGACTAGGCTGGCAAGACTTTGAGTGTCCTGGGTATGACACAAAACTGCATCGGATGGTGAGGCTCCAGTTTTAGAGTTTAGGGAACATGGAGTACCTCTTCATTGCCATTACTCTTGGGTCCACTCTGATCCAGAGTAGTAGTACCAGTTAGGGTCCCATCTAGGGGTCAAATAGAACATTCAATCACTTACTAAGGATTATTATTATTATTATTATTAATTATATGAAATCATACAGCAATATGCAAATAGTACAATTTATGGATATTCTTATCATTAAGGGTTTTCTAAGGAGACAAACATCTAGAGTTTGCAGGTTCAATCCTGAGTGCAGGCGAGTAACAATACAGGAATACTTAACACTTGCACCCGGTAATGGCTAATGGAATCAGAACAGGCGACCCCTGTGGATTCAATAAAGGACAGAGTTTGAAGTTCCGTGAAGGTTCTCGAGTTCGACAAACACCTGAAGAAGGCCAGAGGACATATCAGCCAAAACATTGTGCAAATAACAATAAAGATGAAGACAATAGTCCGAAAACCCTTAATGATAAAAATCATCAAGCTTCGTCTCAGAAATTTAGGCAATTAGGGATATTCGATAAATAGAATTACTAATAGCAATACTTGAAACCATTTAACTGTGTGAAGAAATGATTAATATCAAATAAAATTATTAGGTCAGATAGCAAGACTTGAACCCATTTAAATGTAATTTCAAATAGAATTATCACTGTCAAATTGAAAAACTGGAAACCATTTCAACTGAATGCAAAAAATGATTAATATTGAATAGAATTATTAGTGTTCAATAGCAGTACTTGAAATTATTTATCTGTATGCAAACAAATGATTAATATCAAATCAAATCATTTGTGTCAAATTGCAATACTTGAAACCATAAAAACAAAAGAGCTCTAACTTAAAAATGATGTTACCTACCAACTATTCTCTTACAAATATATATATATATATATATATATATATGATTTGGCATTAAAGAACCCACCAGAGCTGATATGTAATAAAACTGCAACCAACCAACCAACCAACCAACCAACCAAATGTCTATCCATCAATACAGCTAAGAGTCAACCGTCTTTGGCCTGATTTTAACCGAACTGTACTTGGAGATTTGGCTCAGATTGGTTTTTAGGTGGGATCTGTCTCTCTGTGTCTTAGTGTCTTCTTTATTGTAAAAAGGTTTTCATCTGACAGCACTTAACCACTTTCTTGATAATCATTATGAGAGGGTATTGGCTTTGTAACTCTCTATATCTGCTTATACACTCTCTGTTGAGATCAAAAGTAGAGATGCTAAGAGGTAATTTATTTCATCTTGATATCACCTTTTTGATTCATTATATTGTTTCTTGTATCATTAGTTGTAAACAAAGAATATGGCTGGAAGATTTGGTTTGAAGAGGTGACAATATAACTAGAGATTTGTTCCTTTTTAGCCTTCCATACTTGAATTAGCTGAGGTTCCATCTATGAAAGAGAATCTTCGGGTATATAAGACAGAAGTTCAAGTCTTGTTAAAAACTATTTCTTTATTCTAACTTCCCTCGATGTAAATAAAAACTATTCAAGCTAGAACATTGTAATAAGTAAAGTTGGCGACCATAGTTGAGAGCGACCCGAAGGCTCCCTTTTTAATAGCTACCACACCGAGGGCTACTCCTTTCCCTGGATTGTTCAACTTGACCCTTGATACGTACCTTATATTGCTGAGTGTTAAGCAAGGAGGTATCAAGTACCATTTTTAAAGCCTTTGGTAGGATGCAACCTGGGATTGAACCCAGGTCTCCCGGACCATTGGCGAACACTCTACCCACTTGGCCATTGAGCGGGTAAATGCAACGATAGTAGTAGCTATTGAAAAGGGAGCTTTCTGGTCACCCTCGACTACAGTCAACAACTTTACTTTTTACTTTACTTTGATGAATGAATTATTTTTTTCACTAATGTGCTTCTCTCTTGATTCTAAATCTATTTTAAATCATGTAACATATTTGTGCATAAGTTAAGTTTTTTAAGACAACCTTGTGAGGCCAGCAATCATAATTTCCAAAAAAAGAGCTAATTGTTTCTTCAGGCTGAAATACTTGGATAATATAATCGTTAAAAAATAATTATTATCTTGAAACATTTTAAATATTTACCTGTCACCAAATAAATTGCTGTATTTAAATAACAATAATTGTCTCGACCATCGATAATATTTTTGTTTAGCTCATATACACACATGATATAAAGAGCAGAGAAAAACTCATTGCTGCAGACATTTACAAGTTACAAAATGCTGTATCCTAATATTCTCTTTATAAGTAAGTTAGCGACCTTAGTCATGGGCAACTAGAAGGATCCCTTTTCAATAGCTACTATACTGAAGTGTAGGAGAGGGCGCTACTTTTCCTGGATTGCTCCACTTTACCCTTGATATGTACCTTTTATTGCTGAGTGTTAAGCAAGGAGGTATCAAGTACCATTTCTAAAGTCTTTGGTATGACGCGACCTGGGATTGAACCCAGGTCTCCCAGATCATTGGCAAACACTCTACCCATTTGGCTAATGAGATGGTATATATATCCTCTTTAAACTGACGCAAATAAAAACTACAATGAAAATAAACAGCGTTTTTATTGAAATTTCTTCCAATTCCATTCTTGTTTGCTTGCCTTAATTTCTAACAAAGGATCATCATTTTTTTCTTAATTTTCCAAACAAGAGACTGCATACTAAAACTTGCTAAAAGAACATGAAAGTAAAGAATTCAAATATTTTAGGCTTAATTCATTTTACAACAGCTACAAAAATTGAATTAGCTAGTTTTTATCAAGGGGGTGAGTAAGATTATCAGCTTAGTTCCTAAGGATATTCCTCCATGTCAACACTTGCCCCCACCCTTGTCTAAAAGGGGTGTCGGGGTTCTGAGTTTATTGCTTGGCATCTGAGGTGTCCCTGAAGGGGAATACCAACAGAACTAAGCAATTTTGCCTTGCCCAGTGGATGTTTTGATTCTTACAGGATATCCCCCACTATCAACTGACCTTGTGTCACATTTTGGCCTTGTGGGGAGCACCAAATTAATACCTACAAAAATTAAATCGAAAATGGCTATTTTTATCATTACGGGTTTTCAGACTATTGTCATCATCTTTATTTCCACGACGTTTCGGCCAATAAGTCCTCCAGCCTTCCTCAGGTGTTTGTCGAACTCGGGAACCTTCACAGAACTTTGAACTACGTTCTTTATTGAATCCTCAGGGGTCACCTGTTCTGATTCTGTTAGCCATAACTGGGTGCAAGTATTAAGTATTCCTGTATTGTTACTCGCCTGCAGTCAGGATTGAACCAGCAACCTCCAGATAATTGTCTCCTTAGAAGCTTAGGGAACCAATGCCTATGACCGTTACACCATGTGTCCTGCGGGACAATTCAGAGTGAATTTTGGGACTTATAAACTTAATGTTCTTACTTGACTAGAATTACTACTGTTATGCATAATTTTTTACCTGAGCTCATATTCAGATATTTTTTTTTCTAACTTTAAAAATGTTGGTTGGTTGGTTGGTTGGTTGGTCGTTTTGTTTTACAGTGTATCAACCCTTTTTGGGTCATTTAACAACAAACTAAATTTCAAACAATTCTGTTTAGTATAAGTACACAGTTTAATTCTACTTAAAAGTTCTATTTCAAACAGTTTAGTTTCGATGTCAAAAACATTTCTATTTCAAACAATTCAGTTTAGCATAATTACACCATTTAGTTCTATTTGACCCGATGACCTATCAGGTGCTACCACTCCAGTCCTGTGTGGACCTGAGAGCGATGGCAATAAAGGGGTACTCTGCATTCCCCAAAGCTCAAACATCACTGGAACCTCACCATCAGATTGTTTAGAGTCATATCCAGGACACTTGTTGAGGGGCGGGGTTCTTATACCTCTGCAGAGAAATGGTGGAGATAAGGTAAAGATTGTAGGCAATTATAAAAAAAAGCTCAAAAAAAGAAATACCATTCTTGCGATTGTTTCCATATTTTTTTATCTCTAACATTAGAATTTTTTACATCTCAATGGAATTATCAGAGTGAGAAAAGTTTTTGATGAATTTATTTAAAAAATCTACCCATGTTATCACAGGTTATACAAACAGCTGATTTAATTTTTATACACTGACGTACTCAGATTAGAGCCCCTGTCTTGGTTGTCATTATAACCAGAACTTTGTGGCTGTTATACTTTCCAGCCTTCTATGGTTGTCTGCTGTAATTGTAAACTTTTTAAGTTGTTGGTTGGTTGTTTGGGTTTTATGGCATATCAACCTTTGTAGGTTATTTAATGCCAAATTCATTTTTATGAAAATAGTTCTATTTCAAACAGTTTAGCATAAGTACGCAGTTTAAATGTAAGTACAGTTTAATTGTGGAAAACATCTCTATCGTTAAGCTATTCAGTTTAGTCAAGCAGTTCTAATTCAGATAATTCAGTTTAGTATTAGTACAGATTTTGTTTACACAGTTAAATGTCAAAACAGTTCTATATTAATCAATTCAGTCTAGTGTAAGTACAGTTTCAATGTCAAAAAACAGTTCCATTTCAAATAATTCAGTTTAGCATAAGCACACAGTTTAAATTTAAGTACACAGATTATTTTTTAGTCAAACAGTTCTAATTCAGATAATTCAGTTTAGTATAAGCGCAGGTTTTGTTTACATACAGTTAAATGTCAAAACAGTTCTATATCAAACAATTCAGTTTAGTGTCAGTACATTTTCAATGTCAAAAACAGTTACATTGCAAATAATTCAGTTTAGCATAAGCACGCAGTTTAAATGTAAGTGCGGTTTGTCAAAAACATTTCTATGTCAAGCTATTCAGTTTAGTATAAGTATGCAGTTAGTTCTATTTAACCTATCAGGTGTTACCATTCCGGGCCAGAGTAGACCAGGGGCAATGGCAATGAAGGGTACTCCACATTCCCCATAGCTCCAGCATCACTGGAACCTCACCATCAGATTGTTTAATGTCATATCCAGGACTCTTGTTGAGAGGTGGGGTCTTACCCCTCTACAGAGGAGCACTCGGCATATTCTACTGCCCCAGCCGACTGGGCAAAACATTTTAAGAATTCTAAGTCAAACATTTTATTTCATAGTGGGACGGATTGTTTTCATTTAGTTTTCCCTGTTTAGAGAATGTCTCATATCTCTTAATTCATCCTTCATACGTCACTCGTATGTCTCTTTCATTGAACTAGAATATATTAACATTAAACTTACAGTTACCAGCTAACAAGATAGACTTTAACCAATGCTTATATCCACTAGTCTGTTTGATTTGGCAATGGTCATACAAAGTCTTACACTTAATGTCATTTACCTGTCTTTTCAAATGAATCAAAATATGTCTAATCTTATTAGGTAGAAAATTTTTATAGTCTTAAACCAAACATCCTTTCCTTCTTAATTAAATGTTCCCAAATGGTGTTCATTTCCATATTCAATTGATTGTTCCTTCTGGCAAAAATTATGAAATTGGCACACTTAAAGGATGTTCACTTTGGGGGTTTTTATTTAGCAGTAAATAAGTTAATGACAGATAAGATGCAAAACATTTTTTCTTTAAGAGCTGAATATTCTGGCTTCAGAAAATATTCATGAGACCAACTAGATTAAACTATTTCAATTAATGGTATAATTTTTTTCAAATACACACAGGTAAATATTATGGAATAACCTAGTGCTGTGGAAAAAATCAGGCTAAAGAAAAAATTAATCTTAAATAAAAAATACGAGGTGACCATTTTTTCAAATACACACAGGTAAATATTATGGAATAACATAGTGTTGTGGAAAAAATCAGGCTAAAGAAAAAATTAATCTTAAAGAAAAAATACGAGGTGACCATTTTCTAAGTATGCCAATTCCATCAGAATTGATGGGTAGTCTGATAACAACCAAGATAGATATATTAGTATAATAATGATTATAACTAATCTAAAATTTTTTTAGAAGGTTATATTAATATTTTCTAATTTCATCTCTTAGAATATGCAGTGGGTATTTGCAGTTATAAATTTCATCAATCCTAATTTCTACTTTTTAATAAGAATTCATATTTGGAGATAAAGGATAATCTCTTTGAATTTTGGTCTAAATGCTAATCACAAACTTGTGCACTTGGTAGAATTAACATTCTCTCTTAAGAACTTTCAAAGATGATTCGGTACACTTAAAGTTGTTCATAATCATAAACCAACCATCGCAAACTATTGGATTAAAAACAAACAAAAAACTAAAAACAACAAAAAAAAGGAAAATGTAACTGATTGCAATATTTGCAGGTGTTACAGATTCTTAAAGAACCAGTTGAAAAGCTGCATATGTACGTTGAATTTGAGAGAGTTGTTATTATATTTTAGTTATTTTAATCTTTCCTTTTATATATATATATATATAAGAAAAATAAATAACCAGCAAAAATGAAAGTTCTTTAAAGGTATTCTAAATAATTCCTTCCCTTAGTCTCAGCATTTTCTTTTTTAAAATGTAGATACTAAAGATTAAAATAACCTCTTATATGAAGACAATAAAAAATTCAATAAATAAAAAATTTCAGCGGTTTTTAAGGAAGTATGTCTACTAATCATATATATATATATATATATATATATATATACATATATATATGATTAGTAGACACACTTTCTTAAAAACCACTGAAATTTTTTATTTATTGAATTTTTTATTGTCTTATATATATATATATATATATATATATATATATATATATATATGTATGTATGAATGTATATATAAAAATATATATATGTAAATATATATGAAGGGATTTAGTAAAATCAATATTCTCACATCGTATATTTGAAAGAAGTCTGTTCTGTCCTAGTTTTTGGCATGTAGAAATCATACAAAGAGTCCATGCAATCTTCAAAATGCAAGACAGTGAAAATCAGTGATTGTATATGGCTTGTGTGCTTCACAGATGAGTGGAATTCAGAGCTTTACTAATGTCTACAGAGTGAGTCGAGTCTTCAGTAATAGTGAAAAATGTAAAGTGACAGAATCAGTCTGTGCACTGTGGGTACAACTGTTGCAAAGTGCCAGTTGCAATTGTTTTGCATTAACCTTTGAACCAAACTTTGTTTTGTTTTTTGGTTTTATTTTGTTTTATGTTTTATGTTTCTCTGCACAAAGAACATACATTTCTTTCTTTAGGTTTTTTTTTTTCTTAGAATTTTTGGAAAGCAGATCACCAACAAATTCATTTTTGACCGGAATCAAAAAAAAAGAGTGTAGGATTTGGAGATCTCACTAAAAGAATTCAATTTGCTTTTTTTAATTCTTAAAAGAACAATAAAGGAGAAGGCTGTTGTCTCGAGAAATAATTCTTTTTGAGATGTCTCATTTTCAATGAATAAATTCATAAAGTTTTACTTCTGTTCGGTTTCTTTGTTTAATGGCATATCAACCTTTGTAGGCAATTTAATTCCAAAGCCATCCTTCTAGAAGAACAGTAGTGGTACTATTTAACACATAGCTGAGAGGATAAGGGGGTTCATACATTTCCCAAGGGTATTTGACCGAAAGTGAACGTAATAGCACGACTGGAGTACAAACTCGCTTACTACGATTCCGGTGTCCATTACTTTTACTATAACATCATAAGGACACCTCCAAAAATAGAATTCAAAATTGTGTTTCTATTCATATTGCTAGTTTGAATTAATATTTGTCAATTATTGCATTTTTCTTTTATTTATTCAAAACATTTTGTGAGAATGATGCTTTATATCAATGTTATCAAAAATTGAGGAACATTTTAAAACATTTATTTATAAACATCTTTACAGTCTTTAGAATTCAATATATATCATAAATTGCACTTTGTGAATGTTGTGGCCCTGGAAAGGGTCCCTAATGAAAACATAAACACGGATACTAGATAACAGATTATATTACGCAAGAAAGATAAAGTTACATCGAAAAGGTAAGAAGTCTCGTACTGTTCGGATAACACCAATATTGATCTGCCTCCTGGCAGTGAAATCTCTCCGTGCTAATAACGATGAGAAGAGTCCATTATGGTAAGATTGGTAAGGCTCCCACAATAATAAATTATCTTGGTTTATTAGTCAAGCTTAACTATTCCTACCAAAATTTCCAGTTTCCACATCTTTATTGAAATGGAAAACAATGAAATACTAAACACTGAGCACCACTTTGTCAAAAATTATTGTTTCTTAGACTGAACACAGAGAACTTTATAACAAAAAAGGTGAAAATCTAATAATAACAAGCACCTTGCCACAATCCATTTTTATCATCTAATATTCAGTCACATCATTCAGTTATCTTGATAATAGAATTAACTTACAATACCTCTTAACACCAACAAAAGAAAAACTGGTGTCCAATAAATTAATTCTTGTAATAATTTACCCAACATATCATCATAATCTACACATCATATCATCATAATTTACAGACTGCATCATTATAATTTGCATTGCATATCATTATAATTCTATAATTAGAAAATATTTTTCCAGACCAATAAGCCAACATTTGATATAAACTGTTATAAACAAACTGATCATTTTTTTTCTGTCGGCCACATTCGTATTACTTTATTCTGGATAATCTGTGTCATAAATTCAGTCAGTTCACCAAAAATGAATTTTAGAAGATAATATTTTAATAGAGTTAAGATTAAGTAAATTTTAAGTAAGCTTTGTCCACTTGTCATGACACGCCTTATAGATAATGACTTTTAGTTTGAAAATGATTTTTTAAAGCTAAAATAATGACTTGTATATAACAATTTATAAATTTGGAAAAAGATTTCATTGTAAGGATTAATTAATTGATAAAAAACACTAATTTGAAAATGTGAAAATGAAATTAAAAATATCCCACAATTCAACTTCTTTCAAAAATTAAATTTTCCAAGCCAAAAAGGAAAATTCGTTTTCTTTCAGTGCCTTGCCAGCCTATTGTGGGAATTAATAAATTAACAAAATACGTAAACAAAATAAATTGATATCCTATGATTTCACTTTCTGCACCACAAAGAATAACTCTGTCACTTTCAGTGCTTTGCCTGCCCACTGGACATACTTGTTTTGAAGACCTCTTAAAACAAGCAATCCATACTATATAATTTATAAGATATTAATTCATGAGATAAATAAAATAAAATGAATGCGGCAAACTGCTCTGTCAGAATTACAGATTTTAACCCTATTTTTATTCTTCACATATTTGCAGTGCTCTTCATTTTAAAATCTAAAAGCAAGTTTTTAAATTTCCTCATAAACAGGAAAATGCTAAGGTTTCTCCTAAAAAAATCAGCAAATGTGACTAGATAAGAATGAGGAATATTTTTGCAAATATTGACAAAAAGTTTTACAGTCTAAGATTTCATTAATTTGAATGTTGCCTTTGATGCGAGCACATTTTAACTCAAGGGGCACAAAAATACATTTAAAAGAAAACTGACACGAAGAGTTCCGATCAGAAAATATAGAACATAAATGACAGCATAAATATATCTTCTGGAATGTCTCACATTCGATAGAGGCTATAGAATACACCCACTGTATCTCTGTAGAGGGAAAAGACCCCCACCCCAACAAATATCTTAGATATGACACTAAACAATCTGATGGCCAGGCTCCAATTATGCTGGAGCTTTGGAGAATGCAGATTACCTCGTGGTGTAATGGGTGTCCTCGTGGTGTAATGGTTAAAGCGATGAACTGCGGAATCGTAGTACGCGAGTTCGTACTCCAGTCACGCTATTACGTTCACTTTCGGGCAAATACCCTTGGGAAAGGTATGAACCCCCTTATTCTCCCTCCAGCTATGGGTAAATAGTAGGACGGACTAGGTTCTTCAGCCTTGGTGAGGCAACTAGTCTAGGAGAAGGAAAACTCTGAATTAAAACCTGTTAAACTCCGCTTAAAAATTGACCTTGTGTCATATCCTGCCCGAGCGGAGGGGCTGGTAAATAGTACCTATTCATTGCTATCACTCCCAGGTCCACTGACCCAGAGTGGTAGCACCTGAAAGGGTCCTATTTATGGGTCAAATAGAACTGAATTGTTTGAAAGAGAAGTTTTATCCTTTAACTGATGTCTAATTGAATTGTTAGTGATACATAGTAATATTTGAAACCATTTAACTTTGTGGACGTAAGCTAAATTGAAGTGTGTGAAATAGGACTGCTTAATCATTCAAAAGAATGTAAACAAATGACTGATGTTTGATTGAATTATTTGTGTTACACAGCAATACTTGAAAACATTCAACTATGTGCAAACAAATAATTAATAGTTAATAGAATTATTTGCATTTGATAGAAATAAGTGAAACCATTTAACTGTGTACAAAAAAAATGAACACAAACTTATAAAAAATGCTATCAATAAAATGTAGTATATATTTAATACATATGTATAAAAAGGATTTAGGATTAAATAACCTACAACGGTTGATATGCCATCAAATCCAACCAAACCAAATCATATATATTTAAGTAAAGTAATGTTGGTGACTGTAGTCGAGGGCGACCAGATGGCTCCCTCTTCAGTAGCTACAACACCGAGGTGTAGGGGAGGGTGCTACTCCTTTCCCTGGATTGCTCCACTTTACCCTTGATACGTACCTTATATTGCTGAGTGTTAAGCAAGGAGGTATCAAGTACCATTTTTAAAGTCTTTGGTATGACTTGACCTGAGATTGAACCCAGGTCTCCTGGTCCATTGGCAAACACTCTACCCACTAGACCAATTTGGCATTAAATAACCAACATTGGCTGATATGCCATAAAACTCAACCAAACCAAATCAGATATATTTAATATATATGTATAAAGAGGATTTGGCATTAAATAACCTACAATGGTTGATATGCCATAAAACCCAACCAAACCAAATCATATATTTTTAATATATATGTATAAAGAGGATTTGGCATTAAATAACCTACAACAGTTGATATGCCATAAAACCCAATCAAACCAAATCATATATATTTAATACATATGTATAAAAAGGATTAAATAACCTACAACAGTTGATATGCCATAAAACCAAACCAAACCCAACTTATGTTCTGACTGGACAACACTTTCATAGAAAAATTATATATGATCTATATAAAAGTTTATATGTTTGTAACCAGAAGAAACTATCTTATGCAGATCACTAGCTTTCTTGATTTATAACTCTGTTGGTACTGTAGCCATTTTGTGTTGAGAACAGCCATTTGCAAAAGAGAGAAGGTTATTTCAATGAACAAAAATCTTCACTGCTATCAACACTTAAATTCTATATAATAACTACCTTTCAAAAGAGAAAAATACAAATGACTACAATATTTGCAGGTGTTACTTATTCTTAAAGAACCAAATGAAAAGCTATTAATCAGCAAAAACTAAATTTCTTTAAAGATATTCTTAATTGAAACATTTTCTTTAAAGAAATAAAGAAGATTAAAAATTAGAATAAGCAAAAATTCCTGCCCCCATCATTCAGGATAGCACGCTTACTGTAAGTAAATTTAGCAAAAGAAAAAGTTGTCTAATAAAGAGCCATAATAATGAATTGCAAAATGAACACAATGGAAGGGAGCTATTAACTCTAAAATGACAGTAGTACCAGTAATTTGTTGTGCACTGGAAAAGGATTCTTTTGTCATATTCTAAACGGAGCTCTAATGATGTGTCACAGAACAGATACATTTAGCCTTAATTCTTGTTGTTATTGTTAGCGAGGAGAAGTGTTAACATGCATGTGTGTGTTTACGTTGAGTTGTTTCCTCGCTAAGTTTGTAAGGTAATAAAGGAAGGATGAAGAAGTAAGATGCCGATAGTCGAAATGTTTTTTTAGGAATCGTTTTTATTTGCAGTGTGGAAAATGTAGTTTGCGTTTGTGCTGCAAGTCTCGTAGGAAAGGTTGTGAGTAAGAGACGAAATGGAGATATGATAGAGTTGAGAAGGCAGCGCGTGTCGTGGGACGTGAAAGCCACGTAGTTTAGTGAAAGCCATGTTTGCCGTTGGAGGAAATTAACTTTGGAGTCACCGTGAGTTTTGTGTGTCTGGTGGATTTTGGGGAGAGGCGTGCGTTGTCTCCATTAAATTGGCCCAGAGATGAAATGAGAGCTAGGTGCCGAGAGCGGAATAAGGCATTGCATCGACATGGCCAATTTTGGGGGTGACATAAAGTTATTCCTGTGGTGGCGTATTAAATGTATCTAATTCATATTCAACTGGGATTCCTTGGTCTCAGTGATAGACGCAAGGAATCCATTAATTAGATAGGTTCCCTCATGTGTCCATGCTGCTGCTGCTATTGAAGAACAGCCAGTGGGACGTCTGCACTGGACGGCGTTGTTCAGCCAAAGAGACTGTATTTGGCAGCTTACCCAATTTCTGTGGACGGAAAGGAGATCCAGAATGAATAGGATAGGTCATCCTGATTGGGTGAAATTACGCGTCGAATTTAATTGCGCGCCAAACCAAAATACGAAATTTTCCTCCGCTACATATAAAAGGTTTGTTTTTTCTTAAATACAAATTGCGGTTTTCAAAGTGACGGAAGTGTCAGTTATGTATCAAAACACTTTATACATTGACAAGTAGTGTATCGAAATGATAGTTTCAAGATAAATATTCACGCTAAAAAAAGTTTGTGATTAGAAGTAAGACGTAAACAGTTGTTTCACGATTTCACCATGCAACATTTATGCATTTTTCATAAAGATTAATTTACACCAAAAAACACAAAAAACAAATGTTTGATAGACATCTTCTTACTTTCATTATTTTCTCTGGGTTTTTTTAAGCTTCAGATTGGAGTAATTACTTGTCACAGTAAAAGAAAGAAAAACAATGATGAGAAGAGAAAGAAGAGTTCAGCCAAGGGAGATAATAAAAATTATTTTAACTTTTTCCCTTTCATTTTTACATTTATACAAAACCTGAACGGGAATAAATGGACGAGATAATTAAATTTTCAAATCAATTCTGTCCTACAGTAAAAAAGGATAAAAATTGTTTCATTTGCATATTTTAGTTTGGATAGGCAAGAGTGGTATTGGGGAGTGTCGTGATTTACTTTTTAAAGAACATTTTTATTTCATCCATTTTTCTTATCGGAAATATTTTTTTCTACAACTGTGACTGTAGTTCATACTTTGAAACATTATACTAAAGTTTGCATTTTTGATATAACAATGTGCATATTCTCAATGCCATATTTTTTTATAAATTCAATCAATGCAGCTATTGCTGTGGTAGAATTTGTGATCATTTTGTTTGTGATGCGGCACAAGTCTGGAGATTCTTCAAAATCTCAAAGACACTCTTAGCATAGGAAATGGAATCAGCAACTCAAGTACAAATACTGGAGAAGGTTCTTTGCATTTCACTTCATGCTAGCACCCTTGCTAGTAGGACAGACTGGCTTTTTTAACCAATCTAGAAGAAGGACAACTCTGCATTCAAACCACCTTTGCGCCTCTAAAAAATTGACCTGGTGTCAAATCCTTCACATGGTAGAGATTGAGAGAGGATGGGTGACTATATACTTTAAAGAGTTGCTCTTTGGTGTTCTCAGTGAGAGATGCAGCACATTTGTCAAAAACCTTCAGTGGATAACTTCTCAAAAGTTCTTCTAATGCATTGAGCACTCTAGCACCCGATAGCGCAAAATGTAAACAAACGAAATTTGATACATATCGATTAATTCTCGAGTTGACGTTGAGTTACCGGCTTGGTCTAGGGGTATGTCATCAGCCCGATTTAAAATTAGGTGGGTTTCGATCTCGGCTTGAAACATCTCGTGCGTCTAGCTTCACTGAAGAGTTGTGATACAACGAAACTGTCTATGGATGGCAATATATATATATATATATATATATATATATATATATATGAAAGACTACTGCTCAACTTTACCGGATATTGGCGTAGGGGTTAGAGTGTTCGCCAATGATCAAAGACTCAAAAAAATGGTACTTGATGCCTCTTGCTTAGCACTCAGCATTATAAGGTACGGATCAAGGGTAAAGTAGAGCAATCCAGGGAAGGAGTAGCGCCCTCCCCTACACATTGGTGTAGTAGCTATCGAAAAGGGAGCCTTCGGGTTACCCTTGACTATGGTCACCAACTTTACTTTTACTTTACTGCTCAACTACACACACACACACACACACACACACACACACACACACATATATATATATATATATATATATATCATTTAAGCATGTTTGATTAAATAATAAAGACCCATATTGTCTATATAATTCTATTAAGATCATTTCAGGTTTCCTGATGTATCTTGATTTCAGGTTGGAATTGGTGAATGAATATAGCAAAATTGTCTCAAGCACTTCCGGATTTTTCATAGGCCATCATCAAGGGTTGTATAGGGAACGAATAAATAAATAAATAAATAAATAAATAAAACAAAATTCTAAATTAAATTAAAAAAAAGAAAAAGAAAACTATTAGATTTACAGAAACTCCCAGAGGTCCCTAACAGGAAAAGGAGATGACGCATGCGTAAAAGAATAAAGGCATTCCTCCTGATAACGGGGACCAGACATTCTTTCTCTTTCAGGCAGTGACCAGTGTTTTGATAACATCATTGCTTTCTGGTGTCTGGGCACCTCGCATACGTCTTTGGACGTAGCGTTGGTTAGTCCCTTTCACCCAGTAGCAGCTCTCTCTCGGTCAGCATTATACTGAAATATACAAGACCCACAACTGAATTATAAATTAACCCTTACCGGACTTTGACAAACTTCCAAAAGAAAACTAACCCTTATGGAAGCCCGAAATACCAAATCCGGACACATACATACATGAAAACGATTAACGTATTTTTGACACTTTAAATGGGGATTCAACCATTTCTATGTAAAAACTCCCTCATCCATGGAATGGTTGTTGAACCCAGTAAATAAAGGAAAGTAAAAAGAAACGTCTTCGTCTCTTATATGTTGCTTTCATTTCTTTAGTAAAATTCTTTTGGGACTTTATTGGGCAAGGCGTTACACAGACTAACCTACGTGGGGGTAAAATAAATTAAACAAAATATGGAGTCAGATATTCAAACGGCAACACAGCCTTGCCCTTAGCCCCTGACCTTCAGCCTCCCACCCTACAGTTACTCTGATGTATAAAAAGTGTTTTTAAATAGTTTTTTTTAGATTTTTTATAACATTACAAAATTGCGTAAACACAGAGTTGGATTAAACTGACATTCTGATGAATTTAAAAAAACAGAATGCTATTATAACAAGAGGGCAGATGATATTACCATTTTGGCATAAATGGTAGTTGACACAGTATCGTTCTGTTGTCTCTTGTTATTTTTATAGAAAGGAAACAAATAATGAACGCGTAGGTAGCGATGGCTTTCAATCTAGTAGTTTAATGACTGCTTGAGAGGAAATTTTCCTTATGCCGTGAGTTGAAGAGAATGACAAAACACTTGTAAATGGTTATGATTGTAAATGCGGCAGTTTAGTGCTTAGCCAGAGGCATCGGATCCATTTGGTTAAGGAGGGAGAAATAATTGACCAGGAAATGGTCTCCTAAGGTATGCAGGGGAACAATTGTTGAAGTGTACTCTCTCGAGATGGCTAGTCCCTGTCTGCTGTTGGAGTCATCCCGAGTTAGAGAGAGAAATGTTATCTCTCGTATCGGCTGGTCTTACCTAGCTGCCAGCCAAGAGGAGTGAGAAAAGAAAAGAGAGAGGGAGCATGGTTAGCGCTGCCTTTTTATAGTGCCCGGGGAGGTGTGCCCGGACAGAATAGCATGGGTCGTTCTCATTGGATGAAATGTATGATTTCAATGTTCCAATGGGAAAACAATTCCCGCACTTAATAATGGTTTGAAATTCTTTCTGCTACACTATCAACGAAAATAGAATAGTATCAAGGAATATAGAATATTTTTAAAAAATCCATTCCTAATTTCACATAAGAAATCAATAGCAACAATAAAATCCCATTTCTCAGTGTACTTATAGACACAAGCAATATTGACCGATTTACCACCTCCACATATAAAAAACCTACCAACATTAATCCCTGCATCCTCAATTTCCACAGTGAATGCCCCTTCTGTTATAAAAGAACAATCATAAAAACACTTATTTCCAGAGATAAACTACTATCTTCCTCAATGAACTTGAGAATATATAAAACAAACCCTTATTAATAATGGGTTTCCCAACTACATTTTTGATACAGAAATTAAACATTTCATTAATAAAACTGAACAACATAACATAGACAATATCTTAAACCATAAACAATCAATAAACCTATAATACAAAAACCAACTTCATAGTTATTATATAGGATTTACACTCCTATATGTTGAAATGGCCGTTATGCTGTTATATAATTACGGAATGATTTTTTTTTATATCAATCATTTTTCGTTAATTATATTTTATCATTCCGTTTGGTTGGGCTTTGAACTATTCGGCTTAGTGCAATTGCAGGTGCAGCACACATTGAGTACAGTTCACGTTTGCGCACAAAGGATCACAAATGTCATAATAAAAACCCCACGTTTTTATATCAATCATTTTTCGTTAATTATATTTTATCATTCCGTTTGGTTGGGCTTTGAACTATTCGGCTTAGTGCAATTGCAGGTGCAGCACACATTGAGTACAGTTCACGTTTGCGCACAAAGGATCACAAATGTCATAATAAAAACCCCACGTTTTTATATCAATCATTTTTCGTTAATTATATTTTATCATTCCGTTTGGTTGGGCTTTGAACTATTCAGCTTTGTGCAATTGCAGGTGCAGCACACATTGAGTACAGTTCACGTTTGCGCACAAAGGATCACAAATGTCATAATAAAAACCCCAGATAGGAAATAGGACTGGGGTGTGAATGACGTCATGCATGGAAGTGATGGGCTGAAATTTTTGGTGATTTCGAAAAAGATACTAGTTGAGATTTGACTCTGGGCTGGGGCAGTCCCGCTGGGGAGTTGACTGTGGGCGATGTAGGAACAGTCCGCATAGTAAAAATTGTGTATCTCTCTCCCTCTCCCCGTGTCAAAAGACTAAAAGTCAAGTGAATAAACGTTTCATACTTGAACAACGAGAGTCGTCAGTGTTTCGTATTCGACATGCATATGTATATGCTACAATGCCACTTGTTCCCGAAAGATGGCGGACGCACGTAAACACTCAGTCTCGGGAACCCATTGGCCAAGAGAACCACGTGGTCAGTGCTCAAAACTACGTCCACTACTTCAATTTCGTCCCACGTTTTTGGAGCCTACTCTATGACAAGAATTTTCTATAAATACGCTCATCTTCCAACACTCTCTCTCTTTTCACATTTCCACTTACAGTGTGACTTCCAGAGAGAACACTACCCCTCTCTCATTTCAACTAACAGCCGTATACTGCCACAAAAATCCATATGCCACGCAACCATTCTCTTACTTGTTAAACCTTTTCGGTGAGATTTTTTCCAGCTTCAAAAACAACAGAAATTTCGTCAAACCACCCAAAGAAACAAACAAACAACATGGGAGAAGAAAAATTCCTTCTAATATACACTATTAAGATTCTATAGAAAATACTTAGTCAACACGCATAGGACACTTTTGTTATTTAGTTCCTTTTTTGTAGTATTAGTGTTAGTTACACACACACACACACACACACAACACACACTCAGGAATACTTAACAAACAATATTAGAACACTAATGTTTTGAAATATTTAATTGCATGTATTGTTGAAATATAAATTTGAATTTGTTTGTACTGTGTTGTCTTGAATGTCCTTTTTCTCCGCGCCGTTTCACATCTTTCATATCGTTTATACATCTTTAATCTATTTGCCTTCTTTGCCTTTTTTCATATATAAACTCCAACAACTTACCACTAAACAAGTATAAACCATACCACTACAAAATTGAAGCGTTCCTTATCAACTGTAGAGAAGAGGAAAATCTCGTATTTTGGTTTGGCGCGCAATTTAAGTCGACACTTAATTTCACCCAATCAGGATGACTTATCCTATTCAGCCCGGACCTTCATTTCCGGCTTGCCAAACGGGTGAGCGGCCAAACCCACTCTCTTTGGCTTGAGACGGCGACCAGAACAGATGTTCCTCTGGCCGTCCCTGCTTAGCGATGCTTTTTAACATAGCAACACCAGCAGCAGCAACATGGACACTCAACGAGGGTACCATCTAATTTATGGATTTCGTACAAGGAATCCCAGTTGAATATGAACTGGATGCATTCAGCATGCCTTCCACAGGCACCACTTCATGTCACCCCAAAAAATTGGCTATGTCGATCCGAGCGTATCCGCTCTTTACACACTAGCTCCCATTTCACCTTTATCCACATTAATGGAGATAACGCATACTCTCCCCCAAATACCAGATACAAAACTACACGGACTCTAAACACAATCCCTCACACGTCCCGCAACACACGCTGCCATCTCAACATCCCGCTAAGCCATTTCGTCTCCAACACTAACAAGCAGCTCCAAAAGCAAACCATATTCAAAGCTGCAAATAAAAACTTTCTTTGTTGTTGTGTTAAAGAAAAGTTTCGTCATTCATTTGTGCTGCCTAAAAAATATAGTGTTAGAGAAATTAACAATTTCTCGAAACGCTATACAGCCAAAAATAACATACAACAAAAATTGGGGGTCCAAACACACTCACCAAATTAACAGTCACCCCTAAAATTATAAGATTGATAAACATATACTTATCCAAAAAAATGTTCTCCTTATCGACCCTACCATAAAAGTAAGACTTGTCATTTGCTACAAAAAATTTAAAACCCCCAACCTAATTATTTCCAAGTCTTCCCCATCCACTGAAGTACTTTGTAGGACAAACGTCGTATATATGTTTTTTTATCTTTACTCTGTCCGACGAATGCAAAATGCATGAAACCCAGTGTCACAGACACTACCATGTTATATGTATGTATGTATGTATGTATGTACGAGGTGCATGCGATAAGTTTCCAGACTTTTTTCGTATAGGCAATATTTTTGATAGTACACTCATGAAACTCTAGTCCCCTTCGAAGTAATCTCCTCCGGCTGCAATGCACTTGTTGTACCGTTCCAACAACTTCGGCAAGGCCCTATGGAAGTCCTCTTGTGTGAGCGTGTCAATGACCTTCGTCACAGCCTCTTTCATCTCCTCAAGTGTCTTATAACGACAGCCTCTGAGCTTAGGGAATAACCAAAAGTCACAGGAAGCAAGGTCTGGACTATAGGGAGGCTGAGGAGCTGTGTTGATGCCCATCTTGGTCAAATAGTCTGTGACAATGATGGAGTTGTGAACTGGTGTATTGTCCTGGTGGAAATGCTACTGACCCGATTTGAAGAGTGCTGGACTCTTCCGACGGAATCTCTTTCTGAACTCCCTTAAAACCCCAACATAGTAACCCTAACCCTAACCCAAACCCTTTGGCCAATCAACTCTGGTCTATTGACTTCCTTACTCCTCCCACACCTCTCATCATCCCTCACAGACTCTCTGCCTTCCTTGAATCTCTTATGCCACTCAAAAACTGATGCTCGATTCATGCAAGATGGTCCAAAAGCAGTCTGAAGCATTCCATACGTTTCTGTGGCATCATTTTTTCCAAGTTTAAAACAGAATTGTATTGCATATCGTTCTTCTAAAGTGTCAGATTGCATTTTTGAAATTCACCAGCTGTGACAATCAGGCTTTAGTGGGGTGTATTCCAATTCCTTCTGTAGCTGTTCAATTCAAGCTGAAATCCTAAAAATTGGTCAGTCATCTCATAAGATGTATAGCAATAACATAGTGAATTTTCAAGTGTCTACGACAATTTTAAATGTCTGTACAAAAAAAGTCTGGAAACTTATCGTATGCACCTCGTATGTCTGTTTAGACCGAATAACGTTCCACAAGAAATGATAAAATCCCACAATTTTTGGTTTAGAAAATCACCTGTTTTATGAAAAGAAACTTTAATAAGTGTACTTATTTAAAGACATTACGGTATACATGTATATTATATTTGTATAAATATATTTATGTGTGCGTTTGCACCTTTATTTCATGAAGTATTCTATCTACATAATAGGTTTTTTGTTTAAATGTTTTCTAACACCCACACACACACACACACACATATCTGAAATGGCAAATCATTCTAAATTAAATTCTAATTAATTCTAATTTATCAGAACATATATAATACTAAATACCTACAGGAGATGAATTTGTTCTTTCCTCCATATTTCTCCAACACCTCTGGGTAAATCATTTCTTCTTCACCAACATTAATTATCACTTCTTAAAAGTACATATATATGGATACATTCACAGAGAGAGAGAGAGAGAGAGAGAGAGAGGGAAATATATACACATGCACACACATACATAAATACATACACACACACACACACACATATATATATATATATATATATATATATGTACAACCTGTCTGAAGTTATTATACAAATCAAATAAACATCAATAATTCAAAAAGTTCGGAACGAATATTTGTCAAATTTAATCTCATTCATTTTTACCTTTCGTAAAATATTTAACTAAATTTCCTGACAATTTTAAATGCTTAATTTTTGAAATATTTAAAGTTAATGAAAATGGACTGACTAGAGTTAATATATAGATTAAACTAATATTAGTTGAAGACCTCTGAAATCTAATAAAGACTATTTTTTTCTTTTGGTCGATGATATATGTATTGAAACATGGGTGTAGGGAAAGATCTCACAACTGCTAAAAATAGAAAATTACAAAGTTATTGAGTGAGGAATGTTCTATTTGGAGAAATCAAAGAAACTTTGCCGAGATCATTGAACAATAAAGAAGGCTGTTGAAAATGTAACTAAGATAAGAACTTGATGAAAAGGAAATAGCTTTAAGAACTTGCTTCTCTAAGATGAACATAAACTAAAGTGAGTTATAGCAAAACAATCAATTTTGACCAGCACTCAAATCTTGAAAAGGCTGGGATTGAGGGAGTCAAGATGAACAAAAAGTATAGAATTCTTTGTGAATCAGGATTTGCAAAAAAATCTATCGGCAACTACCTCTCACTAAATATTTCCAAGCGTTAAAATTGGGCCAAAAATACAAGAAAATTGACTTTTCTGAAGTAATTTTCATGGACAAATACCAAGTGTCATTTGATGGACCTGATGGATGTGCCAAAGAATGGATTTTATCCAATTCAGATATGCCTGTGACTAAAAGAAGGCAACAAGGATACGGTAGTGTGATGATGATGATGTGGGCTGGAATTGTCAACCAAATAATAGTTGGACCATTCAAAGTCAATGAAGAAGTTAAATGGAACAGTGCTATCATGATTTTATCAACACTTTCTTTTTATCATTTAGAGTATTCGGACTATTGTCGTCATTTTCATTGTAATATTCCCAATGTTTTGACTAATGTGTTCTTCCGTAAAGGCTTCCGAGTTCAACAAGAAAAAAAAAACTAAAGAAGGCCAAAGAATGCATCAGCCAAAACGAAATGAATATAGCAATAAAAATGAAGTCAATAGTCTAAATACTCTAAATGATAAAAATTATTGACCTTCATCAGAAAATGTAAGAGGAATAAGACTTTCTTTGTATGGTAAAAATCCCAGTCTTGCAGAGTCAAAGTGAAATGTGTATTTATACATGTCAATGCTCCTCCTGCTGCATATAAGCTAACTTGTGAATTCTTTGAGCATAAAAGATTTACAGGAGAGAAGATAATAGAATGACCACCATTAAGTCCTGATTTGAATCCAGTCAAAAATCTATGGTCACTTGTGAAGATGAAATTGTGTGAAGGTGGCAAACAATATAACAGCAAAGCAGACCTATGAGAAACAGTTAAAACTAACAGGTCAGTAATTGAACCTGCTGAATTAAAAAAAAAAAACTGATAAAATCAAAAGATGATAAATTACTGAATTTTATTGAGAAAAAAGGTCACTATTGCAGATGTCACCACTCTAACGTGCAGAATAAGCAAAAAGAACAACACTTACCGGTTCAACAGCCCCAGCTGGTAGACAAAAAGTAAAATGTGTGGTAACCCAATGCTGAACCTGTAACATATTAAGCAAGCTAGTGTATACACACACTAATATACCCATTCACTGGACCAGCAACCAATCATCATCCAGAGAATGGACTTGGCCACTTGAGAGCAATGGAATGCCCCAATATCCATATAATCTCACCTCAAGTCATAGCATTGCTTTTTACACGAATGAGTATTTACTCACAGCTAACGAGCATTATGAATGAATTCTAACATTGAAATCTAAAAGACTCAAAGACCTATTATATGTTTGTTATTCGTTCTCTTTTCAGTGTTGATCAAAATTTAATCATTTTATGACCTTTTTATTGAAGTAAAATACGATTATTTAATTTTGCCTCATAACTTCAGACAGCAGTTTTTTTTTTAGAATACATCAAATAACTTCAAGAAAACATATTGATACTACCTAAAAATTTGACTCATGTTTTATTTTGTCATCTAAATTGATTGTTTAAAATTTGGCAATTTTTTAAAACCAAATTTGTTTTCTTGAAGTTTATGATTTGCTTAATAACTCCAGACCGGATATAAACACCTAGTGTCAAATAAAAATATGCATGTATGTGTATTTATATATATATATTAATCTAATCCCAGTGGTCCAAGTCTTAAATCATATATATATATATATATATATATGTATATTGTATAGTCATAATATATATAATATCTATACATAATACATATATAGACAGAACATAATCAACCGATAATATACAACTTCAATGAACGAACGGACATACTTCTTTATAAAAATATACCTCTCACACTTTCTTGAAAGGGTTGATGTTGATTGTGTGTGAGAGGTGAGTTGGAACCACGGACAGACAGCTACATATTGACCCAAGAACTACCGAGGTATAACACTTACATCCATAGCAGCCAAAATATACAATGCCCTACTATACAACCACATAGAACCCAAGATTAACAACATTCTCAGGAAGAACCCAAATGGCTTCCAGAGAAATAGATCCACGACCTCACAAATATTGACTATCTGTAGAATTCTAGAAGGCATACGGGCAAAAAACCTACAGGCTACAATATTATTTGTCGACTTCACAAAGGCCTTTGATTCCATACACAGAGGGAAGATGGAGAAAATTCTACTCGTATGGTAGGCAACCAATCTAAGTAAGTAAAGTTGGCGACTGTAGTCGAGGGCGACCAGAAGGCTCCCTTTTCAATAGCTATAACACCAAGGTGTAGGGTAGGGTGCTACTTCTTTCCCTGGATTGCTCCACTTTACTCTTGATATGTACTTTATATTGCTGAGTGTTAAGCAAGTAGGTATCAAGTAGCATTTTTAAAGTCTTTGGTATGACGCTACCTGGGATTGAACCCTGGTCTTCTGGACCACTGGAGAACCAATCCAAGAATAAGAAATCATTGAATTTAAAGCTAGCTGTGCAAGTTTGACAATCCAGTAGGGTATAGTAAGGGTCTAAGAAAACATAAAGGGAAATGACCAACAGATCACCAACATCATATCCCCCATCACACCTGTTGAAGTATTTTGAGAACCAAATAAAGGATATTCTCAATAATTATTTGACATATCGATCAGTGGAGAGAAATCAATATTGGCCAATATGAGCATGGATCACAATTTACCTTGACAATTAGCAGATTCGTCTCTAGATGTGGATTATATAAAGAACCTAGTATATGTGCTTGCGTATAAACAATTATATGAGTATTTGTCTTTGGAAGTACATTTGGTAAAATGGTTATTATCACAGGAAATGGAATAGGTTATTTAAGTTCAAATGCTGAATGAAACTGTTTGTCTTTCACTTCATGCTAATACCCTTGGGAAAGGTGTGAAGCTTTCTGTACTTCCCCCGAGCTATCAATAAAAGAGTAGGGTAGACTATGTTCTTTAGCCTTGGTAAGTCATCCAGTTTAAAAGAAGGAAAACTGGATTCAAATCAGCCTTACACTGTGTTGCGTTCTGGTTAGTGAACGTTTGTAATATTAAATAAAGGGCAAACCATGATATGAGAGAAAATAGAGATAAAGTCTCAGGAATAAGTATATACAATAGAGAGACTAGACAAGAATATAGGATTAGTGAACGCTTGTAATATTAAATAAAGGACAAACGACGATATGAGAGGAAATAGAGATATATTCTCAGGAAAAAAGTATTTACAATAGTAGATAAGAATATAAGATTAGTGAATACGGAATAAAGATATAGCCCAATGATAGTATTGGCTTCCGTTATTACAGTAGCAAGTAAGGTGATCTAGTGTGATCTCCTGTCTCCAACGCTCTAATACTATTCCTATAAGAAGCTGCTCTTCACCTTCTAGTCTGCCCCGGTATTATTAGTAGCTACCGCTATATATGGCAGATGGACTAGTTTATTGTGTCCAAAAAGGTGGGTGATACCCAACACTCTGCTTAAAAATTGATTTTGTATAAGATCCTGGTCAAGGTAGAGGGGTTGGGTAAGTGCTATATGTTTATATGTATGAAATATTTTTTTTTAATTAAAAGCATCTTGATAATCTCTGGTCATGATAAAATACCAATAATATTTCCTTAGACATATCAGACATACATCAGAATTTCCTCAGATACTAAAATACTATAAACTCTGAAGTCCTTTTTCTGATTGTAATTTGGTAGTTTATCAAATTTTACAATTTTTCTGGTTCTTCAAGAATCTCATGGAACAATAAGTTTACCATTATTTCACATTTTTTCTTTCATTCCAGATTTTTATGATCTGATTTAAATTCACAATTTTATCATATTTACCAACCCCCTCTGCTCGGGCAGGATATGACACAAGGTCAATTTTGAAGCAGAGTTTAACAGGTTTGAATTCAGAGTTCTTCTTCTCCTAGACTAGTTGCCTTACCAAGGCTGAAGAACTCAGTCTACCCTACTATTTACCCATAGCCGGAGGGAGAATAATTGGATTCATACCTTTCGCAAGGGTATTAGTGCTATGTAAAATGCAATGAGTCTCGTCCAGGATTTGAACTCGTGTCGCCGTATCCATTTCCGACGACGATAACCATTACACCACGGGCACCTCCCGCAAATTCACAATTTTATAATTTAAAAAAATTCTACATAAACAATTTTTTTTTTTTTTTTGTATTTCCATTAACCTTTTATATCAAATAATTTCTAAGCATAAAATATTCTTGCAAATACTCAATATCTGATTTGTACACAACAAAGTGTCACTTCTCTTTAATATTATTTTTTCTTGGTATAATAAATCACATATTTACTTCATTTACAATGCAGATATTTCAGGAAAGTTGTTTGATGCTAAATGAATTAGCTAAAAAATTATTTTTAAAAAAAAAGAAGAAAAAAGAAAGTAAAAAGATGAAGAAAAAATTTTTAAACGCTATTTTATTAATAAACAAGAAAGATATAATGATGACTGGTATGTTTGATTTTCCTGATTAAATTCCTCAATTTTGTTTTCAATAATTTCACTATTAAAATATTAACCTATTTTAATTAGCCTTACAAGATTTTAATTGGTAGTTTAAGGTTTGCGAGTCTAGTAAACTGACCACTTCACAAGTGTAAAATTATAAAATTAAAAAAAGTTTTCAATATTTTTTATGGAATCTTTTTATTTGTATAAATTTATACAATTATTTGTCGGTTTTTTATTGTCCTAATTAACTCATTTCATTAGGGCACATTTTTCATTATACCAGAACAATGTCTGGAATAACTTCCATCAAGTTATGGAAGCACACGCTCACATATGTGATCTTTACTTTCTGATTTAGAAAAGAAATACGACAATATGAATTTAATTATTATAATTTATTTAATTATTTATGCATACAATAATAATTCAGTTATTTATTTACAAGGTCAGAATTTATTTAATTGCTTATCTGCAATACATAATGATTTATGACTGAAAATAAATTTGGAAAATGTACATTCTCCTCAGTAGGGTTAGGGTCAGGCTTCTGTAATTTTAAACAAAATCAATTTAACCGTAAAAAGATACAATCATTGAAATATTTTCCCCAAATTTCTATTATTATACTTTCATGTGAATTTAGTATTCCATTATAAAAACATAATTTTAGTTCTGAGTATTACTTGTCAAATTGTGCAAAATCTTAAACTTTTTGGAATTGCCGACAAGACAAAGAGTATTGCGGCAAAATTATCAGTCATCCCCATGGCCTTGGTCTTTACTATTTCAGTGCAGCATTCAAATGAGCATATATATACACTACCAATCAAAAGTATTTCTCATCCAAACAGTGTTATTGTTAATGAAACAAGTCAAGCATCACAATGGTTTTATTTATTATACTAAATACAAGTCTTCCAGAGCCACATTAAATACAAATTAAAGAAAAAAAAACACAAGAAAAATTCTTAAACATCAAAATGACCCCCTTTTGCCATTATCACTGTTTCGCAGATTCTCAGCATTCTTTCCATCAAAGACTGGAGGTAAACTGAAGATAGTTCTGCCCAGCTTTCCTGCTACAGTTGCCAGACATAGGCCGCACTTGTTGTTTAGCTCTGACTTTTTGGTCAACTTCATCCCATACTAGTTCAATGGGATTTAAGTCTTCTGATTGTGCTGGCTGTTGTAACACCCACATAGCAAGCTGGTCGGCTGTTGATCTGTCCGTCTAGTGAGAACCCTGTTATTTCTTCTTGCATAAGGCTGAGTGGGCATTTCCCAAGTTGAACAAAAAATAGTAAAAAAAAACAACAAACAGAGGGAGGAAGGAAGAAAAGATAAAACACAGATTTGAGGACAGGAAAACATAAGAAGGCAAGGTCTGGCATGTTTTTGCACTCTGTGGATATTTATGTGTGGCAATCACAAGAACTTAGTGTAAATCCTACACAGCGACCAAGAATGTTGAGTCATCGCTTTCCATTTCTTTGGCTGTGACTCTCTCCCAGCTGTGAGACCTATCTCTCTCTGAGTCTTTGACTTAACTGCTACATTCTCTCACTGCTTCTCTCCGGCACTGCATCTTGGACTTGACTGTCTTGAGTCTTTGACTTGACAGACCAATGTCTTTCTGAACCACATTAAATACAAATTAAACCAAAATAAAAATTCTTAAACTTTTAATTTATCAAAATGATCCCCTTTGGCTGCTATCATTGCTTCACAGATTCATGGTATTCTTTCCACCAAAGACTGGAGGTAGACTGGAGATAGTTCAGCCCAGCTTTCCTGCAAGATATGCCAGACGTGAACCACACTTTTGGGTTGTTTAGCTCTGATTTTTCAGTCAAGTTCATCCCACACAAGTTCAATGGGATTTAAGTCTATTGATTGCGCTGGCCAAGACATCAATTTAAGGACATGCTGTTCCTCTTTGCTTTCAACGTACCTCAGGCAGAGTTTACTTGTATGCTTTGGGTCATTATCTTGCATGAGTAAAAATCCTTGGCCAACCAGCCACGTTCCAGATGGAATTGCATGATGCTGTAGTATGCTGTGATAGCCTGTCTGATTCAATTACCTGGTGCAAATTCCCTTTGGATGTCCTCGTGGTGTAATGGTTAAAGCGATGAACTGCGGAATCGTAGTACGCGAGTTCGTACTCCAGTCGCGCTATTACGTTCACTTTCGGGCAAATACCCTTGGGAAAGGTATGAACCCCCTTATTCTCCCTCCAGCTATGGGTAAATAGTAGGACGGACTAGGTTCTTCAGCCTTGGTGAGGCAACTAGTCTAGGAGAAGGAAAACTCTGAATTAAAACCTGTTAAACTCCGCTTAAAAATTGGCCTTGTGTCATATCCTGCCCGAGCGGAGGGGTTGGTAAATAGTACCTGGTGCAAATTCCCAACTTTGCAATTCCAGAAGCTCCCACACCACAACAGCATCTCTTCCATGTAACTCTTTAACCAACTTTTTGCTTCACATAGACACTCTTATTTGATCCAAAGATTTCAAACTTTGATTTGTCTTTTATTCCAATGCTCTATTGTTCATTGTTTGTACGCCTTGGCCCACTAGAGTCTTCTGACATTGTTTTGCTTCCTCATATAGCCCAGCTTGACGGAATCTTCTCCACACATTTTTTTCATGATATTAGTTCAGTTGTGCTGTTTGGAGAAGTCAATTTTCTGCCACACAAGCAGGGGACTCTGATGAAATTGTCCTCTGGATCGGTAAAACAGGTAGTATCTAGCAAGCATTAGTTCAACACAATATAGTTTAAATGAGTTACATGATGATATATTGTAACTTTTGGAAAATGTTTTATTCATGCACATTACTGAAGAAACTACTGCCTTAACGCACAGAAGAAAATAATAAACAACACTTACCAGCTAGGCGGCTCGGCTGGCATCTGGGTAACAGACAAAAATATGCCAATGAGCAGGCCAGCATACATGCAAGCTAACATAGCCACTCCTGGGCTGGCAGCTAATCACCACACAAGGAATGGATGAGACTACCTGCACATCATGGAATGCCCTGATGCACATAAAATCTTCCCTTCCTCATGCTCAAGTCAGTATTCATTTTGACGCATAATTCAACGCATGAACTAGGCTCAAGTACAAGATACAACAGAACTTCGACAATTACTAAGAAAGAAAAATGCTTTAAATCACTTTTTCAAAAGATATCTGGTTATAAGGTCAAAGTTACCGTGGAAGACTTGTATTTAGTATAATAAATAAAAACATTGTAGTGCTTAATTTGTTTCATTAGAAATAACTTTCAGGATGAGAAATGAAAATTTTGAGGGTGGCCAAATACTTTTGACTGATAATATATATATATATATATATATATATATATATATATATATATATATATATACAATCAACTTCTTAATACACAGCTAGCCATATTTGAAAAAGTTGAAATGTTCTACATTTTTACTTCCTTCAAAGCGGCTCATTTTGAGGAAAGAATAAAAAAACGTCTTTAACTGGGTAGAAATTAAATATCCCCACCACTCCAAAAAAAAAAATAAACCAACCCAAAAATCTGACCTCTGACAAGAATGGAAGATAGGAATATCCATATATTTATTTGTTTCATCATATCCAATTAACATCTTCAAGTAACACCCTCCCCACCCAAAAAATTAATTTTTCTCTCAAATGTATAAATCAAATAAAGGCTTCCACTCAAACTGAGATTAGGTAAGCAGTAGAATCATCATTATCATCATCATCATCTTGTGCTGCTCACATGGATTTCCCTAACTCTCTCTTGCCATCCAACTCTATCATCCATCACTTCTGGCAGGTCTTCCAGGTAACATCCAGTGTCCATTCAGAGCTGTTGTAGATAAGTTCTAGCAGGTTATCCTACACTTTCACATCCTTGTGAAGGGGTCCATAGGAGAATGTTACTAATGAGTTCATCCTTGCTCCTCCAGCAATGTCCTACATGTCTTGTTTGTCTAATGTACAGCAGCTGTTTTGTGGGATGATGCTTCCAGGATTTGTTTAATGTAGCTCATAGCATCCTTGTACAATTGCAGTCAAGATTTTTCTCTATATGCTTAGTCAACGTCCAAGTGGTGCATCCATACAGTTGTATGGATATGACTCCTGAATCCCTTCTGCATAGTCTGGAGCAGACAGCAGACGGTACAGGCCTTCATTTGCATACAGGCAAAGTGGAGTTCATATATTTTAATCAAAGTGGCAATATCTCTGCTTTGTATCTTCTCTTAAACATTAAAATGTTCTTCACCTGTCGATATGTAAGCAACACATTTATTCCTTCTCAAGTGGCTTGTTTTGAAGAAAAAGAATTTTTTAAAAAGTCTCAAACTGGGAAGAAATTAAAATTCCACCCCACAAAAAAAAAAAAAAAGACAAATCAACCAACCCCAAAAATCTGACCACTGAGAGAAATGCACTAATGGAAAGTAGGAATATATTTATTTAATTTTTTCATTATAAGCAACTAATGACATTAATTATCACCTGATTAAAAAACAAAAAAATTTCAAGCCATTAGAAAACTTTGAATCTAACACTCCAGGATAACTTTGTCTAAGTGTTACATATGAACCTTTGACCGTCCGAGTTATCAAAATTTAAAAAATCAGGATGTGTAGCTGTATCTTAAGGTAAACAAGAGACAGCCGAACAAACTCAAGAATGTACGAGTTTTTTTTGGAGGAGGGTATCACTTTTTGTTTTGTTTATCTTTAGAATTATGTAAAGTATGCATTTACCCAACCCCTCTGTCACAATGACGGACAGAAAGCCAAATTTTAAGCAAAATAAAACTTATTTGAATCCAGAGTTTTCCTTCAGCTAAACTGGTTATTAACCAAGGCTAAAGAACTTAGTCTGCCCTACTATTTACCTATATGTACATAATGATTATGTGTACTATACCCATAAGCATACAGAATCATACTTGTTTCTGAATATATCATATCCTATTAGGCCAACAAAGTTTCCAACAAAATATAAATTTTCTCTTATAACTTTTTTAATTCCTTGTTCTTACAGTTGCATAATATATAAAGATTTTTCATCCAGTCAAAGTAAAAGTCGGCATATCATTTTTTGAGTCAATTTAACATTGAATCTTGCAAAAAAAAATTGTTGATTAACTTTTCAGTGGGTGGATATAATAGCAAAATTTTGTGCAAATGAATGAAGTGTTGAATAGAATAATTAATGTTAAATAGCAATACTTGTAAGCACTTCGCTGTCTGCAAAGAAATGATTGATATTGAATAGAATTATTAGAGTGAGATGGCAATATTTAAAACCATTAATCTATGTAGAAATGATTGCGATATGAATGTGCAAACAAATTATTTCTTGCTACTTGAAATGAAATTATTTATAAACTGTGCACTGATTGGTTGGTTTCTTTGTTTAATGGCATATCAACCTTTGTGATTTATTTAATGCCAATGCCATTCTCCTAGAAGAACAGTAGTGGTACTATTTAACCCATAGCTGGGAGGATAAGAGGGTTCATACCTTTCCCAAGGGTATTTGCCCGAAAGTGAACGTAATAGCTTGACTGGAGTATGAACTCACTTACTACGATTCCAGTCCATCACTTTAACCATTACACCACGAGGACACCGCAACTGTGTACTGACAAATAACTGATGCTAAATTGTGACTGTTATATAGCAATACTTGAAATCATTCAATGGTATGAAAAAAATGAACTCAGGTTCATTTTAAAAAGTTATCTACAAAATTTCTTCTTAAATCATGTACATTTAATATATGTGTCAAAACAGGATTTGGCTTTAAATAACCAACAATGGTTGATACTCTATAAAACCTAACCAAACCAAAGTATAAAGCAGTACATAAAAGAATACCCACCACAGAGGAACCACTTGGACTGATGTTTGCCTTGGGAATTAAATTTGGATCCTCTCAGTTGAGTGGGAATGATGAAGAATTTTTTTTTTTGTTTTCACTTCTCATCTTCTAAAAAAATGATTTTTACAAATTTTTCTTAAAATATGAAATGAAGGATATATTTTTAAGTTAGAAGTGATGACAGTCATTTTTAAAATGCTAAGTTTGAATTTAAAGTTTCAAATGACACATTTGAAAAGTTTCCAACTTTCAGGTGATTTAGTTGGCATAAAGCAAGGAAAAAGTTTGAAGGCTATTTCTCACAGCTGAAAATTTTCAAGAGGAAAAATTAATTCTGGTATTCTAAAAGTTTTGTCTTTTGAGTATTGTTAATGCAAAGTGAAAAGCTGAAAGGGAAGAATTGGTCAATATGCAACAAAACCAAGAAAACAGCCAAAGCATAAATGAAATCTCAAATGAAGCATAAAAGAGATGCCATTACACATTACATTGTTAGTTGACATTTTCAACAGGGTTATATGGAAATAGATCCTTGAAGTTTTCGGTTTTTTTAATCAAATGTTCTGGCTTCTGATAAAATGAATGATTTCAAGGCAAACTGCAAAAAAAAAAAAAAAAAAATCATTGAATTTGTATTTCAAGGAATATGATGATAAAATTTTAAAAAATGGAGCCACACGAGAAAAATATTTTCTACATTACATCATAAGTAAAAATGGTCACATTCAATCTGGAAAAATGATTTTCAGTTTTCTTAGAAAAAAGAAAAAAATTGAATTGAACTAATCACGTAGCCCCTTTTGCAAATAAGTAAAAATCATGATTTGGTAAAAAATAATTTAGAATGCAAACTTATAAAAATATTCTGAAATATCTACCAGGATGTTAATCAGCCAATCTCTACACTGCACAAATAGTCAAAATGGTCACATTCATTTTAAGCCTGATTTTAACAAAACTTTCTGAAATTGTTAAAATCCTCCCCAATAGGTTTTAAATGGTACAAGGAGATCCAACTCTGACTGGTTTTTAGGTGGGATTATCTCTAATCCTCTACATCTAACTGTCTTCCAAGCTGTAAAAGGATCTCCACCTCAACATTTACCCACTCTCATAGTAATCATTACAAGATGCTGATGTCTCCTTCCCTCCTTGTACTTAGACCTTTTCTGTTGTGCCTAATTGTCCAGCTGCTAAGAGATAATCCATTTAAAGAAGGCTTAGAAACTTTTTTATTCAATCAAAAAATACACCCCCATGTCTGAAAAATGATAAACTTGAATATCTATTTAAAATCTTTATTATCATTCTTGGGATTTTTTTAGATATCCAAACATATTGTATTCATTCTAGGTGTAAAAAAGGCAATAACCTATTGTAAATAAATGATAAAAACAAATTAAATGTTTTTAAGCACAAATAATTATCCTTAACTTGAATAAAAGTGACTCAACATTCTTTATTTTTATAATAGCCATCTTACAACCCATATGGGTAAGTAATACAAATGGTAATAATATACAGAGATATGATTGATATTTGATTCAAACTTGATTTTTATTACCTATCTGTCTATATGTTTATCTATCAATCCACATATCTTTCCACCAGTTGATATGAATAAAGAAACATTTATCTGTTATCAATGATAGAGTGAGTAATTAATTTGAATATTTTATTTTTTGGAATAGAATCTTATTTAGTAACAGGTGTCTTGTAGTTACCGAGGTTTCTTTTTCGATGAGATAATCCCATATAAATTTGAAAAGGACAAATTATTACACTAAAAATACGTTTCACATGTTCGTCCAGTCCTGGATATTGTTGTTCAGCACGGGGTCCATCCAGGAAATATCCAGGATCCAGTGCTAGCACGATGAATAAAAGCTACTGGGCAGTGTTCTTGGCATGTGTAGATTATCTGATTTTCACTGTTGTAGACAAAAGTACTGAGTCCACCAGCTTAGTATTCACTAGTCTTAGTGGTTGGTATAAGCTTATTGTTTTCCCACACTATTTTGGAGAGATTTGCCAAATCAGAGGTAACTTTCCTTACTCTGAGTCAAAGGACTATTTGCTGGAAACAGCTAATTCCAAATAGATATCCTCATTTACATTTGAAATATGTGATCTCCTATGCTGACACAGGCTTTTGCTGGAATTCTAGCCTATGACCACTGTCTTCTTTAGACAGATGATAAGGGTAATCACTTGGCCTTATCTCAAATTCAAATTGATACATTTGATCCAGAGAACAAATCACTTGATCTTTCTCTCTCTCTCTCTCTCTCTCTTGTTTGGTTCAAAAGAAACAGACTTCTGGCTTCTTCAAATTTTCTCTCTGGTTTCTCTATATTCCAATTTAGAATGTGCCAAATCTTAAATTCTCCTATCTAATGAACATTTTTTTGATCATCATCATCATCATCATCATGTCGCGCTATCAGCATGGATATCCCTGAACCTCTCTCGCCACCCCTCCCTATCGTCCATCACTTCTGGCAGGTTCTCAGGGCTACATCCCATATCGGCGCAGTGCTGCTCTATGTAGATTCGAGCTGGTCATCCTGCCTTTGCTCGTCCATGTGAATGGGTCCATAGGAGTACATCACTTATGAGCTCATCCCTACTTCTCCAGCAGTGTTCCACATATCTGGTTCATCTAATTTTGATAGTTTTCATGATAGGTGGTAAGTGGCCGTACAGCTGCTGCTTTGTGGGGTGCTGCCTCCAAGACTTGTTCAGTATTGCTCGCAGCATTCTTGAGTAATTGCTATCAAGCTTTTTCTCCAAATATTTAGTTAGCATTCATGTAGTGCATCCATATAGCAGTATCGATATGACTGCTGCTTGGAAGAATCTGCGCTTCATTTTATCGGTCAGGTCTGACTTTCATATGACTGATAGCCTATTGATAGCTGTCCATGCTTTTGTTAGTTGCGTGTTGATGTCTGTCTCGGTTGATGAGATACTGCTCCCTTGGTAGGTGAACTTATCAACTAGTTTCAGAGAGCTACCATTTAGTGTGGAGATGTGGCCTCTTTGATTAAAGCACATATATAGGGTCCTATCTATGGGTTAAATAGAACTAGTGGCATACTTATGCTAAACTGAATTGTTTGATTTAACTGAATAGCTTGAAATAGAAATGTTTTGACAATTAAACTGTACTTACATTTAAACTATGAGCTTATGGTAAACTGAATTGTTTGAAATAGAACTGTTTTTTGACATCGAAACTGTATTTACACAAAACTGAATTGTTTAACATTTTGACATTTAACTATGTGTAAATAAAATCTGTACTTATACTAAACTAAATTGTTATATATAACTGTTTGAATGAACTGAATATTTTGAAATAGAAATTTTTTTGACAGTTAAGCAGTGTACTCATGCTAAACTGAATTGTTTTAAATAGAACTGATTATTTACATAAAAATGGATTTGGTATTTAATAACCTACAAAGGTTGATATGCCATAAAACCCAACCAAATCGAAGCTTCTTCAAATATCCAGTATTTGAATATATTTTCTTTTTAATTATTCAACAGCAGAAAATAACTAGAAAAAAAAAAACAAAATTAAATAAATAGTCAAAAGTAAGAAATTATTTTGAATAAACGTTTCACTTATGAAAAATAATTCCTATCAAATTACCTTGTTAGACCAGTAAATAGCAACAGTTTATTTTGAGAATTTCTTCTTTAAACCTGTACAAATATTTCTCTCCCTTTTCTTCTTTCTTCAAATCCATGAAGATCAAGGTCCATTCAAAGCATGAATAGCATCACTTAATGTTATGGAGTATATTATGAGTGCACCATCCCATATTTCTATGTGGCATTCATTTTAGTTAATGCAATAGGAAAATACAGAAAAAAGAAGAATGATATCTGTTTGTTTATCTTGTCAGGTGAGTGAGTTTTGTTTTTATACAAGCAAAGAGAAGGGTTAAGAAACTATGCTCAAATCATGGATCAATAAATCCCAAGGAGGATTACCAATCCAAAGAAGTGTATAAAAATTATGATCTATTGACTTTCAAGGTTACTTGGCTGATTATTCTTAAAAGGCTATAGAAGCAAATCCAGAAGTCAGGTCAAGAAGTCTTCCCTGCTTTTAGCATTGTATAATCCAGTACTGCAAATATTATGTTATTTCAAGTGAAGATGGGTGCAACTGGGTAACCTCCGCTTGTCATCAAGGACCCAGCATGGAACCCCAATAATCTTCTTGGTCATCGGATCAAACAACCAAAAGGTAAATCCAATAAAAGATTCAATGTTAGAGTTGCATCTTAATTAGAAATACCTGGTTCCTCCATAAATACACATTTCATATATGTGCTCAGAAATTAACCTATGGGTTGATGGGCATACAGCCAGAGATTTTCTTTGACTGATTCAGGGATCATTGCCACAGCAGTATTCTGACAAACAGCTCTAAAACCATCAAAAAAAGGGTAAATGAAAAATACACTCATGAAGAATACTAATTTGAATAACTAATTGAATAAGGGTTTAGAGAGTGGAGATACTCTGTGAAGTGATTTTTATGGGATGGATTTAAAGGAGTGACAAGTGAAAGAATGGTAGCAGGGTAACAACTTGTTACTTTTTTGGTTGAGCACATGGTGTATCCAGTGTGGCAGTCAGCATTCGTGAAGAAGGTAAGTGAATGGTAACATTTGATAAATGAAAAACAAGAATTAATTTATATTTAATAGACAAAATACATTCCCCATAAAATATAGATGAAATATTATAGATTTTTATAAAAAAGGATAGAAATAAACATGTTTTACACTTATTGAATATACAAGGTGCATACGATAAGTTCCCAGACTTTTTTCGTATGGGCACTTTTATTAATAGTACACACATGAAACTCTAGTCCCCTTCGAAGTAATCTTCTCTGGCTGCAATGCACTTGTTATACCACTCCAACAACTTCTGGAAGGCCCCATGGAAGTCCTCTTGTGTGAGCATGTCAGTGACCTTCATCACAACCTCTTTCATCTCCTCAATTGTCTCATAATGACAGCCTCTGAGCTTAGGGAATAACCAAAAGTCTCAGGGAGCAAGGTCTTGACTATAGGGAAGCTGAGGAACTATCTTGATGCCCCTCTTGGTCAAATAGGCTGTGACAAGGATGGAGTTGTGGACTGGTGCATTGTCCTGGTTGAAATGCCACTGACCCGATTTGAAGAGTGCTGGCCTCTTCCCAAGGAATCTCTTCCTGAACTCCCTTAAAACCTCAACATAGTAACCCTAACCCTTTGGCCAATCAACTCTGATGTATTGACTTCCTTACTCCTCCCACACCTTTCATCTTCCCTCACAGACTCTCTGCCTTCCTTGAATCTCTTATGCCACTCAAAAACTGATGCTCAGTTCATGCAAGATGCTCCAAAAGCAGTCGCAAGCATTCCATAGTTTCTGTGGCATTTTTTCCAAGTTTAAAACACAATTTTATTGCATATCGTTCTTCCTCACGTCTAGATTGCATTTTTGAAATTCACCAGCTCTGACAATCAGGGATTAGTAGGGTGTATTCCAATTGCTGCTGTAGCTGTTGATTTGAAGCTGAAATCATAAAAATGGGTCAGTCATCTCATAAAATGTACAGCAATAATATAGTGAATTTTCAAGTGTCTACAACAATTTTAAATGCCCATATGAGAAAAGTTTGGAAATATTATCATATGTACCTCGTATATGTAAAAGAAATTCATTTGTGTAGCTTGTCTGAATAATGAATTAGAAAAATATGTCAATGGCATGTTGCGTAGATAGTTTGAAACAATTGTGAAAACCATGGAGTAAAATAAGTATAATTAACAAGGTCATTTGACAGCTTGGCTCTCATTGGACAAGAGGATCAGGTTATCAAATGATTCTAAAAAGTTTAGAAAATGAATTTAGCATGAATTTAGTCAGCGGGAAAAGCCTAAATTGAATGCTCTGATGCAGCTCGATTCCTGTTGGTTTCAGGTAATGTAAGAAAAAAGTCTTTGATAAAGAAATAAAGTAAAAAATAAAATAAAGTAAAAAAAAAAGTTTAAAAAAAGTTAAAAAAAAAAAAAGTTAAAAAAAGGAAAAAAAAAGTTTTAAAAAAAGTAAAAAAAGTAAAAAAAATAAATTTTTAAAAAAAGTTAAAAAAAGGAAAAAGAGGAAAAAAAGAAAAAAGTTTAAAAAAATTTTTTAAAAAGTAAAAAAATAAAGTAAAAAAATAAAGTAAAAAAAAGTTAAAAATATAAAGTCAAAAAAATTGAGTAAAAAAAATAAAGTAAAAAAAAGTTTTAAAAAATAAAGTAAAAAAAGTAATGTAAAAAATTAAAAAAAAAAAATTAAATAAATTTGTTTTAGTCATTTTTCCTGCTAGCAATAAAGAAAATGACATAACAAGCAAAACAGATGATAACAAGAGATGATTCAAAATAACAATGGGAAGAGACACAGCCTGTTGTGTAGTTTGAAACTATTGTGAAAACCATGGAGTAAAATGAGTATAATTAACAAGGTCATTTGACAGCTTGGCTCTTATTGGACAAGAGGATCATGTTATCATTTGATCACAGAAGTTTTTTAGTTATGATATTTTTTTTGTCACTTCCACACATTTTGTAGTCTCTACCATCCTTCTCGCTTCTGGGTAAGTGATATTTTGAGTATGTTTTAGTTTTGTAATCTCTTTTTCTTTCTTCCACACTTCATAATCTCTAGAACCAGTACCATGGTTTCTTTGGCAGTTAGCACATTTGTAGTCTTTTTGACAGTCATTATGTATATCATATTCTCCGCATAATCCGCATACTGACAGTCATGTACATTGGTCCTGGTGGTGCCCAAACCTCTGACATTTGTAGCATCTTAGGGGATTTGGGATATAAGGTCCTACATTAATTTTTTGGAATCCAATTTTAATTTCTTTAGGAATTTTGTGGGTGTTCAAACATCTATTGATAAAATGACAGGAAATGGTTTCAAGCTAACAAAAGAAAGAAGCAGAAGATACCCCGCAAAAATAATTACAGACACGGACTATGCTGATAACATACACCCAAACAAGCCAAAACCCTGCTACATAGTCTGGAATGAGCAGCTGCAGGCATAGGCCTCCATGTCAATGCACAAAAGACAGAATACATGCGCTTTAATCAAACAGGCAACATCTCCAAACTAAAGGGTAGCTTTCTGAAACTAGTTGACAAGTTCATCTACCTAGGAAGCAGTGTCTAATCAAATAAGACAGACATTAACACATGACTAGCAAAGGCATGGACAGCTATCAATAGGCTATTGGTCATATGGAAGTCAGACCTGACTGATAAAATGAAGTGCCGTTTCTTCCAAGCAGTGGTCATGTTGATACTGCTATATGGATGTACTATGTGGACGCTAACTAAATGGCTGGAGAAAAAGCTTGATGGCAACTACACATGAACGCTGCGAGCAATACTGAATACATCCTGGAGACAGCACCCCATAAAGCAGCAGCTGTACAGCCACCTACCACCCATCATGAAAACTATGAAAATTAGATAAACCAGACATGTGGGAGACTGCTCGAGAAGTAGGGATGAACTCATAAGATACGTACTCCTATTGACGAACAAAGGCCGGATGACCAGCTAGAACCTACACACAACAGCTCTGTGCCAATACAGGATGTAGCCTTGAAAACCTAACAGAAGCGACAGACAGCAGAGAAGGGTGGTGGAAGTAGGTCAGGGATATCCATGCTGATGGAGTGAGATGATGATGATGATGATGATATATGTATTTGTATCTATTGTTTCTCCAGTTTTTCTTTTTATTTGTATTCTTCGGATTTCCATGACATTTTGGTCTTGTAAGTTGGTTTTGATTTCATCAAATGTACATAAGGAAACTTCATGGCTTTTTACAACTTCTTTACATGTATTCAGGGAATTGTGTGAATAGGTTTTTATTTTTATGTTGTCAAAGCGTTTCCATTTTAATATTTCGTCAGCTTGGTTTTTATTGTAGATTTCTTTTAGTAGTGTCCCATTTTTAATTTTTTTAACTGTTTTCGGTTTTAAACTTTTTGATAATATTTTTTCTATTCTGAACGGAGACAGTTTACTCAGAAGAATTTCTTCAGCTGATTCCATCACGATGAAAGACGGGAAATAATTTGATTTTTCTTCTGTCTCACTGTCAGAACTTTCCCAAAGTCTTTTTTTTATTAGCTCGGATTTTGTTGGTGTTATCCATATAGTTAGATGTGAGTTTCATTGAACATGCTCCCCACATACCTCGGAGCCCCATGCGGGGAATTACCTTAGGGAAACCCATCCACCTAGCAACATCAGGACTACATGTTCAGTTTAGTCATGCAGGTGTTAGACAATTTTATTTTGTCCCTGGGGTTTTATTCCCAAGATGACAACTTGTCCAGGGACAGAAAGGGCTACAAGTCTTTCCACAGCATGATTGATCCCTACAGCCATCATCCTCATTTCGTGTTTTACAGAAATTCAAAAGAGGGCTGACATGATCAGCAAATCGATCAGATTGGCCCTTTCCAACCGCCTGTCTAGCCCAGTAAAGGCCAAAGTGGAGTGTTTCGAGTTACATAACCTTTTTAGTTGCCAAGTCACAGACTGCTCAAACACCAGAATCCTGTCCTCATGCATTACGGGTCACCACCCACGGCCAACAGGTAATCTTGTTGGGAGGAGGGTTTACTCCTCTGCTGAGGTGCAGTCGGTGTATTCTACAGCCCCAGCTGACTAGGCGGACAAATAATTAGGAAAAGAATGAATCCAACTATTCTCCCTCCAGCTTTGAGTAAATTGTAGAGCAAACTAGGTTCTTTAACCTTGGTATAGCAACCAGTCTAGGAGAAGGAAAACTCTGAATTCAAACTGGTTTTAGACCAGGAGAGGATGGTCTCCACTTAGCTATTTCTGCCCAAGACATAATACATTAGAAGCAACCCATGACCAAATCAGTTTTAGACCTGGAGAGGATGGGCCCTACCAGGCTATTCCTGCCCAAGACATGTTGCAGGAGAAGCAACCCCATGACCAAATCATGTTACTGGACAATTGAGAGAAAGTATAAATAATTTGTAGAATTATAACAATAACTTTCAAAAAATTTAGACAATAATAGGAAGGCTAAAAATTACATTAAGCAAAACACAGAAATAAAGACCACAATGATACTATTCTGAATAAATGTGGGAATGACTACTTGTTGAACTTAGAAGTCAATTATTTATTATTCTGATGGGGATTTGGTTGGTTGTTTGGGTTTTATGGCATATCAACCCTTGTAGGTTATTTAACACCAAATTCTGTCAATATATACATACATATTCAACCAAAGATTTCAAAACGAATATTAAGGTAGATAGAATTTTCTATTAGCAGGATTTCATTAAATTGCACAAGATTAACCAGTTTTAAGTTGTCATTTTTTTGGTACAACTCTGTCTCTCTCAAGAAGGACAGAATCTCATCTATTTTGACATTCTCGAACAGATCGGTTAAGCGATTTACTTTGAAAAATCGCTTTCTGACAACAGCAAAAGCTCTGCAGTCTATAAGAATGTGTTTAACCATGTAAGTTGTCTGGCAGGTCAAACACTGTGGCTGTGGTTCCTGTTTCAAAATGAAAGAGTGAGTAAGTCTTGTATGACCAATTCAAAATCGGGATATAACAACTTGTTCTCTTCTTGATTTTCTCGATGCTGGTCTCCACTCTCCCAAGGTTGGCTGAATTTAGAAGAGTTTATTGTGGATGTTATTGCTCCATTGTTGTTGCCATTTTGTGTGAAGGAATTTATTAATTATTGGTTTCAGGTCAGTATATGGGATCCTGGATTTATCGGGCGTCAGATCTAAGGCCAATTTGGCTGCCGAGTCTAATGGGGATGTTTCATTTATATCAGATTTGTAGAACAGAAATCCAGTTTTGCTAAAGAGAAAATACATTGTAGTAGGCCAATTTATTACTGCTACTTAATGATTCATATTATTTGTATAATAAAACCTTTCTGAAATGATATTGGTTGACTTTTTTATGTTATGTTATTTTTCTAAAGCAATATCAATACAGCATCCACTTACTTTCTTCCTCTTTTTTTATGTAAATGTTCACTTAGCTGTAAGGAGCAAGAATGACTTCCAATCAGACAGTCCTCAGGACATTGTTAATTAATAAAGAATATTAACAAAATCAAAAACATTATTGTTTTTTTTTTTTTTGCTTTTTTATTAAGCAAACATTCATAACATGCAAACATGTCTTTCCTCGTTATGTCTTTTTTTTTTATGTTTAAAAATTCTCTGAGGGGAAGGTTTTAATGCAACAATCAAGATGGGATATGGTTTAATCAGAAATCTTATACAGAAAAATGTTTTAATATAAAAGGTATGTTAAAATAGTACATAAAAATCAAGAACCAATTAATTAGCAGAAATATATATTTGTGTATATATGTATATATATATATATATATATATATATATATGTGTGCATATGTTTATGTGTGTGTATATATATATATATATAGTGTAATCAGATGGAGACTCAAACTTGGTTGTGAATTTTGTTATATCCCAGTGAATGAATAAGGGATTAACATACATTGAGCACTCACATAGATTTATATGATATTCCTCATATATTCTATAAAAAAACAATCCACACCCACTGTCTTTGGATGCTGACTGGATATTATAAATATATATATATATATATATGTATAAAGTTGCTGTATTTGCCAATCCATTTGGTTCTACATTAAACTGTGTTGTCAAAACAACCACATCTTCGTACCATAAACAAGTTTCTCAATATCCTGCAATATAACTTGGCAAAGGTAGCAATTTATTCTTATAGCATCAGCTATTTTGCATCTGTCGCTTAAAGATTTTTTTTATTAAAGAAAGAAAAACAAATTATCAGAAAAATAAGAATGATCAACTGTTTCCTCACTCATTTTCAATCTTACTTTTAAAAATAAAACCCTGTATTCTTTTTTGATTATCAATCCTGTTGATTTTTTTTGTATTTCATTTCTATTATCAGCTGCATTTGTATTATCAACCTGAGAGCATAAACTAAATGGGAATATGTATATATATATATATATATATATATATATATAAGGTATACATAAGGAAAATTTTTTAAGTAACCACCAATCTAAAATGTTAATTAAATCATTTAAATAAAAAAAATGAAAATTCAATTTTCCCGTTCAATTTTTTATTTTAAGGTTAAATCTTATTTATTTTTCCTAAACAAATAAGATTTATGATTTAGATTTATTATATTAAGCATATATTCTGTGGAATTTCTACAGATATAGTAAGTATATATATATATATATATATATATATATATATATATATATATATATATATATATATATATGTGTATATAGACACACATACATATATACATTTGATTTTCTATTGCATATAAATACATACATAGACAGATAACCCATCAGTTTTTAGTAATCAAAGGTTTTCCACGGCTTTTAATTCAGAAAAATTACAAATGCATTGCTCATCTGTAGGTCTGCTAGAAGACAGCAAAATTCTTTTTATTCTGAAAATTATTATAGGAATGCATAAAAAAATATTTAAAAATTGTATTGTTTTTACATTCTTTATAGCTAAAACACAAAATGATACTGAAATCAGTCATAAGAAAATACATGGGATTGCAACCTCAGCAATGTGACTCTATCACTAATCAGCGCCTTGGGTCTATTCAAATAGATAATGTTCCTCTTTCTTTTTCCTCTTAGTCTTAATTTTGGCTTCCCATTGATCAGAGGTCAAAATAAGAAAGCAGTCTCCATCTGGCACCTTATCTTGTAACATAGAGATAGCATGAGCAATCCATTTGTGCACCCTAAATGGCAAATACATCTGCATCAGTGTGTGTATATATATATATATATATATATATATATATATATATATATATATATATATTTATATACACTGATGCAGATGTATTTGCGATATATATATATATATATATATATATATATGGTAAATATGGATAAACGTCAATGATTCAGCAGTACATTTGTCATATGAAAATATACAACAAATATAATTTGAATTCAAAAAGTTGATCACTTACTTATTAATATTCGGTGAAAAAACTTAGATCAATTATTATATTCAGATGTGTTCCAAGAGGGTACAAATATTACTTGCCACAGAAGAATTTATTAAAGACCGCACTTCCCCAGGAAACCTGGGTTCAATCCCTGGTCACATCGTACCAAAGACTTTAAAAATGGTACTTGATACCTCCTTGTTTAACACTCAGTGATATAAGGTACATATTAAGCGTAAAGTGGAGCAATCCAGGGAAAGGAGTAACACCCTCCCCTACACCTTTAAAGTAGCTATTGAAAAGGGAGCCTTCAGGTCACCCTCAACTAAAGGGAGACAACTTTACTAATATATGATCAAGCCATGTATATGATATGTGTTTGTGTGAAAGAGTTATCTTTTTATATGAACATTTTTTTAAGGATACTGGTTTTGCATCTTCTGCAATGCACGTTTAGAGGCATAAACAGCATACTTATATATAGATATTTAAAAGTGTGTGTATGTGTGTGTATAATGAGTCGCTGCAGGCATTGGCCTCCATGTCAATGCACACAAAACTAAATATATGAGCTTTAATCAAACAGGCAACATTTCCACACTAGACGGAACCTCTCTGAAACTTGTAGACAAATTCACCTACCTAGGAAGCAGTGTCTCATCAACCGAAAAAGACATCGACATGCAGCTAACGAAGGCATGGATGGCTATCAATAAGCTACCGATCATATGGAAATCAGACCTGACCGATAAAATGAAACGCAGTTTCTTCCAGGCAGCGGCTGTGTCGATACTGCTGTATGGATGCACCACTTGGATGTTAACAAGATGGCTGGAGAAGAAGCTAGACGGCAACTACACAAGAATGTTGAGAGCAATATTGAATAAGTCCTGGCGGCAACAGCCCACAAAGCACCAACTATACGGCCACCTGCCTCCCATCATGAAAACTATCCAAGTTAGATGAACCAGACATGCAGGACACGGCTGGAGGAGCAGAGACGAGCTTATAAGTGATGTACTTCTATGGCCAAGCAAAAGCAGGACAACCAGCTTGAACATACAGAGAGCAGCTATGTGAGGATACAGGATGTAGCCCTGAAGACCTGCCTGAGGCGATGAACAATAGGGAGAAGTGGCGAGAGAGGGTCAGGGATATCTGTGCTAGCGGCACGACATGATGGTGATTGTTATCCTTAGACAGACTGCTTCATTGTATCACAACTCTTTAGTGTGGCTAGGCACACAGGACGCTTAAAGCTGGGATCGAAACACGCCCAACTTTACGTTAGACTTAGTATCAGACCGCTCGACCAACAAGCGTACCACGTCAGCTTAGGAAATTATAAGGTATTATGTGGCAACATCAGCAGCAGCAGCATTCATTTGTTAATATATATATATATATATATATATATATTGAAATCAAACAGCAAATGCCTTTCAGTATTCAGTCATATAGTCAAATTCTATCTGACCTAAATGAAGACTCCACCATTATCGAACATCTACTGGTCATCTCAGACTGCATAAGGTCGTATAAGAGCAATAATTTTACTGTGCTATCCAAAGCATACACTGACTTTCAACTTTAAGTGTTGCAAGCACTTTTCATAACTTCAGAGAAACATGGTCTTTGTAGATAGGAGTTCACATACAATGTTCAACTCAGTAGAGGCTACAGTCTGCCTTTATTGGATCCAGGGTAAATAACAAGTTTATATTTCTTTTTGGAGGTTTCTTTCTTTTTACTCTCCCACAACCTAATTGTTGAGTGAGTGCATCTTCTTGTAGATTTTTTTTCCTGTGGTTGTCCTCTGAAGAAGCGCAAGAGAAAAAAGAATTCTTTTGTGTATGAATCTGCTATTAACAGCAACTTTTAGATATTGTACCCATAAAAAATTATTCATATATTTGTGTATATACGATGGAGAATCAAGAAATCTGTTGAATTATACGAGGAGCATATGAAAAGTTTCCAGATTTTTTCGTATGGTCATTTAAAATTGGTGTAGACTCTTGAAAATTCAGTATGTTATTGCTATACATGTTATGAGATGACTGACCAATTTTTATGATTTCAGCTTCAAACCAACAGCTACAGCAGCAATTGGAATACACCCTACTAAAGCCTGATTGTCACAGCTGATGAATTTCAAAAATGCAATCTGACACTTTAGAAGAACGATATGCAATATAATTCTGTTTTAAACTTGGATAAAATGCCACAGAAATGTATGGAATGCTTCAGACTGTTTTTGGACCATCTTGCATGAATCGAGCATCAGTTTTTGAGTGGCATAAGAGATTCAAGGAAGGCAAGGATTCTGTGAGGGATGATGAAAGGTGTGGGAGGAGTAAGGAAGTCAATATATCAGAGTTGATTGGCCAAAGGGTTAGGATTACTATGTTGAGGTTTTAAGGGAGTTCAGGAAGAGATTCCTTGGGAAGAGGCCAGCACTCTTCAAATTGGGTTAGTGGCATTTCAACCAGGACAATGCACCAGTCCACAAATCCATCCTTGTCACAGCCTATTTGACCAAGAGGGGCATCAAGATAGTTCCTCAGCTTCCCTATGGTTAAGACCTTGCTCCCTAAGACTTTTGGTTATTCCCTTAGCTCAGAGGCTGTCATTATGAGACCATTGAGGAGATGAAAGAGACTGTGACAAAGGTCATTGACATGCTCATACAAGAGGACTTCCATGGGGCCTTCCAGAAGTTGTTGGAGTGGTATAACAAGTGCATTGCAGCCAGAGGAGATTACTTCAAAGAGAACTAGAGTTTCATGTGTGTACTATCAATAAAAGTGCCCAAACAAAAAAAGTCTGGAAACTTATTGTATGCACTTCGTATATCCCTTTAGTTTTTTGAGTTTTAAATGTCACCATATAATATTAGATATGAATTGTGCATTTACTATAGAGGAAGTACTGTTGGAAAATAAATATTCATTATATAAAATAAAAGCTTTATCAATTTGTAGACTGCAGATATTGACTTATTAGTCTACCTATGTATTTTAGTCTCTATGTAATTATGATTAGTCTAAGTTCCTGATGTATATATATATATATATATATATGTCTTATATATATATATATATATATATATATATATATATATATATATATATATATGTATATATGTATATGCATGTATATATATATATATATATATATATGCTCATTGGTATTGTGGATAGAGTGTTCACCAAAGGCCTGGAAAACCAGGGTTTAATTGCTGTTTGAGTCACACCAAAGACTCTAAAAACAGTACTTGATACCTCTTTGCTTACCACTCAGCATTATAAGGTACGTATCAAGGGTAAATTTGAGGTGTATTAGCTATTGAAAAGGGAGCCTTCAAGTCATCCTTGACTATTGTTGTCAACTTTACTTACTTATGTATATAAGTATATGTATATATATTTATATGAGTATATATATATGTGTGTGTGTGTGTGTGTGTGTGTGTGTGTGTGTGTGTGTGTGTGTGTGTGTATAATGTATATATATATATATATATATAAGTGAGAAAAAAGTGGACAAGTGGATAAAGTGAAACACTGCAAACAGATTCAAAAATTATATATATATATATATATATATATATGAAGCATCTCACATATCTAGCCACACTGATGAGTTGTGACAAAATGAAGCGGTCTGTCAGTGGAAGGCAATATATATGCTCCCAGCACTTTGGCGAAGGAATTAAAATGTAGCCACTCACATTATGTTAAGCCGTTCTAACAAATATTGTTCTTTGGTCTCCAATAACGTAAAATGTAAACAAAATGAAGTTAATACATTTACATTTAATTCTCTATCTTACATTGGAGTCACTGCTGGCTGTGGGTAATGTTATCATAAAGTTACCCGGGTTTCAATACCAGGTTGAAGCATCTCATGTGTCAAGCCACACTGATGAGTTGTGATACAAAGAAAAATTGGTGGATGACTTTATATATATATATATATATATATATTGTCATATACCCACAGATATATGTATATACTTACAGAGTATCTTTCACAGATATACGTTTTACTAAAGACAGCAATATATACATATATATATATATACACAGACGTACAGAGTATGGCTTGTAAATATCTAAGTGTATGTGAGAGTACAACAAAAATTTTATTATTTCTTGCATAGCATTATAAATCAAAACAGATACCATTAGGTATTATCATATAACCAAACTCTATTGCTGTGAAACAATGTAACTGAAGACATAAATATATTGCAGTTCAAAAATAAGTACACATCTTAAAATGCATCTATTTAATCTTATTTTTGAAAACATTTCGAGAATTTACTCAGAAACCCCCTGAGAGTTACACATGAACCAATCACGAGAATTATAAGTAAACATTTAGACATTAAACTAGGACCTTTTAGGCAAGAAGAACTTGACTTGATACTAAGAAAAATCAAAAATAGAAAAGCAGCAGGGCTTGATGAAATACCCCCAGAAGTATGGAAGACCAGGCAATTCGATGACATACTGCTCCAACACTGTAATACCATATATAATCAAAACCCAATAGATAGATGGATGAAGGGATGCATCCTCCCTTCCCTAAGAAGAGCGACCTCGGATAGGCCAAGAACTAGTGAGATATAACCTTTACATCAATAGCGGCCAAGATATACAATGCTCTACTACGTAACCACATAGAACCCAAAATTGAGAACATACTTAGGAAGAACCAAAATGGCTTCCACAAGAATAAATCCTTAAAGTCACAAATTTTGACAATCCGTCAAATTCTTGAAGGTGTACGTGCCAAAAACCTAGAGGCAACAATATTATTTGTTGACTTGACCAAGGCGTTTGACTCCATTCACAGATGTAAGATGGAGCAAATTCTACTCGCCTACTGCCTACCAAAAGAAACCGTCGCAGCCATAATGATGCAATATAGAAACACGAAAGTAAAAGTCCGTTCCCCAGATGGAGACACAGACTACTTCAAAATTGTTGCAGGTGTACTGCAAGGAGACATATTAGCCTCATACCTCTTTACCATCTGTCTAGACTACATGCTTAGAACATCTATTGATAAAATGAAAGTAAACAGTTTCAAGCTAACAAAGGAAAGAAGCAGAAGGTACCCCACATTAACAATTACGGACACCGACTACACCAATGACATCCAAGTGAGATGAACCAGACATACGAACACTGCTGGAGAAGTAGGGACAAATTCATAAGTGACATACTCCTTTGAACTCCTTCTCATGGACGAACAAAGGCAGGACGACCAGCTAGAACCGACATATAACAGCTCTGCGCCAATACAGGATGTAGCCTTGAAGACCTGCCAGAAGCAATGGACGATAGAGAAGGGTGGCGAAAAAGTGTTATGGATATCTGTGCTGATAGCGTGACATAATGATGATGATGATTTTTGGTTACAAAGGTATTCTGATTTTATTCTTTCTCATAATGTCTCAATGTTGTAGAGTTCTGAAATCATCATCATCTTGTCATACCACCAGTACAGATATCCCTGACCCTCTCTCGCCACTCCTCTTTATTGTTCATCGCTTCTGGAACATCTTCAGGGCTACATCCTGTATCTTCATAGAGCTACTGTATGTAGGTTCGAACCGTTCACCCTGCCCTTGCTTGGCCATGTGATGAGAATATCCCTTATGAGCTCATCCCCGCTTCTCTAGCAGTGTCTTGCATGAAATAAATAACAATATCTATTTTGACTATGGTGTTTGTTCTACTTGAAATAATAAAATTCTAATATGTTTGGTTTAGAAAAAATAATTCTATTAATTGCAATAGTTATTTGGAGTGTACTTATCAATGATTGAATTATATAAGTATATCGATCACAGTATAATGATGCAAAGGCATTAATTTCACAAAAGACTGCAGACTTATTGAAGCACCCACATACCTTTGCATATATATCTATCTATATACATATGTATTGTGTGTGTGTGTGTATGTGTGTGTCTGACATTGATGTACTCTGTTATATAAGTGTATGTGAAGTAAGGTCTAACTGGAAATCATTCAGCCATCTAATATTAATAAACAGACGACCGAAGGAAATAGGGTCTTCATTCCTTTCAACTTATCGACTTGCACAACTTCTTCTCAAGATATTTAATTATTGTTGGCATATTGACATTGTATTTACGTTCACATAAACTCAGAAATCAACTTATAGGCTTATACATATAGCAGAGTATCCACAATGTAACAACAAAAACTAGTTTATATATATATATATATATATATATATATATATATAAAATTAAATTATATATATATATATATATATATATATTTTCTTTATATATATATATATATATATATCTTCTTCTCAAGATATTTAATTATTGTTGACATATTGACATTGTATTTACTCACACATAAACTCAGAAATCAACTTATAGGCTTATTCATATAGCATAGTATCCACAATGTAACAATAAAAACTAGTTTATATATATATATATGTATATATATATATATATTTATATATATATATACATATATATATATATATATATATATATATGCACTTAGCATAATGGTTATTAACATGAGAAATGGAATTTGTCACGTAAATTCAAATCCTGGGTGAGACTATTTGTATTTTACTTTGTCCTCATGTCCTTGGAAAAGGCATGAATCCATCTCTATTATTCCCACGAACAAGTATAGACTGAGTACTTTACCCTATGTTTGGCAGCCAGTCTAGGAGAAAGGGAAATCTGATTTCAAAAAAACTGTTTAGCAAATTAACCTTGTGTCACATTCTGTTTGTGAAGGAGAGGGTTGAGTAAACACCCCCTACACACACACACACACACACACACACATATATATATATATATATATATATAACATGCATATTTTGAGTGCTTAGTAAGTTATAAAATCTTAAAACATGATAAACAGCTTTATCTATCTGGAATGCTTTATCAAACGTTTAACAAATTTAATTTGTGTTTTTTTGTTCTCTCTTCCAAATAAGAATAAATATAAAAAAAAATCGAAAGGAAGATTGAAGGGAAGGAATAGTTCTTCAATTCTCTAGGAATGTAATTATCTAAGTCAGAAATTCCATTCTGATGAGTTCATTAACTTAATTACAAGAGACTCAAAAAATGAAGAATTTACATTGCACTTGTAGAAGGGTTAATACTTCAATCTGCAACAAATTCAATTAAGTTTGATTCTGTGTTAAGACATTTTTTTTTCTTCTTTCATTTTTGCTTTTATCTTAAGATGAATTACTTTATTTCTTACCAGGATAGCCGGAAATATTTTTTTAGAGTTCCAACACGGGTTCTTTCAATTCTCATTTGGATAAAATATTTTAAAGAAAACCCTACAACGATACAAAAATAAACTCACTTTGAATTATTGCTTTGTTTTTGATGAAAATCATGTCAGTCCTCTTTGGGGATGAAAGATTTATCAAAGAATTGGTTTATAGAAAGAGTTGTTAATTCATAAGTTATTCAGTACAGTATGTAATTGTTCTTTCTTACTGTTTTTCTTAGCAAATTCCAGCCAATGTGTTCTTGAGCCGTACTCCTGTAAATGGCTCATCTGTTCAAAATGTTTCTCTAGCATGATCTGAAGATAAAAGTTTCCTGTAGACAAGAAAAACCTGGCTGAGCAGCAGAACATTTATTTAATGAGTAGACGACCATGTATGAAACATCGTGAGAATCAGTTTTTAATTTTATTGAGTCATATGATGGATTTTATTGAGTCTATCGGATTCATGCAGCACATCATTCCATATGACACAAAATTGCATCTTATGGAGGTGCCTGTGGTGTAATGATTATCATCGTAGGAAATGGACACGAGTTCAAATTCTGGATGAGACTGATTGCATTTCACATAGCACTAATACCCTTGGGAAAGGTATTAATCCAATTATTCTTCTTCCAGCTATGGGTAAATAGTAGGACAGACTGGGTTCTTCAGCCTTGGTGAGGCAACTAGTCTAGGAGAAGGAAAACTCTGAATTCAAACCTGTTAAACTCTGCTTAAAAATTGACCTTGTATCATATCCTGCCCGAGCAGAGGGGTTGGTAAATAAATAATAAGGCTCCCTATCTGGTGCTTGAGGGACTACGGAATCACATTTTTACTGCTATTACCTCCCAGTTCTACTCAAAACCAAAGTGTTTGTATCTACTAGAGTCCTCGAACCTACATACAGCGGTTCTGTGAGGGTACAGGACGTAGCTCTGAGGAACTGCCAGAAGTGATGAACGATTGGGAGGAGTGGCGAGAGAAGGTCAGGGATATCCCTGCTGGTGGCACAAAAAGATGATGATGATGATGAGAGTCCTATCTATGACTCAAATAGATCGGTTTGAGATTGGGTTAAAAATGATTTTGATCTGTACGTATACATTGGCGTTTATAGCATAGATATTGAAGTTCAGTTGGCTGGGTCGGGGCTGTAGAATACACTGATTGCATATCTGCTGAGGAATAAGACTACCCCTCTATGAGTGTCCTGGATATGACATTCAACCATCTTATGGTGAGGGTGAGGCACCAGTAATACTGGAGTTTTGGCGAATGTGGAGTACCCCTTCATTGCCATCACTCCCAGGTCCAGAGTGGTAGCACCTGATAGGGTTCTATCAACTGGGCAAATAGAAATGTTTGACATTTAAACTGAGTGCAAACAAATGACTTTTGTTAAATTGAATTGTTAGAAATAGAACTGTTTGATCATTTAATTGTGTGAATGAGTAGGGTATTTGCCAATGGTCCGGGAGGCCAGGGTTCAATACCAGGTTGTGTCATAACCAAAGACTCAAAAAATGGTACTTGATGCTGTCTTGCTTAACACTCAGCATTATAAGGCACAGTTCAAGAGTAAAGAGGAGCAATCCAGGGAAAGGAGTAGCACTCTCTCCTACACCTCAGTGTAGAAGCTATTGAAGGGGCTGCCTTCAGGTCACCTTTGATTATGGTCGCCAACTTTACTTACTTTACTTATTAGTAATACATAGCAAAACTTGGAACCATTTAACTTTGTTGACTTATGCTAAATAGAATTGTTAGAAATAGAACTGTTTGATCATTTAACTGTGTGTGAATTTTTAAATATCTAAATATTCTTAAACAAAATCATTCCCTGAAGACCTTATGTTTTTTCATATTTGTACATTTTCATGCATATATATATATATATATATATATGTTTGATTGAATAAGATAGACACTTTGTTTCTGTATATTTTACTGATTTTGAATAGATTTAATACTTCAACTATCCAACTCAAGTTCTATCTCAACTCCTTTAAACACATCCACCTCCTCCAAATATCAAAATATTCTCACTAAAAATACCGCCATATTATTCAAAGAAAAAAACAAACAAAACTTTCAAATTCTTGGAGTGATATATATATATATATATATATATTATGATTAACAAACTTACAAGATCAATTTTGAATGTAGCAGCCATGTTCTGAAATGCCTCTCACATTTTTCCTGTCAATTCTTCTTCTTACCTCCAGTAAAGTTATACTCTTCCATAAATTCCCCTTCTACTTGTTCTTCCTCGTACTCTTTATATAAATGCATATGAATCGCCATTGAGTTTGTCATTTCAGTGTTCATTCCTTCAAAGATGGCTCCAGCTGAAGTGCTTGGGGAAAAAATGTGGCATTTTTTTTAATTCATTCCATCCAGATGTCAAATGTCACCTATGGAGACTTGAACAGATCAACAGTAAAATTGGCTGAAGTGAGGTGTCTGTCTAATGTAACCAAACATGTTTAAGAGAGAAAATGCTGCCCAGATAAACATATATATATATATATACACACACTTCCATTCTATCACCTTTTTTATAGATTACAGAAGAACATGTGTCCTGGATATGACACTAAGTTATCTGATGATAAGGCTTCAGTCCTGGAGCTTTGGGGAATGTAGAGTACCACTTGAATGCCATTACTCCCAGGTCTACTCTAATGGTATTATCTTATCGAATGATAGTATCTTATAGGGTCCCTGTTAAATGATCAAGCAGAATTGTTTGACCATTTAACTGTACTCAAACAAATGAACTGGAGTAATTTGACTGTGTGCAAACAAATGAGTAATGTTGAATAGAATTATTAATGTTATAAATAGCAATACTTAGAAGCTTTTAACTATGTGCAAAAATTGAATTATTAGTATAACATCAGTACTAGGAACCATTTGACTAAGTGCAAATGAATGAACAGTGTTGATTAGAATAATTAGTGTTAAATAGCAATACTTGTAACCACTTCACTGTCTGCAAACAAATGATTGATATTAAATTGATTAAAAGGATTAGATAGCAACAGCTATTTAACTGTGTGCAAACAATAGCAATACTTGTGGGAAAATTACTCTAACTTTTTAAAAAAAGTGAAATTACCTAAAAACTATTCACTTACAAATGGTACATGTATATCCACTTAACTGTGTGCAAACAAATAATTAATGTTAAATTGAATAGTTAAAATCAAATCATAATACTAGAAACCAATTAACTGTGTGTAAACAAATGAGCTTTGGCTTGTTTAAAATGTTACCTAAAAACTATTTGTTTTCAAATCATTTATTTAATACATGTATAAGTAGGATTTAGCATTAAATAACCTCCAAGGGTTATTTTCATTACGTTCGAAACTATTCCTCATCACTACTTTAATAACGTTTTCATGAGGTGAGTAATTTTGGCTGACACTCTTCTCTCTTGTACAATATCGAATACTGAGAATGGAATCCAAACGCAATACTGATTCACCATGCTACATTGCACCGCACACGCATACACTTCATCAGATCTCTGTCTGACTGATTTATATATTTTCTATTTTTAGTTGGATGACCCCAGTAGCACAAGCCATTTCAACAGTTGCATTTGTTGGCTGGAGATCCATGTTCAAACCACATGGGTCACAATTGATACATTCCTCTACATAACAATTGCTATTATTATATAATTAAGGAATGATTTTTTTTATTTTAATCATTTTTCATTAATTATATTTTATCGTTCAGTTTGGCTGGGCTTTGAACTATTCAGGTTAAGAGTTCAGGTGCATAGCATTGGGTACAGTTTATGCTCGCGCGCAAAAGAATATGACAATCACTATTGTCATAATAAACCCCCAGACAGGAAATGAGGCTGGCGTGTGGATGACAACATGCCCAGAAGAGATGGGCTGAGAATTTGAGGTTTTTGAAAAAGAATCAGTTGAAGGTTGACATTGGACCATGCAGGCAGACAATTGCTATTGGGGCATAGAGAATTGAGTTCCCTACCATTGAGTCATGTAGTTGGAGTTTTGCAGATCTCTACCGACAGAGATCTTAAACATCATGGGATGTGCAGCGTGTTTGTGGGGTCAGCATAGTAAGAACTGTTTTTCTCTCCTCGTGTTGAAGAAGCGAAGTCAGAAGTTAATAAAACCGTTCGTACCTGAACAACAGAGACCGCCTGTATCTGCATTTGTATTTGACTGTATTTGAATATGTATTTGTCGTACCGTTGTTATTGATATCATTATGGTTGTGAGTATATGACAATATGCCATAAAACCCAACCAACCAACCAACCAGAAAATGGAACATAATAATAAGAAATGTAATAATATGAATATTAATATGAGTTGTTTCTTCTCTACTTAGTATTATTAGTCCCATCGTATTAAATTAATTAATGGATTTGATAATGAAACACTTTGCCAGATTAATGTACACAACCTTCTTTAGCCAAGTGAATTTCTCTCTCTTTGTTATGATCCCTTTTCTTTCTCTGTTTATCCATTCTGAGCTGAATTATTAACATTAATCCATCAGTTGCTTAGACTTGATGGGAATATTAATCTGAACAAATTGTAGATTAATATTTGCTTGACTCAGCCTCTTAGTGTATTACCTGAGACGATGGCTTTTGATGTTTGCATTTTCTAAAGTTGGCAACATTAAATCAAAATAATTTCTGGTGGAACCAACTTCAGTTAAGTCCTATTTTATGCATTTTTCTTCTATTTGTTTACTCAAAGTAATTCTAAAAGTCTTTGAAATCAGAATTCTTTGATTTTTTTATAGCATTATTTAATTACCATTCAAATGAAAAACTGATTTCTGTTTTATTAATTTTAGACTCTTATTTCTTGCATGTTGATTCTTACTAACATTTTATGGCAATTTATTCGGACAATCAGATTTGATGAAGATCAAATGAAACTAAACTTAAGAAAGAAAATTAACTTGCTGAAAATAACTGGTAACTGAGTGGATATTTCCTGCTATCTAACATCTATATAGTTTCATGGGGTTAAACTCTCTGTCAGACTTCAGAAAAAAGCAGTAGAAACATTTAAAATGGTTTACACAGGTTTACGGCTTTAGGTGATGCAAGACATTTTTGGATAGCCAAGAGACTGAGCAGGATGAACATATGGGATTTCTTTCCTTGTCTGCTAAATGATTTTTGTTAAAGACTGCAACATGGCAACTACATAATATTGCCTTAGTAAGGTAGCTAACTATAAAAAAAAAAAGCCTCACACTCTTTCTTCAGAGAATGGCCTAGATGCAAGGATCTTTTCTTGCTCTTTTTGAAAATATTCATTGTCAGCGACCTCATCGTACATGGAACACAACATTGCAAAATAGTATTTGCTTTTTTGTATCGTATTTCTTTATCTATTCTCTTTTCTATTTAGTTTGCTCCAATAATAAAATTAATTGAGTTTTACGTATTGTTTTTATAAACATTGTTGAAAAGAAACTATATTTCTTCAAGTAATATCCAGCCCAGTCAGCTGGGGTTGTTGAATACCCTGCATCTCTGCAGAGGAGTAAAACCCCTCCAACGAGAGTCTTGTTTATGACAATAAACCATCTGATGGTGAGGCTCCAGTTCTGGTGCTTTGGAGAATAGGGAATCCTCCTTTATTGCCATTACTCCCAGGTTCACTCTGATCTGGAGTGGCAGCACATCCTATCTATGGGTCAGATAGAACTGTTTGACATTTAAACTGGGCAAACATATGACTGTTGTTTAATTGAATTGTTAGTGCATATTTTATGGCATATCAACCATTGTAGGTTATTTAATGCTAAATTCTATTTATACATATGATTTGTAAAAGCATAGTCAGTAGAAAACATTTTTAAACAAGCCAGAGCTGATTTGTTTGCATACAGTAAATCATATGTTTAATCATTAAACTGTATGCAAACAAATGAGCTCTGGCTTGTTTAAAAATGTTTTCTTCAAACTATCCATTTTCAAATCATATGTATAAATAGGATTTGGCATTAAATAACCTACAATGGTTGGTTTGGTTTGGTTTCTTTGTTTAATGGCATATCAACCTTTGTAGGTTATTTAATGCCAAAGCTATTCTCCTTGAAGAACAGTAGTGGTACTATTTAACTCATAGAGGATAGGAGGGTTCATACCTCTCCCAAGGGTATACGTCCGAAAGTGAACGTAATAGCGCGACTGGAGTACGAACTCACTTACTATGATTCCGCCGTTCATCGCTTTAACCATTACACCACAAGGATACCCCCACAATGGTTAATATGCCATAAAATCCAACCCAACCAAAACAAATCCAGCTAATATTTCTCTACAAACTCCATTTCGCTTGATCTTTCGGTTAACAAAATTAAGAAAAGGTGACAAAAAGGAGAATTATCATCCGATCTGATTGATATTCGATGGTGACAATGATTGGTATTGAATTAACATTGATCAGCTGATTTTTGATTAGAGTTGCCCCCTCCCACCAAAAAAAAAAACCTGCTTGAGGGTCACCATTTAAATCAACTTCATATTTATGACCAGGTTATTGATAAAAATCCTGGTCTTTTTTTGGGAGAAGTAACTAGCAATAAATGCATCGTCCCAAAGAGAATTTCTATTCCACAAACTGAATATATTGTTCTTGATTTTTTAAAAGATTATCAAGACAATTTCAATTTGAAAAGATTTTATTAGCTGATGGTGATTCTCCAGTTCTAATTATCAGGGAAATTTGGAACCATATTTTCATTGCTATTACTGCCAGGTCCACTCTGACTGTTATAGTCTCATTTATGGGTAAATAGATCAATTAAATGTTTAAAAAAGTTTTGAAACATTTGATATTACAACTAAGTATGAAGTGTTAACTTTTTAAAAAATCATTATTAACTTTATTAATACAATGACGATTAAAACATTTGATATTACAACAAAGTATGAAGAGTTAACTTTTTAAGAATCCTTATTAACTTTATTAATACAATGACGATTAAAACATTTGATATTACAACTAAGTATGAAGTGTTTACCTGTTTAAAATTACCATAAAAATATTTTTGATCATATATAATTAAATACCATATTATTAAATTGAAAATATGAAATTACCCAACAAGTTTTGACATGCCATAAAACCAGTCAACAACAGTAGACTTTTCCAAACAGTCAGCAATATCCTCTTGTAATATTATCTTCAATTATTGCATCACATTCTTCTTAATCTCATCCACAGTTTTAAATCATTTTTGCCCAGTTGTCTGGAGCAGTAAAATACATTCTGCAGAGGAGTAAGAGTCCACTCCTCCTCGATGAGTGTCCCAAATAAAAAACAAACAATCTGATGGCAAGGCTCCAGTAATGCTGGAGCTTTGGGAAATGTGGGGTACACCTTCATTGCCATTGCTCCCAGGCCCACTCTAGCCCAGAGTGGTAGCACCCGATAGGGTCCTATCTATGGGTCAAATAGAACTGTTTAACTATTTAAACTGAGAGAAAACAAATGACTTATGCTAAACAGAATTGTCAGAAATAGAACTGTTTGATCATTTAACTGTGTGTAAACAAATGACATGTTTAAATGTGTTAAATCATTTTCTTTTCAATAGTGATTCTAGCTTTTAATTGTTACTATTTTACCACTGTTGTCAGAATTTTGTTTGACAAGATGTTTTAATCAATGTATGTGGTTTGATCTAATTTCCTCATCTTTGTTGTTTTTTTTTCTCTCCATTTTGACCATGTACTTTCTGTCCGTCTTCATGAGTCTGCTTTGCTGTGGAGCGTCATTAAATCTTATTCAGTTGGTAAAAATAAACAAAGCAATGATAAAGAAATTAGTGTGAACCAACCCTTGTGATTTATTTTCTTTTTACATTCGATTCTGTAATTGATTAAGCCTAAGTGTTCTCTTCGACATTTTTATAATCGCCTGAAAGAGAAATTGAAGGAAAACAATGCAACTCGTTGCATTTTTTTTATTTTTTTTTAAGCAGATGCTTCATTAAGTTAGTATTTTAACATAAAATGTAATCCAGAAAAACATCCAAACTATTTCATTTACTGCTTTTCACATTACTAAATCATAACAGATTATAATACAAAGGGTAATGGCACCTTACACAGTATTCTCTTATTTATGACTCGTTCTCCTTGAGTGTAAAGTTTTTAATGACACCAGAAAGCACTATTTCCTTACACAGTATTCTCTTATTTGTGACACGTTCTCCTTGAGTGTAAAGTTTTTAATGACACCAGAAAGCGTTATTTCCACGCAAATACCATGAAGGACTTATTTGAGAACGTCCACATGGATAATGTTTTGTTGTTCTTGAAAGTGACCAGGTTGTACCAGAAAATATAGACTTGGTTACAATCCTGAAAACACAACAAACTAATCAACTGAAAGCAAATTATTGCTGAATAGAAATACCATTATGTTTGTGTTAGTAGAAATAGTAGTGAGAAATAATTTAAAAAAAACAAACAAACACTATCATTACTAAATAAACTAATGTCATATAGAAATACTTGCAAATACTCACTCATATGTGAGTAAATGAGTTGTTTGGTTTTAGTATGGTATCATTAAATTATGTGTTTACAAACTGTGCATACGTGTAAACAGGTTTTGGCATTAAATAACCTATAGAAGTTGATATGCCATTAAACCCAACCAACCATTTGTGATCTAACACATAGTATCGTGTCCGCTTTTCTATCCTATTAGCTGAGTCTTGAAAACATGATTGTATATATATATATATTGTGGGATCTTACATTTTTGAGCTACCGAAACTGTGTTATCACCCTGGTTGGCGGCTGATGAGGACAGATTATCGCACGTGCTTTCACACGTTGTATGACAAAAATAAGAGAAAAAAGAAAATGTAAGATCCCACAAAAAAAATGTGTCTTGAATATCAAACTAAACCTCAGCTGATAGATATACTCCTGTTCTCGAACAGTGGGGAATATGGAGTCACTTCTTCCTTACTGTTACTTCAAGGCCTACTTTAAGTATACAGAGTGATAATATCCATTAGAATCCTATCTATGAGTCAAATGATAATGTTTAAAATGATGTTGACCTATATAAATACATTGGTTTGTAGTGTAAGGATTACTGCCTTAGGAAATGGACTCAAATTCTGGACAAATTTACTTCATGCAAATGCTTCTTGGAAAAGGCATGAATCTATCTCTCCCCAGCAATGGGTAAATGATAAGGCAGACAGGGCTTTTTAACCTGAGTAGGGCAACCGATCTAAAAGAAAACTCAACATTCAAACATTGAACTTGGTTGAAAAATTGATATTCCAACTAAGTAAGAGGTGTTTACCAGTTTAAACTGATTGCAAAGGTATTTTTTACCATATATAGTTACAGATCATAAATATTTGGCAGTAAGAGTTGATTGGTTGGTTGGTTTCTTTGTTTAATGGCATATCAACTCTTTTTAGGCTATTTAATGCCAAAGCCCTTCTCCTAGAAGAACAGTAGTGGTACTATTTAACCCATAGCTGGGAGGATAAGGGGGTTCATACCTTTCCCAAGGGTATTTGCCTGAATGTGAACGTAATAGCGCGACTGGAGTACAAACTCGCGTACTACAATTCCGCAGTCCATTGCTTTAACCATTACACCACGAAGACACCGCCCCAGTAAGAGTTGATATGTCATAAAACTAGTCAACAAGTATACACCTTCCTAAACTGTCTACAGTGTCCTCTCTTGATATTACCTTCAATTGTTTCGTTATATTCTTCTTAATCTCATTCATGGTCGTTCATCTCTTTCTTTTCAATGGTGATTTTAATGTTTGGGAAAAGCAGAAGCCAAGAGGAGCCAAATATGTACTGTAGGGGTAGGGGTGGCTGAAATAGCTCAGTGATGTAAGATTTTGCTAAAATACTTTGCTAGAGATATGAAGAAACGGCAGTTGAGATATTCAAATGGACTAGATAGTTTTTGGGCAGACAGTGGAATTTCCAAAGCTTATCATTCTTACACATACAATTTTCAATTTTTTTTTTATTATAGCTTGCACAAATTCAATATTTTTGTATGTTTTGTTTGCTGAAAACCTCCCAGAATCTAGATCCCATACAACAGATGTCAGCTACGTTTGAAGTCTCTAAACTGAAATATTTAGCCCAGCTTTGATTATTAAGTAAAGTTGGTCACCTTAGTCGAGGGTAACCTGAAGGCTCCCTTTACAATCGCTACCACACTTAGGGGTAGGGGAGGGCGCTGCTCCATTCCCTGAGTTGCTGCACTTTACCCTTGATCCTTACGTTATAATGCTGAGTGTTATGCAAAGCGGCATCAAGTACCATTTTTAAAGTCTTTGATATGACTTAACCTGGGATTGAACTCTGGTCTCCCAGACCATTGGCAAACACTCTACTCAATAGATTTGACAGAAGAAGGTACAAGTTTTAAACAAATCTTGATGCATATTCATAGTGAATGCGATTGTCTCATAGTGCACAATCTCAATTAATGGCATTTCACTGCTGATTGAATAACCCAACTGGAGAGTGTCATCACATGTGCAGTAAAGTGCCATATTATTAGTCGTCAAATTACATCATGTCCATCCAACCAATTCTCAAGGTATGTAAAATGGGCAGATGGCTTCCAGATAGATTTCATAAATTCTTTTATTTGTCTATATCAGGCATGGGCAACCATTTTAGAGAATCAGGCAGCTTGAGTCATGGCTGTTCATCAGGTGGTAATTTTCCCACCATTTTCACGATATCCAACCATATGAATCTACTTAAGAAAAGAGGAAAAGTTGATTTCTTCTTTTCAGTAAAAAAATCTTTTCAATAAAAGAAAATGAAATTTGAAGCAAGCCATTTAGAAAGCACAACAAGCCATTTGTGACCCATGGGCTAGTTTGCCTATAACTGGTCTATATTTAAGTCTGCCCAAGACAGGTCTAGATTTAAATTTGCCTATGAATGGTCTTTATCTTAGTTTGCTCGTAACTGGTCTATATCTTAGTTTATCTGTAACTGGTCTAAATCTTAGTCTGCTTGAGAATGGTCTATATTTAAGTTTGTTCACAACTCGTGTAGATCCTAGTATGATAATAACTGGTCTATATTTAAGTTTGCCTATGACTGGTCTATATCCTAGTTTACTGATAACTGGTCTATATCTTAGCTTGCCCATGACTGGTCTATATCAGGATTGGTCTATATCAGTTTGCCTATGACTGGTTTATATCTTAGTTTGCCTGTAACTGGTCTATATCAGTTTGCCTTTGACTGGTCTGTATCTTAGTTTGCCTTTGACTGGTCTGTATCTTAGTTTGCCTTTGACTGGTCTTTATCTTAGTTTGCCTATGACTGGTCTATATCATTTTGCCTTTGACTGGTCTTTATCTTAGTTTGCCTATGACTGGTCTATATCAGTTTGCCTTTGACTGGTCTTTATTTTAGTTTGCCTATGACTGGTCTATATCAGTTTGCCTATAACTGGTGTCTATCAGTTCGCCTATGACTGGTCTACATCTTAGGACTCTTTTTTTTCTTTCAAAGCATAAAAGATGAAGATAACACTGAAAAATATGTCTTTATATCTTTTAATAAACTAAGATGAAAATGTGATTAATTTTCAGCTTTTAATTGATATATTCTATTTTCTTTTGAACTGTGTTCTAAAATAGATATTTATTAAATTTAGTTTTAATAGGCTACACACCAGAACTGGAGATAAACTTGTGGAATTTCCCTAAAAGTCAGAATTTTAAAACTCTCTCTGTGCTTAAACACAATCTACTGGCACTGATAAGGAATATATAATTACTGTAGACATGCAAAACAATAATATAATTCATTGACTTAGACTCAAGTCATACTGAACATATGGGTTTCTACAAGTTAACCAGTGATTAGTCCTCTCTGTCCTCATATGACAGACCACTTAAAAACAGCAGGCAATGCAAGCAACATTATATGCTAGATTAAAGAAAGCTTAGCAAATAACATAAGTACTACTTATGTGTTGTTTTAGTTAATTCGATGCTTTTTTATGAATAAGGGTGGTTGTTGTTTTTGCGGGGGTGTGGAGGGATGACTTATTTTTATAATTTTAAGTCTGAATGTTTTTTTTTGGCTGATAAATAAGTTATAATAAGTGATTGTCCATAGCAGTATATTTGCAAGAATTCATTTATTAGCATGATCGTTAGAGTGTTCACCAATGGCCAATGGGTTCAATCCCAGGTCAAGTCATATCAAAGACTCAAATAATGGTACTTGATGCCTCTTTGCTTAACACTCAGCATTATAAAGTAAGAATCAAGGGTAAAGTGGAGCAATCTAGGCAAAGGAGTTGCACTCTCTCCTTCACATTGGTGTAGTAGCTATCGAAAAGGGAGATTTGGGGTCACCCTCGACTAAGGTCGCCAACTTTACTTTTACTTATTTGATATGTAGAAGAAAATATATGTTGATTGCATTTCACATAGCACTAATATCCTTGGGAAAGGTATGAATCCAATTATTCTCCCTCCAGCTATGGGTAAATAGTAGGGCAGACTAGGTTCTTCAGCCTTGGTGAGGCAACTAGTCTAGGAGAAGGAAAACTCTGAATTGAAACCTGTTAAACTCTGCTTAAAAATTGACCTTGTGTCATATCCTGCCCGAGCAAAGGGGTTGGGTAAATATGATATGTAGAAGAAAATTTGATTTTAGACTCAGATACATAAATTCAATAATACATTGGTCTCACAAGATTTACGCACTCCATCATACTCAAACAGAAATAGCATCTACAATGTATAGCATGTCAAACACCCTACATCTTTAAACATTTTCTGATAGAATGTGAAGCTTTGGCTTAATATGGACCATTGGCCTAATGAGTAGTGTTTGCCAACGGTCCAGGAGACCGGGGTTCAATCCCAGGTCACGTTATACCAAAGACTCTAAAAATGGTGCTTGATGCCACCTTGCTTAACACTCGGCATTATAAGGTAAGAATCAAGGGTAAAGTGGAGCAATCCAGGGAAAGAAGTTGTGCCCTCCCCAACACCTCGGTGTAGTAGCTATTGAAAAGGGAGCTTTCAGATTACCCTCTACTAAGGTCGCCAACTTTACAACTTACTTAGTTTCATTTAATAACATTTTTTCAATGCAAATAATATGATGGACCTATTTAAAAGAATCAACATGGATGACATTTTGTTCTTCTTATGAGAAATAAGATTATAGGTTAAATGTAAACAAGATCAGTACAATGTAAAGTAATTATTAAAAACAATTCCGGAGTATTTTATCATCTCGTTAAAATGAAGTAATTACGCTTAAAAAACAACAACACAAAAAATATAAAAATCAGTGCACAATGCATATGATTTCTTAATCTGTTGGCATAAGATAATGCCTGATAGTTTGACATGCCATTAAAATCAATCAGAAATATATACACATACATCTAATGGGATTCAAGTCAGGGATATTCTGGTCAATATATGGACATACTCTAGTCAACATATGAACATATTGTGGTCAACATATGGACATATTCTGGTCAATATATGGACATATTCTGGTCAACATATGGACATAGCCAGGTCCACATATGGACATACTCTGGTCAACATATGGACATATTCTGGTCAACATATGGACTTTAATTCAACACCATCATAGATATAATTATTCAAGCTAAACTCCATAAATAAACTCACAACATTTTCCAAAGGAATTTTCTCACATGGCGGTGATATATTATTTCTAATATTCTTTAACATGTGGAATTTCCCATTTCCCGCTATCTTTCTATTTCTCTTCAAATATGTTTTTCGTCAGGTTTTTTTCTTTTCCATAATAACTAATACAATAACAGTTATACTAAAAAAAAAAAAGGCCTTCTAAATAACAATATATTTGTTTGAGCTGTTTAAGTTACGCAACTAATGACATCCATTACCAATATGCAAGAACACACTGATTTCAGCATATGGAATTAATAAATTATCAACTGTAAAAGGAGTAAGTGTATCTATAATGATTATTCATTTGAACAGATAATTGAAACAATTATCTTGAAATGTAAGGAAACCTTATCAAGACCAAGAAACAGCTTCAAACTGAAATCGAGAATGCCTCAGACAAACTCATATCTACAATGAAGGTACAAGTGAAGTGGTTCACTTAATGAATTTTAAATCTGCCTGTTGTGGCTTTAGGGTTACAGGATTCAATAATCTGTATTAGCTGCAAAAGTGAAGAGGGTGAGCTTCTATTAACCTCAAATATCTTATGGCTATCATATATAATGAATAACAGATTTAAATATATGCACACAGAGAAACGTCTCTCTATAAATTATATTGGCTTTGCAAGAAGGAGAAATAGAAAACCCTTCAAACAAGTTTATACATATATATATATATATATATAGGCTGTTCTCATTTGATGATTTTTTTTTACTCACCCAAAGAATTTATGAAACTATCAGTTATACGGTAGCCAAAAAGGGGTTAGTGCCCTACAATTTATTTTAGGCTTAGGATTTATTTTAGGCTTTACAATTTATTGAGGTCTTTATTGAGTAATTTTTCGTTTTTTGAAATAACGTTTTCTTTTATTTAAATTGATCATTCGGATGTATAAACAATTACAATTGATAAACTCATGGTGTACCATATTCACAATTAACGCTATGTGCGAAATGGACATATAATGTTCATTACGATAGAACATAGGAATCTCGAAATTCGAAAACACGTAACGACTTCTTGTTCAGGTACGAAACCTTTTTATTAACTTTGAGTTAAAGGTTTCGACGTAAGGAGGAGAAACACAATCTTCTATGCTGTCTTATTCATTTGGTCCCCATCTTGAGCGGTCCACGTCTCGAGCGGCCCCCATAGGGCGCAAGTTCGCCTCGCGTCTGCGAGCTCCAAAAGTCGATCCTTCTCGTTTGGCGTCTAGTACTCAACTCTCTAACTTTCTTCAAATCTCCACAAACCTCTGCGCGCTTCCGGTGCGTGACGTCACTCGCACTCCGTCACCCGTTTTGTCTCGGACTATTGTGACATCTGAGTGACATGTCCGCTCTGTGCGCGCTCATGCGTTACCACGTGCATCAAGGTTGCACCTAACTAACCCATGTGCTGAGCCGAAAGGTTCTCAGCCTAACTAAACCCAAAGGCATGAACCGAAATCCCTCGGCTATTATATTATAATGGCTGAATAAAATTTGTAATATTTGATCAAGTTTAATTAGGTAGAAAAAGCAGCAAAATTATTACTGTGTTCGATATATGAAAGTGCAGTGTAAATATTACAATATCATAATAATGGAATATTTTAAGATATAAAAAAAAACACTTACAAATCAGAATTTCAGGCAATCAATCTTCTATTAAGTATTTTCAACAACTTATATTTGTAAGGAAAAGTTTGCAAATATATACGACATGTTAACAATTTTTTTGTTTTTACACATGATTCAGTTCTCAAGAGTCAGTGGGTGTATTATTTCAAGAATAATTTTTATGTCAAGTTTTAAAATTTAAGAAGCTACAAAGTGTTAGTTCTGAGAAAAAAAATTAAGAAGTTTTAAAATTTAAGAAGTTGCAAAGTGTTAGTTCAGAGGGAAAAAAATTTAAGATCATTTAGTGTTCAAATGATTGGTCCCAAAATTATAGGTCGTATTGGGTCTATCATTGTAACATATTGACCCTCGATCGAGCCATCAACCAAGAGATGAACCAATGTAAATAAGCGGAAACAGGTGAAAGTCAGGCAATTGTATAACCAGGTGCCTGAGGCAGTTTGAGCTAGTTGGAGTCAGTTGGGGACAAGATGCCAGCGTGAGAATCAGCTTGCAGACTGAGGGCCCTGCGTCCCTCAGTGACCCATCGTTGAGCAACCCAGCCAAGATGAAGAAGAATTGCTGGTATGGTCAGAAGAATTTGGGATCAAAATAGCAGTCTGTCCCCGTCTCCAGCTCATTTCTCACACACAACCAACATCAACCCTTTCGAGAATAAAGTGTGAGAGATATATTTTTATAAAGAAGTGTGTTCGTTCGTTCATTGAAGTCGTCATTATTGTTGACTATATTTCCGCTTATATTTGTATTATGTACGACATCATAGCATTAATTTAGTCTGCTTTTTGGTATTTGCACAAGTGATAATTTAAAATATAAAGAATTTAATGAACAAAGCATTTAACACATAATATGCGAGTTAAACCCGCCTTTATTTTAAAAAACAATTCTCTGTGGGAAATATTGTTGTTTTTACCTTGCTTGTGTTCTTCCTCCTTCTCTAGATTTCTTTCTTTCTTTCTTTCTTTCTTTCTCTTCAACTTCTTGCTTTTTTTCTCTTTCTTTCTCACTTTATTTCTTTCTAAATCCGTCTCATTTTTTCCCTGAATTAAATAGAGGTGATGGATTGTTATGGCCTGTTTAAAAATGTTTTACTAAGGCATCGAATTTTGTTCCTTGTACTGGATCTTGGCATGATAGTTAGAGTGTTCACCAATGGCCCAGGAGACCTGTGTTCAATCCCTGGCCAAGTCATACCAAAGGCTCTAAAAATGATACTTGATGCCTACTTGCTTAACACTCAGCATTAAGGGTAAAGTGGAGAAATCCAAGGAATGGAGTAGCACCCCCCCGCTACATCTCGGTGTAGTAACTATCAAAAAGGAAGCCTTCGGGTCACCCTCGACTACGGTAGCCAACATTACTTGCTTATTATACCACTACACGTAAATTGTCACTTTTTTTAACAGTCTTTGAAAGTTTTGAAAAAGGAGTTATGTTTTAAAGAACGTTACATGAAAAATCTTTTTTAAAATAAAACCTGAAGAGACTTTATCGACAGCCAAAATTTGTGTAATGCTGCTAAAATTAATTTTTTTTTCTCTCAAATTTATAAGTTTTCCGAACTTTCATCATGTTTAAAATATTTTTATAAATTTAAAATTATCTATTTAAAATAAAGAAATAAATAAGATAAATAAAAATAAAACTAGGTCAAAAATAGAACAGAAATTACAAATAACTGGGCATAAATTTTTGGGGAAAAACAAATTCAGATGGACGTAGTTGTAAACAAACCCTGAGATTGCAAAAACTATATCCTTTAGCCAATTGCAATAAAACACCTAACATCTGAATTTTGGTCGGATTGAGCCTTCTGGTTTATAATAAAAAAAACAACTAACAAGACGTTCCACGACAGATCCCAACAAGTCACCAGACAAATCACTACAGCCATTTCTGCATCATTATTGTCTATTATTATCACTCATTAGAGTTTTTCACATCAGCATAAGCTGATGGTCTTTCACTGGAGATTGAGTGACAGCAAGTCTCCTCAAGTCTCCAGGACTCTTCTCAGTATTCTGGCTGTTTTCAATAATGCTGTTGTTTGGATGGTCTCCACTTCCAAATCTCCAGAGGGTCTCAATTCTCTCACTGATTTCTTATTCTTCCAGTCTTTTTTGCAAGCTTTTTGGATCGATTCCAAGTACGCCAATTACAACTGGTATCACTGTCACTCTCACATTCCACAGCTTTTTTAGTTCTCTGGCAAGGTCAAAAAATTTGTCTCTCTTTTCACTTTTTCATTTTTTGTGTGGTAAGCTGGAATATCAAAATCCACCAGATGTCAAGTTTTTTTTTTAAACACTTAGTTTTGCCTTCTGGCTGGAATTAGATAATCCATTTGTATCTCAAAATCCCAAAGAGTCTTATGCCTCTCATTCTATAGAAAAGATTCTGGTTTATGGGTATACCATTTGGTAGAATAGTCAAAGTTCAATCTCTTGCACAGTTCCAAGTGGATCCCCTTGTGCTAGTTCGCTGCATTCGCTTACCTTGTGATTTAGCGTTTCATCTCCACATGACCTACACTTGCTATTCTGTCATGAATTTTTTTATTTTTGTTCAGTCATTATTATTATTATTATTAACAACATATTAGCAACATTGCTATTGGTTAACGTAATTTGCAACAGATTTCAACATTTCACTCTTTTCAGTTATCATTTCAGCGTGTGGCGGTGTCCGCAGCCGTTGGGGTCTCAGTATTCAAAAGATCTGATAATGATAATAATAATAATAGTTATGGAAAAGATTGAAATTTGACTATACTACTTTCGGAACAAGGACAAATTTGTGGTCTGCCCTGTTACATTAAGAAGAAAGAAAATACAGGAAGGAGGATGAGAAAATATGGATGAGTTTCAAGAAGTTTAATGACGGCCAGAAAGATAGCCTTTGTGCTGTGAGTTCGTACATGGAAGAAAACAGTTGCAAATGATAGAGCCGGAATTAAACATCTAACCTTGAAGTTTCGAGGATCACTAGGTCTAGGAGGAATGAAAAAATGATGAAAGAATGAACTCCTAAAGGAACACTGGCCCAAAAGTTGAATGTGCTCATCTCATGTTTCAGGAATCATCAAGAAGAGTCAGTGAAGAAAAGGGCAGACTGGGTTCTTCAGCCTTGATGAGGCAACTAGTCTAGGAGAAGGAAAACTCTGAATTCAAACCTGTTAAACTCCGCTTAAAAAATTGACCTTGTGTCATATCCTGTCCGAGCGGAGGGGTTGGGAAAAAAAGGAGGAGGTGCCTGTGAAGTAATGGTTATCGCCGTAGGAAATGGATATGGCAACATTAGGACACGACCTTGTGTCATATCCTACCCGAACGGAGGGGTTGGTAAATATGATAATACATTTTTACTTAGTAATTGTTGCAGTAAAGTTATAGTCATTTTGTTCGTGTTACTCGCACGCCCTTTTCTATTCCCCTCTTCGTTCATCCCCCCTCTCTCTCATTTGTTCAGCAGGCAAGAGATTGAATATTACCCATTCTCTCTATGAATGAGTTTCAGCGAGTTCTACAACATTCTTAAACCCGCAACAAATTGGTGACAACTCGACGTTGGAACACAAGCCTCATAAAATAAGCAACTTCGAGATGTTATTCACACTTAAGCAAAGGAATATATTATTGCGTGTTGGTTACGTTGTTTATATCCACGCTAAGTTTTAAAGGTAAATAAAGGAGTGAGAAGAAGGAAGATGCCGTAAGGTTTTATATGAAGGTTTTAATGGCAGCATGGAATAAAGGGTTTACACTGGTAAGCTGCAAATCTCGTAGGAAAAAAAGAAGTAAGGAAGGAAATGGAGTTGTTATAGAGTTGAGAAGGCATTTTAGCAGCTAAATGCCCGAGCGAAAAGTGCATCGTTAGGTTAAAGCATTGTTGAATGCGTAAGTGAGCTATGTCACCATAGGTATAGCAAAACTTGTGTTTGCTGGTTGATGGCAGGAACGTTGTCGTCGTCCATAAAAGTGTGGTCCTGGTCGTTTGGGGAGAGAAGTGTAAATGTCTCCAGAAAATGTTGCCCAGGGGTGAAATGGCTGGCTGTCGGAGCGGTATTTTTCGTCGCAGTCGACATAGCCAAAGTTGAAGTTAACTTAGAGGTGTTCCTGTGTGATGCGGATTGAATTCATCTAATTTATATTCAACTGGGAACCCTTGGCCCAAGAGACTAGACTCAAGAGGTCCATAGATTAGATAGCTTTCCTCATGGTGGTGTGATGCTGCTGCTAAAAGGAGAGCGGACAGTAATTACGTCGGCCCATTTTGAAGGCTTCTGAGCAAGAGAAAGTGTTTGGCGGCTTTTCCCCAATTTGGTGCTGCCCGGAAAGATGGTCCGGAATGAATAGGATAAGTCATCCTGATTGGGTGAAAATATGCGTCGAACCTAACGGTCAAATTAATTAATGCGCCAAACAAAAATACGAAATTCTTTCTGCTACAACACCAAGTAAAATGCCGATGTCCAGTCACGAAACATTAAAAGAACTCAGTTATTACTTTGAATTTTTTTTTCACAGCAATAATAATAATAAAAAAGGGAAAAATGGGAATCACCACAATCTCAAATCCCATTGAAGAATTGCTGATTCTAAATTTGTCTTAAGACAACCCAAACAAAGATTTTAGCGTAAATTCACTAAGTACAGTTCGGTCAGTTACAAACCACAGTAACTCGTTTGGCGAAACAGATGCAGCCCTTTTTAAGTATTCATTGAAGAAATATACGGCAAACAAAAAGACCTCAATTCTGACAAAAAAGACCCAGGTCAAACATCAAAATGTGCAAGTTTGATTTATGTTATTACTATTTACCCAACCCCTCCGCTCGGGCAGGATATGACACAAGGTCAATTTTGAAGCGGAGTTTAACAGGTTTGAATTCAGAGTTTTCCTTCTCCTAGACTAGTTGCCTCACCAAGGCTGAAGAACCTAGTCTGTCCTACTATTTACCCATAGCTGGAGGGAGAATAATTGGATTCATACCTTTCCCAAGGGTATTAGTGCAATGTGAAATGCAATCAGTCTCGTCCAGGATTTGAACTCGTATCACCGTGTTCATTTTATGTTATTAACACCGCAAAATTGCACAGAAACCGTGCACCGTCGTCAATGACAACGTCCAAGTGTCGTATACTGTACCACTGGACAAACAAAGATCACGTAGATGCATAAAAATGTAATTTATATTTTTATTCTTCGATGGCAACGTTTCCGTAAAGTAGGAATACAGTCAAAGAGAGTTCGCACATATCTTTCTTCTGTGACGAGGACACTTTGTGTGTATTTGCGCGACGGCTGGAGAACACACACGGGGGAGCTGACAGGTTTGCTTGAGTGACCAGCGGGTCTCCCTCTTCAGTTCAAAATTACCGACCATATCTTGTCTTTCAAGTCCCACACAGAAATATGAACACGCCTCCTCGCCCATGTATTTTCTATTTATGACTGGTTATCAGAACTTACATACTTCTGGTTTTTTTCCCGGTAATTTGTTGATCTTATTTGCCAACAGAAATATCTGTCACTATATCCACAGGCAATAAATTACATCCTCCTTTATTTTTCTCTTTCCTGTGAAACCACTTTGTTAATGTTATCTTGCGACTGCATTGAATCTGCTAAGTCTCATCCACGGCACTCCGTCGCCAGCTAAGTTTGTATATTACACAAGGAAATTTCTTTCCCAACCAACAGGGACAATGTTGTCGAACACTCGCAGAAAGGTCATCTGTTATATACCCGGGATAGGAATCATTTTTTAATTGATACCGGTGTAAAAATGAATCTTTTACCACCGGATTTGTGACACAAATCAGTGACCAGATCATTCAAAATACAAGCTTCAACCAGAATTAACGTAGAAACATTTGGCGAAAAAGAGGTGACTGTTATATATTCATAATGATATCAATCCAACGGTACTACAAATACATATTTAAATATAGTCAAATACACAGGCGACTCCGTTGTTCAGGTACGAACGTTTATTAACTTCTGGACTTTCTTCGACGCGAGGAGAGAGATACAATTCTTAAAAGTCTTTCGTATCATACTATGCTAACAAAACTCCCAACTGCCTGGTCGGACCCCAACTTCTCAACACCATGGTCGGACCCCAACTTCAACTGTCTGCCTAAATGACAGAGAACGCAGCTGTCTACCTTTATGGTTCAAAAGTCAACTCCCAACTGACTCTTTTTCAAAATCTTCAAATTCTCAGGACAATCGCTTCCAGGCATGACGTCATTCACGCTCCATCCCATTTCCTATCTGGGGTTTATTATAACATTTGTGATTGTCATATCCTTTGCGCGTGAGCGTAAACTGTACCCAATGCTATGCACCTGAACTAAGAGCCGGATAGTTCAAAGTCCAACCAAACTGAATGATAAAATATAATTAACGAAAAATGATTAATATAAAAAAATCATTCCGTAATTATATGACATGACTGTTATGGGAGTATATGAAGGGTTTATTTTTTGGCTGTGATTAATCGTTGGTATTGTTTGGGAATTTTGATTTTTGTATCTGACCTCTTTTCTTCTTCTTACTCATTCACTTGTTTTCTTCTTTTGTCCGTGGAAGCTGTAAGAGAATTCAGGACGGAAGGAAAAAGACAGGGCTACTTTTATACTCAAACTTTATTTTGGGGTTTACGATTATTCACTGATGTGATGTTTTCCTGAATCAGTACAAATAGTCACGTTTTCCAGACAAGGCGTTGAAATATATTGTGGATTCCTCTTCGGCAAGTTATAAGTTTGAAGGTCCGTCGAGTGTGTAGTGAGTGTTTTTAGCAGAGGCTGCAACTAATAGAAGACGTGGCGTGCTGCTATATCTCGGAACTTAGCGAGCACATGCGCTCCCTACTAGAAGTCGAGAGAAAAAGGTCCGTCCAGTCGAAGTGGTAAATGCTTAATGAGAAGGAATTTCTCTTTGGCGTCAGTAACCCTCTTTTTTTAGGCATTCTCCGATTTCGCTTCCGATAAGAAGCCTGCTAAAAAACTGTTACTTTTTGCATTTTTTAAAAATTTCTTTTTAATTCCTACATCATAAATGTAGGTATTCAACAGGATTTTCTGTGACTTGTCATCCGAGCGAACATGACAACGCCAACGTTAAGTGCTAATCAATTAACGTGAACACTCAATCTCTTATCGACGATTTGACAGAAATTTCAGCCAGAAGAATTTGTTCACGATATCAATCAACAATAATTAGCGCGCCCTTACAAATATATCAACTCAACTTTAAAAATATGTAGCAATTATTCAGTCTTTTAAACATACATACCAAATCAAGCAACGAGCTAAAGATAACATGAGAACAATAAAACAACTTGTATACTCTTCGTCGAGACGATTTAGCTCTGACAAATGCAAAGAAAACCAAGATAGAATTTCAGCAAATATTACAAATGGGAATTAAACGCCCATCCAAAAAAACATAGCCATCACCATTACACATGGTGACAAAACCAAACACAACTTAATGGCAGCCATCAATAAGTTTTCAATTGGTTTGCAAGTTACTCACATCTTTAAGAAGCTAGACCTAATGAAAGCTTATTATTATTTATGTCATCATCATCATCATGTCGTGCCGTAGGCACGGATATCCCTGACCCTCTCTCGCCACTTCTCCCTATCGTTCATCGCCTCCGGCAGGTCTTCAGGGCCACACCCTGTATCCTCACATAGCTGCTGGATGTATGTTCGTGCTGGTCGTCCTGCTTTTTCCCGGCCATATGTGGGGGTCCATAGGAGTACATCACTTATGAGCGCGTCCCTGCTTCTCCAGCAGTGACCTGCATGTCTAGTTCGTCTAACTTGGATAGTTTTCGTGATGGGAGACAGGTGGCCAAGGACGGATTTTGGAAACAAAGAAAAGAATCATATTCTAAAAATAGAACAAACTGGACTGACTGACGCCGACTCCCAATTCAAAAACCTTTAGGACAGGGTTTGGGTTAGGGTTAGGTTAACCCTAACCCTAACCCTAACCCTTTAGGACAACGAACATTTTGAGCAACAGAAAATAACGAGAGAATTAGAGAAAGAAAAGAAAAAAGAGTTAAAGAGAATGGAGAAGGGCGGTTTTAGAAAAAGATCCCGCAGACAAGTGAAATGGTCAGTGGCAGAGACCGCAGCGTTAAGGGCATACGCGCACAAAGATATCAGTCTAAGAGGCTAATCATCAGAGATTGTATGGACTGACAGAGAAGTAAATTTTCAGAATACTATCAAAACTTTACCTTAAAATTTCATAACTATACCATATCTTTTCGTTGAATAGTGGCACGTACCACGAGACTTCCGGTATCACGGAAGTATAAAAAACGCCATGTTTCTCAAGCACGGCAGACCGACACAGAGACAGAAGAAGAGAGACAGCTCTGAAAGGACGTCGGTCAGTAGTAAGACCAACTTCGGACGTAACACCAACAGCGCGAGACTTACGATACTAGTCGTTCTGTAACACTTGAGTTAATAAACAATTAACTTTATTTCACTGTATCTTTTCCCTACCACGATACAACACTTTTGTTGTCTGTTGGTCATTGAATGCTAATAATATATATATATATATATATATATATATAAAGGACAACTTTGCAGCAACTCAAAACCCTTTGTTTGCTACTCTTTGATTGACGCTCCGTTTCACTTGAACATCTCCCTCGCTATCTCCCAATATGAATTCGGTAAGCATACCAACTAACAACCTTCACGCAACCCAACAAGTATCCGTGGCCGAAGACGACACCTATAAAACTGCAGTGACCTCATCTTTCGGGTTATACGATTTCACAAGAATGCATTTTGGACTAGAAAATGCAGCATAAACGTTTCCAAGATTGATAGATGAAGCATTCTTCTCTTTTTTATTTTCCGACACCGAAGAGGTCTTAATCGCCAGCAGAGATCTGGAAGAGCACAATGCACATTTAAAACAAATCTTGCAAAGACTATTGCATTTTGAATTCAAGATTAATGTTCCCAAATGTGTTTTCAGAGAATCTAAGTTGTATTTTCTCTTACCATTAAAGAGACAAGGGAGGAAATTCACCCTTATCAGATAAAATAGAAGCAATACAAAATGTCCCACTGACAACACACTCTGACAACTGCAAATATTTATTGGCCTAATCAATTACTTCAGATGATTTATATCAAAATGTTCAACAGTATTTTTTGCCTTTGACAAATGTGTTTACAGATAAAAATAATCATGTTACATTGAAAGGGGCTCATTGGCCCAGTGGGTAGAGTATTCACCGATAGTCTGGGAGACCTGGGTTCAATCCCAGTTCGAATCCTACCAAAGACTTTAAAAATGGTACTTGATACCTCCTTGCTTAACACTCAGTAATATAAGGTACGTATCAAGGATAAAGTAGAGCAATCCAGGGAAAATAGTAGCGCCCTCCTCTACACCTCGGTGTAGTAGCTATTGAAAAGGGAGCTTTCTGGTTGCCCTCGACTACGGTCGCCAACTTTACTCACTTTACTTACATTGCAAGGAGCAATATTAGAAGTATTTAACAATCCAAAACACTCATTAGCCAATTTTACTAAGCTTATTTACATCAAAGATGGCAACAAAAGTCAGCTTACTCTAAAAACAATGTTTCACCAGTTGCAGTTGTAGTCATATACCAAGTGTCAGAAAAAACAAACTACACAAATATTTTTTGGGTTTTTTCTGATAAAGTGAACACTTCTCAAATTAAGAATAATACATTTATAAAAAAACTCTTTCAATTGAACATTTTCAACACCTCCTTGAGGGTAAACATTTTATTATATACACACAAACCATTAATGTATTCATACTGAATTAATTATATTGCCATTATTCTTATTATATACACACGCCCATTAATCTATGCATATTGAAAAATTTACTCCATGAGAAATTAAACAGTTGGATAACATCTCTCAATTTTCTTCAGACAGACATTTTTTCTGTCGGGAAAGCATAGTATCAAACACACTTTTATGTGTCACAATTCCATCTCTAGATTCCAACTCACAAGATTATCAATTAATTGTGAAGGAACAAATGACGATGATTCACTTCAATAAATTAAACAAGACACATCACACAAATTAGTGGAATTACTTATCCCATTTAGCGATGCGAAATTTTAGACACTTCTCTAGTACAACAGCAACCATTCATACCATCTAATTTGATACGACAAGTGTTCCAACATTTTCCCGAATTGCCTCATTTAAACAAATGGGCAACAGTAGAATTGGTCAATGAACTTTTGTATTTAGCGAAAAATGACAATAGGCATATAAAAAAATTGAAAATGACTTGTTTAGCAGGTTAGAAAAAGAAAATACACAAGCACTCTCATAAAAAAGATTTAACACACCCGATTCAAGATTTACCAACATGATGCTGACATCATTTGACTCTAAACCCAGTTCTCAGGTTAAACATATATACTGACCATTAGACAGATTTACCCGCTGATCATCAGGAATATTTCAGCCGGACAATGACCAAAATTATCTTGACAATTTACAGAGTACCTTCAGTACTTACAACTGACAGAGAAGCGCAGTTTTCTGACAAGAGTTCCGTAACTTACACAGGAACCAGACACATCAAAACCAGAGGCTATCATGAGCAAATAGGATTACTTAGTTTTTGTTTAGCAACCCAAATATATTATTCAAAATGCACATGAAAAGAAATATTTGTAAAAATCTAATAAACTTAATTTGAAAACGTATATGGAGATTATTACTGACGTAGTAGAGTCACAACACATACTTTGAAAAGCTCTATTTTATTTCAATCAAGAATATCTGTAAATATTTAATGAATTCTGAATTTAAAGAAAATAGAAATAAATAAAAGATGACTTGGATCATCTAGAGTTTACCAACAGCTGTAAGAGTGAGATAATGCCGAGACAATGTGGGACAGTGAATTGACTTTATTGTTTAACGTTTTTAACAAACCTCTGAAGATGAGTAAAAAATGCTTTGAGCATTCACCATCAGCCGTTTATTACTTTATAATACAACACAGAAACAAATAAATACGATCTCTGCTTTTGTAGAAGGACATTCGCGGCAAATAATTGATTTGTCCTTTGCTTTTGTATTCAATGAAAACAATAAAAAGCAACTTGGGACAAAATGATTATACTCAGTTATCGATTAGCATCAATAGATCAAAATTAATTACAAAGAATAAGTATCGTCTTACTTGCTACTGAAATATCTCTCTCTCTCTCTCTCTCTCTCTCTCTCTCTCTCTCTCTCTCTTCGCCATCAGCAGGAATTAGCTCGGTGTTCCAAAAAACGATACAATCAAAGTTTCATCGACTCTGTATCTTTTCTTAGCTCATTTATACACTTGTATATCAATAGTTTCTTGTCTGATTCTTTTTACATTTAACCATATTCTAGTGGGTGTCCTCGTGGTGTAATGGTTAAAGTGATGGACTGCAGAATTGTAGTAAGCGAGTTCGTACTCCAGTCGCGCTATTACGTTCACTTTCGGGCAAATTCCCTCGGGAAATGTATGAACCTCCTTATCCTCCCAGCTATGGGTTAAATAGTACCACTACTGTTCTTCTCGGAGAATGTCTTTGACATTAAATAACCTACAAAGGTTGATATGCCATTAAACAAAGAAACCAAACTAAATATATTCTAAAGATGCTTTTGCTTTTACAAATACTATCCATAACCCACCTTCTTTAATAACAAATATAATCTACAAATCAATATATTTACTTTTGTAGACTGTCAATAAATAATTGTCTCCTTTGATCAATGGGAACATGTCGATTGGTTACCTCGTGGTCATGAGACAATCTTAGAATGCATTTCGTTCTCTTTGACTCCATTCTTTGAACAGTAAAGACGTGCTTCTTTTTACTTTGTTCCTTGAATAGATGAGACGTTGTCTCCTCTCACGACCATATGGACGCTGTCTCTCGCGCCATGACTGAAGCGTAAAGCCTGCATTGCGATGAACAGAAAAAAATTCAAGGAAGATTTTTTTTATCCTTTTCATATACTACCGGTTCATTAATCTTTTGGAACTCGTTATTGGGATGATGTATTCTTGTAAATACTTCTCCTATATATATATTTTGTATGTATAAATCAGCTTGTCTATCCTTCTATTTATTCGGTATTAGTATAATAAACTGGCTCATTGGCCCAGTGGGTAGAGTGTTCGCCAATCGTCCGGGAAACCTGGGTTTCATCACAGGTTGCGTCATACCAAAGACTTTAAAAATGGTACTTGATACGTACTTGCTTAACACTCAGCAATATAAGGTACATATCAAGGGTAAAGTGGAGCAATCCAGGGAAAGGAGTGGTGCCCTCCCCTACACTTCGGTGTTGTAGCTATTGAAAAGGGAGCCTTCGGGTCACCCTCGACTAAAGGGAGACAACTTTACTTTTACTTATAATGGATATACTAATTGCTAATATGGGACTTTGATGAGTGGAGACTCGACTAAACATCCTCTTTTGTACCAAATCACCGCAATATATATATATATATGTGTGTGTGTGTGTGTGTGTGTGTTATTTTATTCCTCTAAGCCATTTTACTCAAGAAAATGACCTTACTATATATGTATTAATGTGCTAGTGTGAATGTGTGTGTGTGTGTGTGTGTGTGAAAGAGAGAGTTGGCAAAATTAAAACAATCCAAGTAATAAAGAAGGTAGCACATGTTTCTTTTCATGTTCCTACTTCATTTTATATTCCTTGGAAGAAAGTCCTAGTGGTATTTACCATTCAGTTCCTTTGTATTAAGATTTAGGGCAATTGGGGCACAAGGCCCTGTCTGAGTCAACGTGTTACAGAGTTGGGGCACTTGAGTGCCACTTCGATATCTCTCGGTTCTAAGAGACGCTGGGAAAAATGTCCTTACTCGAGCGAGGCTAACGGTAAAAACAAAAACAGCATGACCTTTGTTGGGATTATCTTCCTTTGTTTTTCAAAGAGTTCTACTACTGAGTTCTAGATGGCAGAAGAGGTCATTACTTCTCTTATCTGCCAAAGAGTTCTGCTAAATGCCACTAGGTGGCGTGATCAAACTTGTTTAGGGTTTTTAATGCTTAGTTTCCATAACACTATAAATTAATTAACAATACAAATAAATAACGAAACTTCTTTGAAAACACAACAACGAAAGGTTTATTATTATAGCAGAAGTAAACGACTCAGAGTGAGAAAAGGTTCTTTTTGGTGCCGCCGGTTAGTATGTTGGTTCTTTAGTTTTTAGGAAGTGTGTGTCACTGTTGCAAGTAGCTCGTGCAAATGACCGCAAGGCTGGTTCTTCCGTGTGTGAAGCTATTAGCAGCGTGTTCTTCAGTGAAGGTGTTCCATGTGGAATGTTCGTTGCAGAGGACGCAAGAGAGATATGTCTTGACTGCTAACTAGGGTGCTCTCTGACTTGTTGTGACTTCTAAAAAGGGATAGAAAAAATAGTTCTTGAGATGGAATCAATGCGCTCTGCCTCTGATTTGTCAGTGAGTGGCCGAATCGCTTGGCTGGGGGGGGGGGCATTGATTCGCTAGAGGAAATAGATCTGTGACTGCTACACTTGAATATAAACGCTAGGTGTGAAAAGTTAAATTCACTTTGCCATCGACAGCAAATTGGCGCACATGTTGTTGCGGAGAAACAGGTCAACGTGAAAAGAGGCCCAGAGTTGGGTGCGTTTGGTGCAGTACACACTCAAAATTTTCACCGCTGGTTGCAAGAATTATGTCTTCTTCATCAATTAAATGTTTGGAGTGGAAACTCTCCCACTGTAGATTGAGCAAACAAAATCTGCTTGGCAGCCGTCCTACTAATTAGCATAAGAGTAAAACCGGTTGGATATCGTGAGTTTGAGGTGAAACAGCTATATCACACAGAGCTTTCCTCAGTCAAAGAGAAGCGCTCATGACTTGCAGACAGTGTGAAAGAGAATTGATTATTTGGATTCGTGGATTGAAAGATGCTCCAAAAGCAGTCTGAAGCATTCCACCCGTTTCTTTGGCATCATTTTTTCCAAGTTTAAAACAGAATTTTATTTCATATTGTTCTTCTAAAGTGTCAGATTGCATTTTTGAAATTCACCAGCTGTGACAATCAGGCTTTAGTAGGGTGTATTCCATTTGCTGCTGTAGCTGTTCATTTGAACCTGAAATCATAAAAATTGGTCAGTCATCTCATAACATGTATAGCAATAACATACTGAATTTTCCAGCGTCAACGACAATTCTAAATGCCAGTACAAAAAAGTCTGGAAACTTATTGAAGGCACCATGCATATGTATTTTATGGACCATATTAGACACTCCAATAAATTTCTCTCTGTTTTTAAACCTGAAGCTTATGAAATAAATATCTGATTAAGACTGAATACATCTACATGAAATAGATAATTAAGAAGCCAATATTCGTTTTTGCTCCAGGGCACATATGATTGTTATTCTGCCCCTGATGTGTACCAACTTGTGGATTAATGAATAATGTACCAACAGTATCGGGTTTTGAGAACATAGTACTAGTTTGAGTATCAGGATTAGACTTTAGTCAGAACATTTTACAACGATGTTTTAAAATGGTGTACTGATATCATACATACATATATATATATATATATATATATATATATACATATATTGTAACAGTGTTGGTTGTCACTAATTCACTTTGTGGGTTTGTGGCAAACCAAGTGCGATATAATTTGGAGAGTGCTCAATATCTGTGATAGAGGCATTATGTAATAATTATAAATAAATATATATTAGATTTTATATATCTCATACCATGGAAGTTTGTCTGTGACCTTAGGTTTCATGAAGTTTTACAAGCAATAATCATCACGCAGATAACAAAAGAAAATGAAGAAATAAAAAAAATCGAAAAATACCAACAGACACACACACACACACACACACACAAAGATTTGTACACAACTCTAACGGTTTTTAACTGTATTCTCCGGTAAATTTTTTAAAGCTCGTTTTTGTTTTTATGAAAGGTTATTTTTTGTAGTTTTTTCTTTAAGGTTAATATTCCATAATTTTTTGAAGAATGTGTTTAGTTCATTATTGTTGTTTTTGTCTGGGAAGAATTTGGTGAACCCGGAAAAATACAACAACAAAAAACCCCTAGCATGTGTCGCAACCTACTACAAAAATAAACCAGAACTATTCACGGAAATAAGGAAAATCTGAAAGAGATTGAAAACAAAGACAAAATCAAAGAAATACTAGACACAACAAAAATAGTCAAAAGCCAGAGACAACCCAAAAATCTGAAAAGAATACTCACCTCTTCTACATTCCGAAAAACACAACACAAGGAATTACCAAATGCAAAAATAAACGATGCAAAATATGTGATATTATCATAGAAGGTAAATCCTATACCTTTAAAAACCCTGAAACCAAATTCAAAATAGATAAAAACTTTAGCTGCAACTCAAAAAATGTGTCATACATAACTGAATGTAACGAATGCAAGGAAATATACATAGGGTCAACACAGGCACTCAATACAAGGACATTATAGGACTTTACACTCCAATAATTTAATTTGGACGGTATGCCACTTGTTCCCACAAAGATGGCGGACGCTCACATATTCAATCTCGGGAAACCATTGGCCAGGAGAACCACGTGACCTGCTTAGATCTATGTCCGCGCGTAAATTTTCGTCCTGCGTTTGGAGCCTCTTACAAGACGCGTATTTTCTATAAATACGTCGTTTTCAAACACCCTTTCTCTCTTTTACCCAATTTCTTCGCAGCGGCAACACACTCCCTCTAGTGTGAATCAACAGGAGTGAAAAGCAACAACATGGATCGGCCTCGCAGACATTCATATACATTGACTATGAGACTTTTTCCAGTCTCAGAGAAACCGCCTTGTTTCTAATCATAAAAAGAAGGAAATTTTAAATATGTAATCCTTTTGTAGCTTAATTGTGTTAGACACACACACACACACACTCACACATATACACACACTATTATTTTGTTAGTAGAATTAACACTATTTTTATGTATCAATGTAAGTTTTTTTGTTGTAGAATATAAATTTGTTTTTGTTCGTCGCTGTGGGGTTTTGAAAGGGTTTTTAGGAGGTCAGTGGTTAAGAGCAAGGCTGTGTTGCCGTAAGATATCTGACTCCATATTTTGGTTATATTATTTTACCCCACGTTGACTGGCTGGCGCAATGCCTTGCCCAAAGAAAGTCCAAAAGAAATATACAAAAAGAAAAGATAGAAACAGATAAGAGACGAAAACATTTCTTTCATACTTTCCTTTATTTACTTGGTGAGTGGACTAACCAATGCTACGTCCCAAAACATAGCGTGGTGTCCAAAACACCAGACAGTAAAATCGGCGTTGTCGGTTCGACGTCACTACCCGAAAAGAGGTCCTTTCACAGAAAACCTGAGTATTTATCTCTCTACACCGGCTCCAAATTCGCCACTCAAAAATCCTTCTAATTCTGGCGCGACCGCTTCCCATTGGCTACTTTACTTTTTATTATATTTCTTTTTTCTGATTTTAAACCGGATGGATGCGTGGAGCCTTATGCGTGGCGACACGTTTATACATTTTGTATCTGGCAGCCGACGAGTCAATATCCGGTTGGGAGTTTTACTGTTAATTCCTAAATCCCCACATCGCCTTGTTTTAAATGTTCCTTTTTTCCGTGCCGTTTCATATTTTTACTAATTTGTTGTATATCCTTCACTCATTGGTTATATTTATTCCTTTGTTTTTTCCATGTGCCTATTCTACCTTTTTTTCTAAACACTCTATATCAAACTTCAACATCAAATTATCGGAGATCATAAAAATATATCACCACAACAACATTACTACACAAGAGTATTATCAAAATAGAAGAAAACAGAAAATTAAATGTTTCTAAACACCTATATCAATTTGAGATTATGCCAATTTATCAAAACAACAACTACACGCTACTTCGAATAAAAGAAAGAAATTTTATAGATAAATTCAAACCTTAGTGAGATTAAACACGAAACCGTACACACACACAAACGGAAATAAACATATATATATACATATACACAACAACATAAATAATTAAAAACCATTCAAACTCATTTAATACCCATTAACAAGACCTTATGCCAAACATGTTCTCAGACGAAAGAAAAAAGCTGAAAACACACACAGACACATATATACATGTGTATACATATACAAAAAAGGAAAAAGAACTACCAGTAAATTTAAAACCACAAAACTCCTCAAGATACACACACACACACACACACACACACAACATATCAAATACCAAAGACGGGTAAAGCAGACCAAAGTAAACACACTCCAGGAAAGAGGGACAATGACCCCTATATAAACCAGCCTGACCCACCAAAAGTCATTTATACTGGAAACAAGAGTGAGTTCAATTCTCATTGAGTACCTCACTAACAAGGCCTTGTGCCACATAAGTTCTCTGACGAAAGCAACAAGATGGAAACATACATATATGTATGTAAGAACAAAATAAATAAATTCAAAAAATACAAATCTCTTCGTGGACCTTATTTTAAATTATATCCTTATTCTTTCTTTGGGCCTACAACAACCATCTTTATATATACATATATATATATATATATATATATATATATATTCAAATGTTAAACCCTATCATTTTCCTGCTGAATTCAAAACTTACTTCCAAATTATTGTAGCAGATCTTTTACCAAGACTAAATGCAAAATCTGTATATGTTATGCAGTTGTGAGTACAGGTAAATAAGAAAACAATCCCAGAAAATGACAATTTTGAAAGGAAGGCAATTTATTGCTCAATGATGTCAGAATCAAGTATATTTCTATATGCTTATCTATCTTCTGCCATCAATCTTGTGCAAGAGAAGCCAGTTCTTGTCAGATCAGTGCAACCTCTTCCAACAGCAGGTCCTGACCAAGTCTACAATTGCACCACTCTAAGCGTTCATGCATGTGATTTGAGGTAGTCTGTTAGTGTTTAATGGTATATCCACTATTCTAGACTCTTTAATGCTAAATCCTGTTTTTATACATATATGATTCGTATATATTTACATACCCACTCGGCATGAACAGGATTGGGATGTCCAGTCCATTTATTAGGCAGATATTAATAGGTTTGAATTCATAGTTTTCTTTCTCCTAGACTGGTTGCCATGTTAAGGTTGAAGATCACAGCCAGCCCAACTATTTACCCATAGATAAAAAGAGAATAATTGAATTCATACCTTTCCCAAGGACATTAGGGATATGTGAAATGCAAACAGTCTCATCTAGGATTTGAACTCGTGTCTCTGTGTCCATTTCCTAAGACGATAACCGTTAGACCAGTAACATCTCGATATCTATATAATTTGTAATTGAATAGTTTGTAGATAACTTTATTTCAAAATGAGTTATGAAGGGGTCCATGGAAGTACGTCGCTTATGAGTTCATTCTTACCTCTCCAGCAGTGTCCCATATGTCTGGTCGTCTAAATTGGATATTTTTCATGATGGGTGGTAGGTGGCTGCACAGCTGCTGCTTTGAAGTGAGCTGCCTCCAGGACTTGTTCAATATTGCTTGCAGCATTTTTGTGTAATTGCCGTCCAGCTTTTTCTCCATAGGTTTAGTCAGCGTCCATGTAGTGCATTCCTATAGCAGTATCGACACAACCACTGTTTGGAACAAACTGCATTTTATTTTATCGGTCAGGTCTGACTTCTATATGACCAATAACCTTTGCTAGACACGTTGATATCTGTCTCGGTTCATGAGACACTGCTTCCTTGGTAGGTGAACTTGTCCACTAGTTTCAAGAGACCACCCTTAAGTGTGGAGATGTCGCCTCTTTGATTAAAGCTCTTAGTAAATAATTGAACAGTTTTATTCAACTTATAGATGGTACTCTCACAGATACCACCAATCCAGGTCAAGTGGACCTTGGAGTAATGGCTATGAAGGTTTACTCCATATTTACCAAAGCCTCAGGACTGTAGCCTCACCATCAGATGCTGTTTAGTGTTATACCTAGGACACTTGTTGGGAAGGGGTCTTAGTACTCTACTGAGGGGCCGTCAGCTTATTCTATATTTACAGCCTACAAGATGGATGACTTGGAGCAGGGAGAGCTTGGTACATAAGGCATTATAAAGCAAGACCACCAGCCTTCTTACTCCTTGTAAAAGTACTGAAGAATAGTTGACACAGTTAAATGTTAAAACAGTTCTATGATAAACAATTCAATTTAGTGTAGATACAGCTTCAATGTAAAAAAACAGTTCTATTTCATATTATTCAGTTTAGCATAAGCACGCAGTTTAAATGTAAGAAAGGTTTCAGTTTAGCATAAGCATGCTGTTAGTTCTATTTAACCCATAGATAGGGCCCTATCAGGTGTTACTACGCCAGGCAGAGTGGACCTGGGAACAATGGCAATGAAGGAGTACTCCGTATTCCCCGAAGCCCCAGCATCACTGGAACCTCACCATCAGATTGTCTAGTGTCATATACTGGACACTCATTGAGAGTGGGGATCTTACCCCTCTGCAGAGGTGCAGTCAGTGTATTCTACAGCCTCAGCCGACTGGGCAAAACTTGTTGGACTGAGTTCTT